>JACVVK020000175.1:507500-617500 GCA_018292915.2 Batillaria attramentaria | reverse complement strand
TTGCTATGGCGCTTCAACAATTTCGACGACTGCTCTCGTCTAAAGCCGTTATTTGAAAATACGCGCATATACATATGCACACTTCTCAAGTTTAGATTGTAGTGATGTATTAGTACAAGTCGAGTTCTGGTTCTGAAACGGCCCAGGGGAGCCGGGGTGGTCGAATGGTAGAGCGTTGGACTTCTAATGCTCGGGTCGTGAGTTCGTATCCCGGCTGGGGCCAAATATTTGTGCTGGCTTTTTCATCGTTGCCCCGTCTTTGATATCACCCTATGTGGTGGAAAAGGACGTTAAACCCCCAAACACCCACCCCACCCACCCCCTGAAATGGCCCTTTTCAATCGCCGGATCTAACCGACAACTCAGTGGAAATCCAAAGCGTATTTCCGGTACTATGACGTGGGAAGCCGCTGATTGACAGTGCAATGATCTGGAGCGGCATAGCACCGGGAAAATGGCCGTCCATTTTGTGGACGTGTGGAACTTCACAGTGAAATCAACTCCCTTCAGATATAAATTGACATCAAAGTCTTAATACGCACGACAGGCCTAGAACAGGGTGTGGGAAACGTTTCATCGATATACGCTGACTCTGCATTTAGGGCGCCTATCATCGGGGAACGAGATCAGGCGCCTTACAATCTAAAACCGAAGTAAAAGAAAAATTCACTCAGTGTACACTACGTATAAACAACTAAAAAAAGTAAAAGAACACACACACACACACACACACACACACACACACACACACACACACACACACACACACACACACACACACACACACGAGTAGAAAAAATAAAGGACAGGGAGAGACCAAGATTAAAAACCAAGAACAAGTACCAGTGATAAAACCCAAAACAGAAGGATAGACTGAAATGAGCCAGATAAAACCTTCAGTTGACACTAAGACTGACACTATAAGACTTGCATATGATGCCACCCTCGCGCATTTTGAGATCAAAGCTCATCAGAATCAGTCACGTACAATATAGCATCTGAGACCACTGCGGTTACTCTGACCGGCGTATTAGTTTTAGAAGTATACCGCGTTCTGAGCAGACTGACGATGTTATTTGGTTGTGGACTGAGGACGAGCTAGACGGTGCTGATTGGTGGATATTTTTAGAAACTTTGTCTAGTCCCAGTCTGTTCAGGAATGGGCCGTCGGCTCAAAGGAAGTCGTATCCCTCTCAATATCACAAACCACAAAATCACGAAAACGGTCGCAATGGCCAAATGAAACATCCTTCTGTCTGGTAAACAGACTTAGAGCTTTGAAAGCCGTGTTGTGAACATAGAGACTTTAAACCTTCTCTTGCACGAGTACTTGTACAATGCATGGCGTGACTGGTCACGTGTTGTATATGACTCGATCTGTGTTGTGGATAGGGTCTATGTCGAAACTTCACGTTTACTACACTATGGTTAGACTGAATCATTCCTGGTTCCATTTTAGTCAGGACAGAACCCTGCTCAGTTCCTCTTTATTCCGGTCCTGTATTTCAGTGGTCAGTATTGATCTCGGTCCTCTCATACTCAAAGCAATAATGGCGTTTTGTAAGACTAGACACTAGACAGTTCAATATTATTCAAGGCACTGGCAAATCTAGTCACCTCCACTAGTACCTCTCTCTCGCTCTCTCTCTCTCTCGCTCTCTCTCTCTCTCTCTCGCTCTCTCTCTCTACAGCCGAAACCAGCTGTAATCGCACGTCACACGAGAAACACGGACTGAAAAACACCGTATTCATAGTTTGTCCGGACTACACTCTGAAACATTCCCGTACCAGTGTGACGTCGGCTTTAGTTTCGTACGCGGTAGTTCTGCGGGCGCCAACTTGTCCCTCTTTCTCTCCCCCCCCCCCCCCCCTCACCTACAGACACACACCCTTCTGCCAAACTTTTCTTTACAGTATGGAAACAGATGGCTGTCATAATCGGGGTTTTTTGTTTCTTTTTTGCCAGACCGAATACTGAATTTCTCGCGGTCAAGGCCGAATATTTATTACCGTGCTCCAGTGCAAACATCCAAGTTGCCCTGGATGTCACTTTCTAAGATTGCTCAGTCTGTTGGTGAGATATAAGATAGAGAGTGTGTAACAGTCTTTGCGAATGGGGAAACTGAATGAACAAACAACACACACACACACACACACACACACACACACACACACACACACACACACACACACACACACACACACACACACACACAATCAAGTTACCGGGCAAGGGTCAGTAGAGCCACTCCGCTATAGGGACCAAGTACTGACAGATACAAACACTCCCCTGATAACGACAAAAACAACACAAACGTTTTTATGTTGTTTCCATAGTAATGGAAACAACATCATAGGACGGGCTAAAATTTCCACGTTCATAGGCAAGCATCTGTGGTACAAACGCACGTCACTGC
This sequence comes from Batillaria attramentaria, assembly GCA_018292915.2. NCBI lineage: Eukaryota > Metazoa > Mollusca > Gastropoda > Batillariidae > Batillaria > Batillaria attramentaria. The sequence goes on along the minus strand of JACVVK020000175.1, from coordinate 615,083 downwards.
CGATCTCCCGCAGAGACGATTTTGCAAGTGTAACTCTGACAATGACGTAAGAAAACATGCGTCATCGATGCTGACATGTATGGTGCACCGAACGCGCTTCTCCTCCTCAGTGAGTGCCGTCTGTGTGTATGTGTGTGTGTGAATTGTGTCCTTCGAAAATACTTAACCGAATGGCTTCAAATTTGGGGTATCCAAATATATCAAAATGTTACATTAGAGGAACCAAGCGTGTGATGATTGCTTAAGTGATTTGGGAGTTATCGCCCTTTTGAGACAAGTTGGTTGTCTTTCGTTCACAGGCGTAATATTTATTTAAATCACTCAATTGTTTGGCAGTAGATAGCTTGAATACGGACTCTGAACAGAATCACTACTAGAAAATGGTCGCTCTTATTGTTTTCATGTAAACCGAGCCTGAGTTGACATTGCATGTGAACCCAGTTCAGATGCCTATTTCTCCGAAAATACTGAACCGATCGGTTTCAAATTTGGGGTTTCTAAATGAATCAAGATTGTTGAATAGTAGGCCCGATCCAGGTACGATTGCACACATGATTTGCGAGTTATCGCCTTTTTCAAAAAAAGTGGCTTTCTGGCGTTTAAAGGCGTAATATTTCTCTAAACCACTCCATGTTTTGGACATAGATAGCATGAATACGGACTCTCAACTGAGTGAATTTTGGAGGTTGTCACTTCTATACTTTTGGCGTAAGCCGTACCTGATGAATGTGCTGGTGAACACACTTTAGATCTCAAAATCGCTCCTACTATACATAGATAATGAGCCTGGGGTGCCATAAAAAATATACAAAAAAATTAGAAAAATTCCATGCAGCCGTTATCGTCAGTTTACTCGAAAATTTGTACTCGAAGCACATTTCCTCTACACAAGCCACACGCCTCACAAACATCGCAGAAAAGGCACACGCGCACTGACGCAAAACTGTATCAGCGTCAGTTTGCGGACGTCATGTTTGATTGACGTGATGCTGGCATTTCTTGGGGGTGTGTCGTCACTTGTCGGAAGTTCTCTATTTATAGACGGGGAAAGCGGGAGTTTCATTGATGTAGTGAGCTTTGTTTTTCCCACTGACTCTCACTCAATAGCATAGTAGAGTGAGAGAACACCACATAGGTCTCAATGGAGCACATGCACAAACGCGGCTCGCGCAAGTCTGTGTGCGTGCGTGCGTGCGTGCGTGCGCGCGCGCGTATGTCTGTGTGTGTCTGTGTGCGCGCGCGCGCAGCAGACATAACAGATAGTGAAAAAAAACGTTCGCCGCGCAGACTTGTCTGTTAAACACATTGAGCCGGTATAAATTCGATCTTTACACTGCGCAGCAGCAACACTTCAATTTTCATGGGGCTGCTTTCATTGCAAGAATTGTATCCGAGTCAAAGTTATTACGTCAAATGTATTATGCGTCATCCCAATGAGGAAAACGTCATAGATTTCAAAGAAAACAACTTGACGTCTCTCTTCCAAAACCAAGATTGGTCTGACAAGCCCGGTCAGTTGTTTCCATTCAGAGAGAGAGAGAGAGAGAGTGTAGTGTGTGTGTGTGTGTGTGTGTGTGTGTGTGTGTGTGTGTGTGTGTGTGTGTGTGTGTGTCGTTGTTGTTTGTGTGTTTATTGTTGTTGTTTTGCCTGAAAAAAAAGTTTTTCTGCCCCCCCTCCCCCCCCAAAAAAAGGCAAAGACATAGTCTATAGACAGCACCAAAGGAGGGGAGTGGGGGGGGGGGGTGGGAGGAAGTGCAGAGTGAAGGGGGAGGGAGTGGGATTTTGTTCACAGTATTCGGCCATCGTGGCGTTGAAGCGTGACGATTGTGTGCACGACAACCGAGCCAAAGGAGATTACAAACTTTGGCCCAAAATCGCTGATCTGTCGGTTGTGTGCACACGGACGTGATCACGGCGTGCGCGAGCAGGAGTTGGCCATTTCTAATCGCTCCCAGGCTGCCTCACGTTGGAGGGAGCCGCGCTGGCTTTGTCCGTAAAGTGGACAGTGGAACGCGACAGATGTCGCCCAAGTCGGACGACAATGACCAGTTGATATGACTGACAAGGGATGGCCTTTTCAGAGAGCTTCTCCTCTCGCGAAATACACGAGTTCCCAACAATGCCGTACATAACGGTAATAGTTTCGGCGCCGACTCGTGGGAAAGGCCAGAAGCATTGATATGATCGACTGGAACAGGGAATTACTGATTATGTTATCTAGTGGAGGGAGGAACCCAGCTACAGCCAAACCCGTCTACAGGGGCCAACAGCCAAACGATCAGGAGACAAGTAACTGAACCTGGAACGAGGCCCTGATACGTCACGTCACGTCACGTCATGTTATGTCATGTTATGTCATGTTATGTCATGTCATGTTATGTTACGTTATGTTATGTTATGTAGTCACGTTACGTTATGTCATACGCTCGGGATTCAGTTAAAACGTGCGGCATTGAAAAATTATGACGGTTTTAAACTTTCCGTGGTAACTGCATCATTCATAACTGTCCTAAAGGGAAATATGAAATATTATTAAATTTGAATCTGAATTGAATAATACAAGGTGTAAGCTAGCCTGAAGAGGATCTAGCAGCTTTTCGGTTCAGCTGAAGTCAGTAGGGCTCACAGTGACGGACTCAGGTTACTCATATCACTTTCGGTTTCATGGATTCTGCTATTGAATTTCGCGTCATCCATACCAGCCAGCATTGGCCGTCATTGGCCGGGACTTGTGGCACGAGCTCGTCTCCGCCAGATCTGTTTTCCACGTACACGAAGGGAATGAGAATAATTAGTAAAATGAAACCGTATTGACGTGTACCCGAGTGTGTGTGCCGGTGTGCACGGTGTGTGTGTGTGTGTGTGTGTGTGTGTGTGTGTGTGTGTTTACAATTTTCCTATCCTCAGCTAGTGGCAGACGGACAGCAAGGACTGGTCCATTAGTTAGATAATAGTAATTACCGCCCTTTCCTCAGAGGGCGCTGTGACCTGGGATCAATGACGTGGCTCGTGGGTGCGCACCACTCCGCTTACAAACGCCATTAGTCTCTGCTGTGACCCACGACTGACTACGTGTTACTGTTTGTTATCTATGTCTCTGGTTTGTGTGTATCCTGATTTTGTCACCGCCAGGCCATCAGGACGTCTGCCGATCCCTAAGGGGCTTTGCACACGCTTGAGTGCCTTCAGCGAGCTCGCACGCCCGTCGAGTGGACTTTCTGCTCACACGCTACCAGGTGCGCTGGGCGGACTGCGCTGCCGGCCTGGCGCTGACAATACACAAAGCGCGAAAGCGCGCGGTCAGCGACGGTTGGCTGGCGTGGAGAGGAAAAAATAGGACCGCGTTCTATCCACTGGCATAGTGACGGCGTCCCTAGGCAGCGCCCGTGGCGGGCCGATTTAATTGGCAAGGAGTGCGTTTACCGCAGGAGAACGCTACACCTGACGTAGAAATAGGAAGAAAAGCGCTTGAAGGGAAACCCGAGCCGAGGTCAATGACGTCAACTATGTTGACATAGAACACGATAGAGTTTCACCAAAGACCTTAGATCTTTGGTTTCACGTCGGATGACGAAGCAAATGACGTAAAGTACGTTGCCGTATAGAACACAGTGATTTCAGTCGTCAGGGCCCAGAGATACGGAGAGTGGTAGGCCCTAGGTCGGAGATAAGCTTGACATAACTTAGAATAAAGGATTGGCATGAGGTAAATAAAGAAAGACTAGAGCGAGTTTACGACTGATTTAGCGACTAAATGTTGATACACGCTGATGACAGTCCCGGTGTAATCGGATTTAGACTAGAGCTAACTGAGTATCACGTACATTCTGTTTCATGCAGCCTAACACTATGTGGCGGTGAAGGCAGGAATCAGCACATAGTGATGGGTAAAACACGTGTTGTATAAAGTTAACACTATGTGTTGACTGACTCCTTCGCCACCACATCAAGTTCGTGCGCGTGCTGACACCGTGCCACTTTACACTGTCACGGACGGACCAAAACTGCAAGTCCAGTCCTTCGTACAGTTTCTCTCTCTCTCTCTCTCTCTCTCTCTCTCTCTCTCTCTCTCTCTCTCTCTCTCTCTGTGTGTGTGTGTGTGTGTGTGTGTGTGTGTGTGTGTGTGTGTGTGTGTGTGTGTGTGTGTATGTGTGTGTGTCTCTCTCTCTCTTTCCGGCGCGGCTCTCCGGCACTGAGCAGATGCAGGCGTACAGTAGTTGTAGCAAAAGTAATGTAGAATTTTAGCTACAGCAGAAACACCTTTCTCAATAACTATGATACCGTTAAAAACTTTTTGATTCATTGATTCTCTCTTCTACCAATTCCCCTGACCCCCCCCCCCACCCCCCACCCTCTCCCGAATCGAAGTCGAGTGTGAGATGATAACACACACACACACACACACACACACACACACACACACACACACACACACACACACACACACACACACACACGCACGCACGCACGCACGCACGCACACAGACGCGCGCGCGCGTCAACATTTGTAGGCAAATGGCGACGTCGCTGCACCAAAGCAACCTGATTTTTCCAGAAGGGAAACACAATCATTCAAGTCGTTCCTACGTTTCAAAGGCACTCCTTCTCTATATGTGCATAGGTGATACAAATTATTGTGTTTATTCTGTTGAGTAGTTTCGGTATAAGCGGCTCACGGACGGTTTGAATAAAAACTGTTTCGGTTGAAGCAGATCTGTTGAATAAGATATCATAAATTAGATCTGTTTGCATTTAGACTCAGCAAATGCGTGTCCCCTGAGGCAATGTGAAGCCTGTTGCGTGTCCCCAGCTTATGGCTCCAGTTTCCCTCACAAACCTGAGTCATTGGTGGTTCAGTCTATATATGACTGACAGGGCGTGTCAGAAACTGACGGAAAGCACCTTTGATGGCCGGGATGATGCTGAAAGCATGGTGTCATTGTTATGCAAGTTACAGTCACGATGACAGGCAGTGTCAGGGAAACTGACAAACGAACAAACAAACTAACTAACTTACTGACGACCTAACTTACCAAGAAACCAACTAACAAACCAACGAACAACAACAGATTGTGCTGGCAACGGCCCCCGTAGTGTAGTGGTTAGCACTTCGGACTATGGACCGGGAGACCCGGGTTCGAGTCCCAGCCGAGGCAAGCGGGATTTTTCCTACCTATGTCGGCTCCTACCCAGAGCGGGTGTGCTATGGGCCCAGTGGGGAGGCTGTTGCCACACAGCCGAGCTTCACCCACTTCACGGGTGCGACTTTGGGGGTGCTTCCCTTAGTATGACACGTCTTATGATGTGGATGATTACACGGCCGGCACCGCAGGTGCCGTAGTTCCCCGGCCTGCTTAATATTTATGACAGGAAGCGTGAAATGCGGCCCGATCCGCAGTCCCAAACCACACGGACCTCCATAGCATCATCATACCATCATCCTCATCTCCATCATCATGCATAATAAAAATTGCTCCAGCTTCCGAGCCCTCCGTGGATTTCACCCATTACCTGGAAAGAACACCACCGGAGCCGGCAAGAGAGTTGTGGCAGAAAAACAAAAACAAAAATTGTGCTAGCGTTTTCCTTGTTGCCCAGTCCTTAAATATCGCCCGCCTGTGACGGAAATAGGCATTAAACGCCCAACCAAATCATAATCTCCAAAATGCTCTGTAATGATGCTGTAAATAGAGCTTACATGAGAAGTTTGAGTGGTTTATGGCGAGAGAGAGAGAGAGAGAGAGAGAGAGAGAAACAAAACAAAAAAACACGAGATGGAGGCTCGGCATCTACGCCAAATATTGACCCATCGGGTGGTGTCTCACTGTCTGTCGCCATAAACCACTCAAACTAATCGTGTAAGCTGTTTATGCCGTGAGCATTTTCTTTTCTCTTGAAAAATCGAATTTAGTGATCCAAGTGCTCAGTTTTGACCGACCTTTTTCCAAAGACCACACCCGCCGATACCGCGCGAAAAGAAGTAGTTCCATTTATCAGCACTGGGTGCTGTCTTGTTTTACGAGTTTTAACGAACACCATGAAATGTGAAGATGACACTGTTAAAAGATATTACCATCACAGTACATTCAACCATGAAAGAATAATTTTAAAGATTACAATCTGTTTGGACAGAGTCTTGCGTTAAATTCATTTGCTGGTGTTGGAGTGGCTGCTGGCGTCGGCCTCCGTAGCGAAGAGGGTAAACTGTGTACGCGTGACCAGATTCAAACATATTGGACACGTAGTGCAGCGATGTGTCGGTCATTAAAGCGTCAAGATTCGCTGGGTGCACATTGTGAAGACCATAAATTTATTATCTTGGAATTTTCATCACGGTGGGCAGAAAAACAGTAGTTCCCAGGTGTCGCCTTGTGAAATTGTGTTGTGCCTTACGTCCGCTAGTTTCAATCTCGAGTGCTGTGCGTGTGTTCAATTCGTTTCATTGGCGGTGTCTTGTGGCGATGTTGGTGACTATCTGTCCTGTTTACAAATGACGTTCCCAGGCAGCGTTTGGTTCATCGTTTTGCTGTTCTTTTCATTTGCCTTCACAAATGCAGCCAGCATCACCCCAGTCGTTTTTCATCAGTCCATCCTCAGCGTCAGTGTGTTACCAGAAGGCCCTTGACCGGCGATGACGTAACTCATTGTGGAGTGTGTTTTTGTGAACTCCTAAACCACTGAGTGGGTTATGAAAAGTCATAACTCACACTTTCGCTCTCCGGTTTCCTTACTATTTTCGGAGGTAAGGCACTCATACTTAAGTTACTTAACTCAGTCACAGTGAACATGTGCATTGGCGAGTGGCCGTGTAAATGATACTAATCGTATAACACGCCCATAATATGTTATGAGCTAAGAGAATATTTCCCGGCCCGTAATGCTGGTCAGTATCGGACAATAAAGTAATTGCATTGCATTGACTGAACTGAATTGCATGTGACTATAAAATGCGAATCTCTGACAGCTACGAGCAACCAAACCATCACGTGTGGAAAAGGACGTAATTCTAAACATCCACCGCCACCCTCTTAAGTGGAGATGGCATTAAAAGAAAAAAAAAACCACCATAATTTCAGGCTCCAACACTAGAAAACGTATGTGAATTTAAAAGTCGTAACACTGACGGCTATGGGATACCATACAACGAAGAGTCCCGTTTAAAAAAAACAAAAAAAAAACCTCCCCCCCTCCCCCATTTGCTACCATACCCCGAATTCCTCCCTTCCCCTCCCCTCCCCTCCTAAACACAAACACACGCATTCTGCAAGTCTCCCCTCTCCCAACCATTTCTCACCAAGGGGAGATAAGAAAGCTGGCTGACAGTTGCGCCCACAGTGTGAGTGGGGATAGTTTTTGTGTGTGTCATTTTCTTCCCTGTCAAAAGCTGAGGACCGCACTGATCGTCTTTCAGTGTTCATCCGTCAGTGCCGAAGCTACAGGAGTTGTGCATTACTGTACCCCGTTCACCACAACCAGACCCGGCTCCAGGATTTCGCCAATATGAAGCTTCTTGTGCTTTTCGCTATTGTAGCTGGTAAGTTGTAACTTTTTTAAATTGTATTTCCCTGTTTGAACTGCCGGTTCATACGGATACTTTCGTTTTTGTTTGCTTGTTTTTGCTTTTGTTTTTCTTGTTGTTGTTGTTGTCTTGCTTTGTTGTTTTAGTGTTGTTCTTTGCTGTTGTTGTTGAGCCGGGTTGGCCGGTTTGGGTTCTTGCCTGATGATAATAATAATAATAATAATATTGACGATTTATCTGGCGCCCAACCTCCTGCTGAAGCTCTGGGCTCCTCACAGTAGCAGAACAACTTGAATGACATACACATTACATACATATTACATACACACAGTCATACTACATTCTTACACAACATCATGATCTTGACGATGATAGTGCCAGAAAGACTCAATTCAGCCTGTGTATTGCACTCGGAAGAGATCTGTCTTAAGCGCATTTCCGACTCAAGTGAATGAGTCAATCGACTCAACACTGATGGCGAACATGAAAAGGCAGGCTGTTCCAAAGAAGTGGACCACGATAGAGCAATGAACGCTGACCTAGTGTTTAAGTCTGATGTCTTTGCATGGCTCGGAATTCGTGTTGGAGTATCGATGTTTGCAGGCAGGCACTGTTGGGAAAGTCGGACAGTTGTATTCATGGTTAGAGCTGTGAGCGGGTCGGGTTGTAGTTATCAGCGACCTGTGCTCATCATTTCTTCATAGTTCCGGCGTCTTGTGTCGTGAACGATTTCAACAACACCAACAACAACAACTGGCAACAACAACAAGAATTTAAAGATCACCAGCAACACTAACAACAACACTGAACAACATCAGCAATAATCGGCAGCATGGAGTGAGGCCTCTTTACAGTGTTGACCTTCACCTGTACCTAATTCGTATGCCGGGTTGCGTGACTGGCAGTTTTCAGTTCAGGATGATGTGGAATTTGCTCAGTATTTGTCGTCGGCCGTCACTGGGATCTGGTGAAAGTTCATTTTCGGAACACAGTCATCAGACATTTGTAGCGTTGATTTCCAGACCTCCACCTCACCTCTTCCCCCCCCCCACCCACCCACTTTGTTGACGCTGGTTTTGTTGTTGTTATCGATAGTTGCTGGTTTTGTTATTGATGTTAAGGTTGTTCGTTTTTTGTTTGTTTGTTTGTTTGTTTTTGTTGCTGTTGTTTTGTCGTTTTTTGTTTGTCTTGTTTGTTGTTGTTTTTTCTGTTAGGGGCTTATTGTGGGATTTTGTTTGGTTGGTTTTGTTTGTTTGGGGTGTTTTTGTTTGTCTATTTTGTTGTTGTAGTTTTTTTTTGTTTTGTTGTTGTTGTTGTTGGGTGTTTGTTTTGTTTGTTTTTGGTTGTTGTTTTTTTTTTTGGGGGGGGGGGGGGGGGAGTGGTGTTGTTATTTCTTTTGTTTTTTTGTCATTTTTTTCAAAGTCTAATGCCACTGATTAAAAAAAAAAAAAAAAAGGCGAGGGAATTTTATTTAAGAAACTCACATTATCCTAACTTTTGCTGCGTCAGTGTTCGTGTTACAGTGCACAAGTACTCGCCTTTCAAACACGCACTTAGCAATCCGATCTCTTGCGCCGGGGAAGGAGTGGGTGGGTGGGGGTTGGGGGGTTTAACGTCCTTTTTCACCACATACGGGTGATATCAAAGACGGGGCAACGATGAAAAAGCCAGCACAAATATTTGGCGCCACCCGGGATACGAACTCACGACGCGAGCATCAGAAGTCCAGCGCTCTACCATTCGGCCACCCCGGCTCCAGACGGCAAGAAAAAAAAATTGCAGAACATGTTTGTACATTTGACACCACAGTTGCGTTGGTCGCTGGCCATGACTGAGTCTTCAAGTCTTCAAAATAATGGAATTGTTCTAAGAGACTGTCCGACCGCTTCGTGCCGGTGTTGCCCTCGGAGATCTGAGGAAGATCAAACGTAAATGTCAGAGATGCATCGTGCCAGTGTTTGAAAGGGCAAAACCGAAAAGGAAAAATGTCTCCTTTGTCAAGATTGAAAGTCGTTAGAGCTGTTTCACACACTTGCAAAAATCCGGCATCAGCACCGCCCCCCCCCCCCCTTTTCCCTCCCGGCCATTCCCCCTCCTGCCTCTCTACCGCCTCCTCGCTTCCCATCTACTTCAGTCTCTGATATTAGGTTCATTGGAACAAAGACCTTAGTGGTCGGCGTAGTTTTTCATACCAGGGTCCGACTTGTTGGAATGATCTCCCTGCACCAAACAGATATGCCATCCTTCAAGCAAAATCTTACAACCCACCTCTTCACTGCCCTCAACTGTTGCCACATCATCTTGCTGGTCGTGTGTGTGTGTGTGTGTGTGTGTGTAGAAGCCGGGGTCAGGGCAGGCTGGCCGTGTATAATGCTGCACAGGGGCGCCGGAACCGGGGGGGGACAGGGGGGGGGGGGGCAGCTGTACCCAAGCAGGGGGGGCAAGAGTATCTTTTTGCCCCCCCCCCCCCTGGAAAATCAGGTGACTATGGCAAGAGGGGGGGGGGGCAAAGCCATGGTCTTGCCCCCCCCCCTCCTTCCCCTACCCCCCTCCCCCTACTCCTCTTCCTGCTCTCTCCCTCATCCAACAGAGAAGCCAGTTTAGCCGTTGCCCCCCCCCCCCCCCGCTTTTCACTTTCTTTGGGCAACGTCCTTCCTTTCACTGGCTCACTGGTTCGGAAAGGTTTTTGTCTGTGCAGCATCTGAACGCCGCTCCCCCCCCCCCCCCCCCCCCCCGCTTTTCACTTTCTCCGGGCAACGTCCTTCCTTTCACTGGCTCTGGCGTTCCTCCCCTTTGAGATTCTGCCCCCCTCCCCCCAACATCTTCCGGCGCCCCTGCTGCACATGATGTGTGTTGTAGTTAAATGTCAGTCAGTGTGGAGGCATGTTGCGTGTGTTCCTGGGTGAGTGAGTGCGTGTTGATCAGTTGTTGGTAATGCGCCCTGAGCTCCTGCGGGAGGGAGGGCGTCCCTCAAATAATTCGCTTGGATTACTTTCCTCACCTCATTGCCAGAGACGTGTTCAAACGGATTTCTTCAGAAATCATCCATGAAAAATTCATTCTTTTGCATTGAATCAGCACCGACAAAAGTTGTGAAGAATGCCTGTGACTTTCAAAATGGCGCGTCACGAATAAAACAATACAAACAAATTCACAAAAAATCTTCTGAGGAAAGTTTGTAAAACTTAGGAATTTGAAGGGGAAAAAATCATTCGGACTGAGAAGTGAATCTTACGAGGATGAGTTGTTTTAATGCTGCAGGCGGTTTCCCAAGTGTTCGTGGGACTGTCTGGAGCAGGATGACTACTGTAATAAGTCATGGCTGGTAAACCACAATACATCATGCCATTTGTAGCAACAGACTGAGCTTGCACGAACCGGTACGAAACGTAGTTCAGCGCCAAGTGTTCCTGGGACTGTCTGGAGCAGGATGACTACTGTAATAAGTCATGGCTGGTAAACCACAATACATCATGCCATTTGTAGCCACAGACTGAGCTTGCACGAACCGGTACGAAACGTAGTTCAGCGCCAAGTGTTCCTGGGACTGTCTGGAGCAGGATGACTACTGTAATAAGTCATGGCTGGTAAACCACAATACATCATGCCATTTGTAGCAACAGACTGAGCTTGCACGAACCGGTACGAAACGTAGTTCAGCGCCAAGTGTTCCTGGGACTGTCTGGAGCAGGATGACTACTGTAATAAGTCATGGCTGGTAAACCACAATACATCATGCCATTTGTAGCCACAGACTGAGCTTGCACGAACCGGTACGAAACGTAGTTCAGCGCCAAGTGTTCCTGGGACTGTCTGGAGCAGGATGACTACTGTAATAAGTCATGGCTGGTAAACCACAATACATCATGCCATTTATAGCCACAGACTGAGCTTGCACGAACCGGTACGAAACGTAGTTCAGCGCCAAGTGTTCCTGGGACTGTCTGGAGCAGGATGACTACTGTAATAAGTCATGGCTGGTAAACCACAATACATCATGCCATTTATAGCCACAGACTGAGCTTGCACGAACCGGTACGAAACGTAGTTCAGCGCCAAGTGTTCCTGGGACTGTCTGGAGCAGGATGACTACTGTAATAAGTCATGGCTGGTAAACCACAATTCATCATGCCATTTGTAGCAACAGACTGAGCTTGCAAGAACCGGTACGAAACGTAGTTCAGCGCCAAGTGTTCGTGGGACTGTCTGGAGCAGGATGACTACTGTAATAAGTCATGGCTGGTAAACCACAATACATCATGCCATTTGTAGCCACAGACTGAGCTTGCACGAACCGGTACGAAACGTAGTTCAGCGCCAAGTGTTCCTGGGACTGTCTGGAGCAGGATGACTACTGTAATAAGTCATGGCTGGTAAACCACAATACATCATGCCATTTATAGCAACAGACTGAGCTTGCACGAACCGGTACGAAACGTAGTTCAGCACCTAGACCTTAGATAAGGTTACGTGGAAACACTCGATGTCATGATTTGGAAACGTTCTGTTCTGGCGATGCTACTTTTGAAGTGAAGTAACATCAGAAACACTGCCGCCCGTTTTGCCTACAGCCCGTGAACTACTTCAGTGATTAGTGTAGTCTGCGTTACTGACAAGGGGGGTGATCAAAATGGACGCCCTTTTCCCGTTGCTACTGATGCTGCTTTAACAAGTTTCGACCACGATTGATTAAAAGCCGTTATTTTAAACCATGAGTATATACACGTCAGTTTACAATGTAGTCATAGTAACGTACGTATTAGTCAGTACAAAATGGTTTCTGAAAATCCAACGCGTTTTTCCGCCGGTGCTATGGCGTTTTTGGAAAAACGCGGTGCTATGACGTGGGAAGTCGCTGGGATTGACGGTGCATTGATTTGGAGCGGTATAGCACCTGAAAAACGTCCGCCCATTTTGTTTGACCGCCGTGCGTTAGTCACCGCCTGGGATTAGAAAGACGGATAGTTGTTGGCAGGATAAGAGTCTCAAGAGAAATGGGAATAAATACACGGGCACGACTGTAGAGTTGGGCTCGACGCGACTGACTTGCCAGTCAGCACCGTAACTAAAGAGGATAACAAGCTGCTGAAGGAGTAAAGAAGTCAACTTGGGCCACTGGTAGGCAGGAGGGAATCTACATGGATATGTTTTAGAGCCATGTGTGATTAGTGGGCTTGGAGGCGGGCGGAGGACGAAGGGGTGGGGTGGGGGGGGGGAGGTGGCGAGGGGGTGAGACGGGAAAGGGTGAGTGGGAGAATGCATGTTTGTGCTTTTTTTTTTTCTTTTTTTTTTTTTGGGGGGGGGGTAGTGGGGATGTAAGGGGGGAGGGGGATGATCTGTTCGGTTACTGCGCATAGATGGGATACTATAGCTGAATGAGTCGCTGCCGTATAGCACTGTTTCACCGGGAAACCGGATGTTCTCTATCAGTTACGTCCCTTAGCAGCTGGGGCGTTCAGTCTACAAAATGACTGTGCCCCGCCTGTGCGTTTGATTCAGTCAATGAAAGTTCACGAACTTGAACAGCTGATATCAGTTCAGTGAAGGCAAACTCGCATTCTACAAGCGGCAAGAAATCAGAGCTTGTTCGAGCATTTTCTTTGCTGGCACGACTAGGCTAGCATTGTTGTATCGTTGCGCCTCTACTCACTGACTGGGGTGGGGCTATGCGTGCTACTGACTGCAAGCGGTCATTGACTGGTGATGTCATGTGTATAATGTACGTACACTAATGACGAAGGTGGGGGGTTGGGCGGCGGGGAGGGGTGAATGGCCGCCGGGTTGTTTGCCGTTTCTATATATACGGGTTCCGACAACGTCTTTTTTTTTTTTTTTTTTTCCAAGAACACTTACGGGTGATATCAAAGACAGGACAACTGGGAAAAAGTCAACACAAATATTTGACTTCAGCGAGGATTCGAACTCACTACGGACTGGAGATTGTGAAATTCCAGCGCTCTACCATTTGACTATCCCCGGCTCCCCTTGGTGAGTGGGTGGATTATATTGTCTGTGCCGGCAAGGTATTCAAGTTCAGTGCCTTTGTTGGGGGGAAGAGGGGGGGGGGGTGGTACTTCACAATAATATAATTAATTGCATGAATGTGCCTTCATGATCGTGTCAGCTACAGACCTTTTGACAGAACCCCCCAAAGAAAATGAGACTATGGGATTGGCACGGCGGCTGGAAGTGGTATGATTAGTGATTTACCACATGTGTGGGAGGGTTTGATTGCCGCACTCACACTGAGTACAAGTCATTGTGCCAGAGGGTCTACTTATCACAACGGCTGGTGTTTGGGCAATGGACGACTCCACTCCTGTCAATCAAAAGGGTCGAGACCCCAGAATTCAGCCAATCGCGTCCCGCAGCACAAGGAACACAACACATGGCACTGTCTCCCTTCCGCTTAGGCCTCACTGGAATAATAATACTTTCTGATCAGGCCAGAAAACCACCTCACCTAAATCCACTCACGTCACCTTTGCCTCTCTTTTGCGCAAAAAGTAACAGCTTCACTGGCAGCTTGCCTCCTCTTGCTACCCCCCTGGCATGCACCTTGCCCTACCACGTACAGAAATCGCGAAAATCACGAAAATCACGCTTTGTCCTGACAAGAAATCTCAACAGGAACTAGAACACTGGTAAAACAGGGTACCTCAAACATACACCAAAATTGACCCAACGCTCACGCATGCGCATGAATTGACTCCAAAAATCCCATCAAATTCCTGTTCTTCGGTGATTTGAACCTGCGCCTCATTATCCGTAGCGGACTAAGTCGAGTGAAATCCCCGTGAGCGTAAACCTCCCCACCCAACTGGAAAACTGTGTGCTAATGGGCAGGGAACTTGACTCGGCATGCTTCGGACACAAGAGTTATGTATCCTGTTCCGAGCACTGGAATCCATTGTCGATTACGTGGTCCTGCCGGGACAAATTGATGGAGTGTTTTGACACTGACATGATCGCGCATGATCTCGTGTGTTGACTAGAGCATAATGACGTGTCTAATGACTCACAGGCACGCGAGGCGTTACTTAGTCTTTTGTATCACCCGCTCATATACACTAGCAGCCCAGATCCCTCCCCATCCCCGGTAAGTGGGCGCTGCAAGTGAGAGGAATATGCCTGTATGAGACGAGGGATCACTGGATGTATCAGTTCCCAGCACCTCCCGTCCCCCCTTCCCTGGGGAGCCGGAATAGCCGGATGGTAGAGCGTTGGACTTTCAATGCTCGGGTCGTGAGTTCGAATCCCGGCTTGGGCCAAATATTTGTGCTGGCCTTTTTTCTCGTTGCCCCGTCTTTGAGATCACCCTTCGTGGTGGAAAAGGACGTTAAACTCCCAAACACCCCCCCACCCTTCCATATTTTATTTTACAGGTTCTCTCACTTGGTGTAATGGTTTTAGGGTTTTGGTGGTGGCATTGTTGTGTGCCCATCCTGCGTCGCTACTTTATTGTGGTGCTTTCGTAGTGTTTGGGTGTCACAGCTGTGCCGGCCACCTTCATGTATGGCCGATGGTGTGCTGAAGACGTCGCCAAGACGGAAACGTACAGCTGTCCACAATGGCCATTACACAACCTGGACACCGTGGACCAACATCACATTTCCATTGCACCATGGAGCTGTGAGGGACATGCTGGGTGATACGGCCCCTCTTTGGGGAGGGGGGGGGGGGCATTCACCAATCTTGCCTTCTTTGTTTCCTTTAGTCTTCCCCCCTCCACCCCCATTCCTATCCTTCTTTTCTGTGCTGGGAACTGCTAGATCCAGTGGTCACTCTTCCCATACATGCACAGTTCTCTCCCTTGCAGCGTCCACTTACCTGTTCGTTCCATTACAACAACAGCAACAACAAAACTGTTGACTGTTCTCTCTCTCTCTCTCTCTCTCTCTCTCTCTCTCTCTCTCTCTCTCTCTCTCTCTCCAGTATACAATTAATGTTTCTTTTATTCTTTAGTATTTAGGCTGGAGAATACAGAAGAAAACTTGAAGAAAGAGATTAGAAACTGGAAAGAGAGAGAGAGAGAGAAACACACACACACACACACACACACACACACACACACACACACACACACACACACACACACAGCTCTCTCCCTCTATCTCCTCCCCCCTCCCCCTCCCACCGAGGGAGGTGCCACGCTGTCTGTAGGGGACGTCACTGAAGTCGACCCTTTATGTCTCTGCACACTGCTTATTTGGCCAAGAACATATTACTCCGCGGGTAAATTGGCTGTGTTGCGCACTCAGAAACCTTCAGAAAATTGATTCCTATTTCAGAACGAGACAGGCTCTGAATCTCAGTCCGGCGGCTGTCGTCTGCATCTCAGTAATGGCGACTCGTCTGGTTTCGCTGGCGTTGTTGTTGTTGTTGTTGTTGCTCCTGCTGCTACTGTTGTTGTTGGTGTTGGTGGTGGTGGTGGTGGTGTGTGTGTGTGTGTGTGTGTGTGTGTGTGTGTGTGTGTGTGTGTGTGGGTGGGTGGGTGTGTGTGTAATTTCTTCTTAAAGAGACGAGGTCCCATGGTTGCATCTGACATAACTCGTATGTGCGATGCGCAGTGGCTCAAACGCCACACGGAGTTTAAACAAAATGGTTACGGTCAGACCAAGTGCTACTCTCGAATCAAAAATTTCTACCACGCTTCTGGCTCGTTACTAGTGGCACTTCGTTTGACCCCCCCCCCCCAAAAAAAAAAAGCGGCACTCTAATTTGTTCGTTTGCCCAAGAAGTGACACTTCGTCAGGTTTGGCCATTTTTAGTCTGAGTGACACTTTGTTTAACCAACGGATTTCGGTTTTTCGTTTCTATACCTATCCGTTTATCAGTCACGTTCATTTGCGAACACATCAAATCACCACAACAGAGAGCAGTCCCGTGCATGCTCACATTTCAGAACTGAACAGGACTTCATTTCAGAGAAAATGTTTGAATCGAGAGTGGTACTTCGTTTGAGCGCGGCCATCTTGTTGAAATCCCGTGAGGCAGTGCGTTCAACTTTCTGCAAGTGCGCTACTGAACGACCGTCATCACTGCCACAGTGGGGCGTGGGTTCGAACCCCTGGCCGAGCTGTGATATGTAGCACAGGCTACACAGTGCAGATCAGTAGCGATTTCAAAGAAAAAAGCTCCAGCTGATGATGATGATTGGCCATTTGTATAGCGCTACGAAAAGAACTTCCATGCAGTAAGCATGCTCACGGCGCCATTGGGGTCGGGGAAGAACTGAGAAGAAGAAAAGAATTAGAACTGAGAGAAAAGCTGAACATAACCCTGCACATGTCACCCTATAAACGCTTAGAAATTCACAAACTGACGTCAGCAGCCAAAGACTCACGTGAAGTATAAAGTTAAACAAATTCCAATGTTCACATTTTTGGCAATACATGTACTAACAGGGACCACCTACCCCCTCATTCCTCTGTCGTCTGCTGGCTTGTGTGCCAACCGCGCATGAATACAAATAGTTCACATGCCAGGTTCATTTTCATCGTTTTCACTATTACCTGGCATGAAATTTATTTACTGTGACAAAGCCAACAAACAGCCCCAGATTGCCCCCCCACCCCTTTTTTTTTTCTTTCTCTCTGCACACAAATTTATAAAGGGCCAAATTTCTGCACTAGTCGTGTGTATTTAGCGGAATTGTTACTACTGATATGCCCCGGAAGCTATTGCTAATAATAATAATTGCATTTATATAGACGCTTTATCCCATATATTTGGCTCAAAGCGCCGCGAGCTAAACGCACGATGACGTGAATCACACGCATTTTCTCGCACACTGCACACATCGTGGCATGTAACCTACTACACTTTCTTCCTGGCTATCGGGCTGCTGTACGGGCGGATTGGATGGCGCTGCTCCTCGCCGACGCGCTTTCCCCCGGAGGAGGCAACGCTAATTCCCAGAAGAGTTGTCTGACAATGGAACGTCAGGTTCAAAGACTTCGTCGCTTTAATGCTATCAGTCAGCACTGCACAAAAACAGCGAATGATAAATGGTGAATGAAAAAGACTGAAACATGATTAGGGGGTGAATGTGATTTAGGCACGCAAGATGTCTAGGCCAGTATGCCGGCAAAGAAATAATTGTAGCAAATGAGCTTTCTGCTCTTTTTCTGTTCTTGTGGTATTTCCTTTCTTCTTCCGCTTTTCCGATCTGTTTAAAATTGAATTTCCGTTGGTTTCGTGATGAAAGCACCTGACTGATTAAACGCTGGCGTTTTGTTCTCAGTGCTGCATTCGTTAGTTCTCATATGTTTACTATCGTGTTTGCAAGTTTGCTCATAAGATTGCTTGCACCAGTAATACTGATTTGTTTGTATCCCATTCCACTGTCTTCCTTGGAATAAATGCCGTCTCTCTCTCTCTCTCTCCTCTCTCTCTCTCTCTCTCTCTCTCTCTCTCTCTCTCGCGTTACAGCATGTCATTCGGTTACGTGAATTGTAATTCGCAAAACTAACTGGAGCCAAATATTTGTGCTGGCTTTTTCATTGTTGCCCCGTCTTTGATATCACCCGTATGTGGTGGAAAAGGACGTTAATTAACCCCCCCCCCCAAACACGCATTCCACTCTCTCTCTCTCTCTCTCTCTCTCTCTCTCTCTCCGGCGTCAGTCCCCGGCCCGGAGGTGGGCTCGCTCAGTCTCTGTCTCTGTGTCTTTCTTACCCTGTCATCAGTTCCCACTTCCTCAAGTTCCACCTGAGCCTATTATTTCTCTCTAACCGGCATCAGTCTTACCACCTGCATCGCAATTAAGCTATACATACATCACCGGCTACACCGGTAAGAATGGTGTACTTTACTAGGCTTCTCCCACACGACCTTGACTCACGGAAACTTTGACCCCGACTGACCTACTTTCCATGATGTAGGCTTGTCTGCCACCGTCAGTTGGTACCGTGACTGATGGCTTGCCAAAAGTAAAAAAAAAACAAAAAAAAACAGCTGCATAGGTTTGGCAAGCCGCGCGCGCCACTCGACGGCTGGGGTGTGCAGATCCACAGGCATGTGGTGTTGCGCGGCTGGCTGCAACTGAAGTCTCGTCCCACACTCACTGTGATGATAATTTATGTTAATGTCAAGAGCCAGTACAGGTTCTTGAGAATGTGTGTTGCGAGAGAAATTTTCCCTCTGGCTGTCGGTGCCAGCTTGGCCTGTTTCCGCAGTGTTTTTGTAACTTGCCCATAACAGCCAAGGATAAATTTGTATTTCCACGCATCAAAGAACCCAACTTATGTTTTAACTCGACCTGGCCCGACCGCGCCCTCTCCACTATATGTTAAAAACAACAAACCATTGCACACCAGTAGGGGCCACTTCAAGCCACTATTACGCCAGGCGTGGACCTTCCCGCTAGGCGCAAGACCAAGATTCCGTTATGGTGGCTTCAGGTGGCTTTTAGTGCTCTGAAGATAAATTGAGATTTTTGCATGCAGTGGTATTTCAGTTGAGGTTTCGATTTGCAAGCCACTGCTATCCCTACGGTCGAGTTGCTGGGAAATATAGGTCAAGCAGACAGACTCTCATTGCGAGCTTTTTCGTTCACTCAGAAACCCCGCAATATGACTTGATACTCTTGTGCCACGAGAAAACGTTGGAAAGAAGGAACTCGGCGTGCGCGGGAGACTGAAGGGCAGACGCTCCTACGTGTCGTTACGGGTGCCTGTGTGAAGACTGCGACATCTTGTGTTCTCTTCAAGCTCGGTAGCAGTACTACTACTACAGTGTGCCTGAGGCTCTTACATATACACTTTTTATTGTCAGTGCGGCTTTGGCAGGAAATGTGTTAACCGGCACATTTTTCTTACGTTTGATGTCAGTGGTCCGTCCGAACTGCGGCTTTTTAAGTGAAGTCTGTACTCTCACACACACACACACACACACACACACACACACACACACACACACACACACACACACACACACACACACACACACACACGGCGCGCCTCAAAACCGACTGAAGTAGGGCAATAGTGGAGTCGCTTTCCACCCTTCCATTTTCAGAAGAAAAGAGGTTTTCTGACTTTTCTCACAGTAACCTTCTTATGTGCGTGTCGCAGACCGCTGGGATCTAAAGAGATTGTCGGGAAGTAATCAAGTGCCGTCTTGCACCAAATCCCTCAAGCTCATTTCGTCTGGAAGGAACGATAGCAGGCAGTGATTCAGCGAGCGATATAGAGCCGCTTCCATTAATATTTTCTTGGCTTGTGCTAGTTTTGCACGCTATTCAGGATTCCATTCTGTCGCTGTTCAAGTCATGGCGATGCTGTAAAAACGAATGTTTCAATCAAGCCTGTGGAAGTATTGTTTTGCGTTGTGTGTGTGTGTGTGTGTGTGTGTGTGTGTGTGTGTGTGTGTGTGTGTGTGTGTGTGTGTGTGTGTGTGTGTGTGTGTGTGCGTCCGTCCGGCGTCCTTGTAGTCATGTAGTTGGCATTTAGGTCTTATCGGGCCCGCGGCTGTTTACGATTGCCCTTTGAATAAAGTACCGATCCTCCAGATAAACACAGTGCCAGACTTTGAGAAAAGAATGACAAAATGCGATACTCTCTCTCTCTCTCTCTCTCTCTCTCTCTCTCTCTCTCACTCACACACACACACACACACACACACACACACACACACACACACACGCACACGCACACGCAAAACAGGTGCACTTTTCATATTTTTGTCCTTGTGCTTGCAGCGAACAGCATGGAGGCATTGGAGTCCCTGTAATACATACCGTGGAAAAGTAAAAGGCCCTAAGTGATTATCAATGATGCATGGCGCATAGGCCCTTCAACATTTTTTGTACCGCACATGAGGATTTCCCTTGCTTGACAGTTCTTTCGGTTTGGGCCGTGTATGCGAGAATCAGGCCAGCGTAAAGGTTCCTTAACCATTTTTTTTTTTCAATAGAACACTTTGCTTTGCTTTGTTTTCATGCTCAGTACGATAGATCTGGATCATGATTTGGTGACGCCACTCAGTGGTGCCGCACAGCCCAAAATTACCCAGTAGATACAGAGTTAACCAAACGACAGTAGAACACTTTCGAAAACTAGTTAGCGGTGTCACACACTTACTGACACCCAAAGGTCAGAAAACAAGCACGACATCAGTTCAAATGCATGATGACGGCGGCGTGAAAAGAGAACTGAGTCGGCTTCAATAAAGTCCCTGGACGGAAACTGAATGAAAAATAGGCATGTTTAGACGCACTTCGTAAGGAGGACTTCGCTGAGGAGCGTAACCCATTTACATGTAAATTATGCGCACACGGCAGGGGCTGCGAGTGGCTAAAGGGCTGCGATTAGCTAATGGTACCCCTACCGTCACTAATTTGCATGTAAATGGGTTACGCTGCTTAACGAAGTCTTCCCTACGAAGTCCTACTAAACATGCCTCAAAAGTAAAATGAAAAAGAGAGTACACCCCAAGCCTAAACAAGAGGCTTACTCTTTTTGCGACCCCCGAAAAAGCTAATGACGCGACGTGAAAAAAGAACAAACTCAGTTGAAGTCGGCTTCGATACAGTCGCTCGAAAGGCGAAACGGTATACGAAGAATGAAAGTGAATTAGAAACTAAGAAGAAGAAAAACAAATCGCAGGCCGAAACAAGAGGCTTTCTTTTGTGGCGACCCCGGCCCGAAAGTAATTTAGACAGTCGGTTCTTGTGATGCTGAAGGCGGCTTGCACGACTGTGAGCAGCATTTTGCGGGCTCCCCTTAATGGGCGGGAAAATGGGAGTGCTGCCCATCGAATCATAGACACACTGTTCGCATTCATCCATAGACATCTTTAGAAGAGAAATGCCGTATTATTGCCGTTCTTGGGGCCGACAAAAGGCAGCGAGGATGGGAGGGAAGAGAGGGAGGGGGTTGGAAGGACGTGGGGGCGGTGGGGGTAAAGAGCAAAACACCGGAAGCTGAGGCCTTTCAAAAGTGTTCGTCACCGTGTGTGTTGTTTTGTGCATGATAGCGGTTGCTTTTAGGAGGGGGTGAGGGGAAGAGGGCGGTTGGACTGGGAGCCTGGTGTTTATTGCTATGTGTGTGTGTGGGGGGGGGGGGGGGAGGGGGGTGGAGGGGAGGGGGGTGAAGGCTCGGGAGGTATATCATTGAGGGTGTTATAGGACTGAAATTTCACTTTACATGCACTTGTCAACTTGTCCGGCTCTTGTTGTTGCTGTTAAGTTGTTGTTGTTGTTACTGTTGCTGTTATTGTTGCTGTTGTTGTTGTTGCTGTTGTGGTTTTTGTTGTTGTTCGTGTTGTTGCTGTTGTTCTTGTTGTTGCTGCTGCTGTTGTTGTTGTTGTTGTTATTTCTCAGTTTGTCGGCGTTGTTGTCCTTGTGCTCGTGTGTTTGCCGGTGAGGCCGTGAGAGCTATAAAAGAATAATACAATCATGTCAACTCTCCTGTTTTCCATTACTAAGTTCTGATCCTCAGTGAACCTGATAATATACCACTGGCGGTTTAAGACTAAAAAAAAATCAGTGTCGGACATTCTCGGGTCCCCTCGAATATCAGTGGCCATTTTGCCATAGAAATCCCGGGCTAACCACGTGATTGATGACGTGTTGCGCTCAGGGGACATAAAAACAATGTGGCTAGGATGGAGAACGTGTCTGACTTGTATCAGCACAGGGAATACAGTTTGCCGCTCTTTATCGTTATGGGTTCGTGAACGTCAGCTTCGAGTCATTATCAGCACATGTTTCCCCAGGGTGAAATTTGCAGATAATTTTGCGACTTTCAGACGTGCGTTTCGTAATCCAGTCCGGTTCATATTAGCGCAGGGGTGCTGCAGCTATCGACATGCTCCTCTATCATAATTTTGATACATTCACACGCCTCAGCGAAATCTGTGTTTGGCAGAGACGTTGTGGGAAGATTACGAATAAGGAGATCGGCCACAAAGCCTAGCGAAACAGACTTCACTATACATAGTCAAACAATTCATATCTACTGAGTCCATGTGCTTCTCTCAAAACTGGTGTTTTGACCAAGTGGTGTCTTACCGTTGCAGTAAACTGTTTTGTCAGCTAGTGTAAGAAACTCAAGTGCTTCTGTTAAAATGTAAAGCTAATCATACAGTGAAGTTTTCTTTCTTTATGTAGCCAGCATAAGAGTCATTATGTAGTTCATAATTAGTCTTTGTGACTTGCTAAGCCCTAAAACCTCACTCGCTCAATCACTGATCAACACCTTGTAGCATTGTTCCGATGACACTGTATTACGTGTGTTATTGTGGGGTTGTTGGTGTTTGAGATACACCACTCAGAACTGCTGGAGCTTTTCGTCAAGAAAAACCGAGTTTTTCGTGTTAAAAAGCGGGTTACAGACCGGTATTAGCTTCCGGGTCATGTAGTAACGACTCGGCTAAATATAGTAGAAAATCTTTGCCCCTTTTAACATTTGTGTGCAGAGTAAAAAATGGCAATCTGGTGCAATTTGTTGGCTTTGTAAACAAGTTTCATGCCAGGTAGTAGTAAAATTAGTGAAAAATGAGGCTGGCTTGTGGACTATTTGTATTCATGCACGGCTGACACAGGAGCCAGCAGACGACCGAGGAATGATGGGGTACGTGGTCGCTGCCAACATTGCCAAAAATCTGAATATTGGAATTTGTTGAAAAATACTCTACACGTGAGTCTATGGCTGCCTGATTTTTGTGAATTTTGGGGGTGAATTTTAAAGCATTTCTAGGGTGTCATCTGCAGCGTTATGTGTAAGAGGAATATATAGCGTTTTCCTCCAAATTTGTGAGACCGGGTCATACACGGCCCTTATTTACTGTTATTTTTGGTTGCAATGTCTTTTCTGCTGTTTTCCTTTGTTTGTCTAGCACACGAGTATTTTATTCATCGATACGTTTCCCTTTGTTTGGCTAGGCTGTAGTGCCTCCCTTTCTCCCCACGTGGCCGTGCCTTTGTTTCCCCCTTCCGGCCCATTGTGTAGTTGCGTGACGTCACATGACGTTGCCGGATGTACGTTATGTAATCCACCCGCCTATATAAGCCGGGTGGTCCACTAGCCACGCGTCTTTTCAGTTCGAGTGCCCGTGGCCAGGGAGGACGTCGCCAGTTTAGTGTCCTGTTCAGTGTAGTTATTTTCTTTGTCGAGCCACACTCATGGGAGAGACACATGTTCTGATTTTCCGCCATCATACTTATGCTCATTCTGCACTGTTGTTCCTGAGTGTAAAAATAAACCAACACAAGTCAAAGCGACCACTGCGTTGAGTCCCTTGCCTGCACACGGTTACATCTTTTTGGCGCTGCGAGCAGGATCGACAAGGGAGCTGACATCAGGAAAACAGTGCAGGAGTGACAAACTGACTGACCATGGCCACCAACCCCGTCTTCGTGAACCCAGAGCCACTACCACGTTTCGATGGGGAAGGAGGCAGCTGTGATGCTGAAACCTTCGTCGAGGAGGCGCGTCGACGACTGGGCCACTACAGTTTGGCTGATGGAGCAGGTGCTGAATATGTGCTCAGCGCACTAACCGGGTGCGCGAGAGCCGAAATCCTGAGCCGACCAGCCGACGACAGGAGAACAGGGGCAGCCATCCTCGACCTCATTCAGGGGGAATTTGGCGACAAGAGAGACCTGGTCACCCTTCTGTCAGTATTCCACGGCAGGAGACAGGGTAAGACGGAGGGCGTGTATCAGTACGCGCACGCCGTGTTAGCAGCAGCAGCCAGAGTCAACGCGAAGCTGAAAGACCACCTCTCGGAAGACCTGGTCAGGGACCGCTTCGCGGACGGCCTTCACCCACCCGAGCTGCGCAGGGATGTCAGGCGGTACATCAGGGAGAAACCGCGCACAACATTTCAGGAGGCCAAGGCAGAAGCTCTGCGCTGGATGCGAGAGGACAGTATCACTACGGAAACCCTGCAGTTGCAGCAAGCTGCAATGTCCGCGGAGATTACGCAGCTGCGCCTCACGGTAGCTGCCCTCTCGGCAAGACTAGAGCAGCCCCCACAACCAGCCAAGCCCATGCCTGAGACCTCGGCATGTAACTGGTGCGACCAGGCTGGTCACTCTGAGTGTGACTGTCCAGCCAAGCGAGAATACCGCCAGCGCAGGAAACGTCGGCGACGACGACGCCGATCGCATGGCGGGTCACACCAGGTGCGAGAAAAGCAGGACTGTCCACCCTCTCACCCACCGATGCAGCAACCTGTGTACAACCAGCAGCAGTACCGGATGCCAGACCATCAGCCACCAGTAGCTGCTACCTGTTCTAAGCAGCCGATGGCCAGCCCTCCCGGAGTATCTGCGAAAACTGTGTTGAAGTCGCCGGTGAGTAAGCCAGAGAACTTTGAGCCTACACAGCCTGACAATTGTTCTAAGCCCGTTGGGTGGTGGTTGTACTACCCAGCAAATACAGCCACCCCGTCTGATGCAAGGCCGGTAGCTGCGCATGTTCCGGCCCCAATATCCTCCGTAGCAGGTGACGCAACACCCGCGCAACCGGTACCCGAACCCCGGTCCGCCGTCCCAGTGTGTGTACAACCGCGGCGCTCTGCTCGGATCCAGTACAATGCGTCTGCTGATGTGTAGTGACAGTGCGTGTCCAGTGTGCGTGTTATACAAAGCAAAGTGGCTGTGATTTTAAAACTTTGGTTAGAGTAGAGATATATATAAAATATATTATGTGACTGTTTCACTTCCTGCATGTGTGAGGGATTTTGAGGACTGTTCAAACTGTGCCTGTAGTTAGTTAGTATTTCAGTTAGTGTGTAACCTGATTTTGTTTTGTCTGGCGTTTTTGTGGCTGCTAAGTATTTTGGTTTGGTTTAGACTTTTTTTGTGTAACCAGCGGGGACGCTGGTTGTGGTTCAGTTGGGGGGGATGAGACCGGGTCATACACGGCCCTTATTTACTGTTATTTTTGGTTGCAATGTCTTTTCTGCTGTTTTCCTTTGTTTGTCTAGCACACGAGTATTTTATTCATCGATACGTTTCCCTTTGTTTGGCTAGGCTGTAGTGCCTCCCTTTCTCCCCACGTGGCCGTGCCTTTGTTTCCCCCTTCCGGCCCATTGTGTAGTTGCGTGACGTCACATGACGTTGCCGGATGTACGTTATGTAATCCACCCGCCTATATAAGCCGGGTGGTCCACTAGCCACGCGTCTTTTCAGTTCGAGTGCCCGTGGCCAGGGAGGACGTCGCCAGTTTAGTGTCCTGTTCAGTGTAGTTATTTTCTTTGTCGAGCCACACTCATGGGAGAGACACATGTTCTGATTTTCCGCCATCATACTTATGCTCATTCTGCACTGTTGTTCCTGAGTGTAAAAATAAACCAACACAAGTCAAAGCGACCACTGCGTTGAGTCCCTTGCCTGCACACGGTTACATTTGCATCTCTGGTACGTAGCCAAACCAGGTTTTTCGTGATGAACTCGGTTTTTCGCAGCCATCTTGTCCGCCATCTTGAAATCTTGTTACGGGTCTTTTCATTGGATGGCGTGTCTATGGGATGGTGTGTCAGTGTGTGTGTGGTGGTGGTGAGGGGTAGGGATGGTGTGTGTGTGTGTGTGTGTGTGTGTGTGTGTGTGTGTGTGTGTGTGTGTGTGTGTGTGTGTGTGTAGGGGGTGATTTGGGTGATGCCAGTACTCACTACTATACTGTGCCTTGCACCATGATAAACTCAATGTAAATAACACTTTTATTTTATTGCCGCGCCCCATAAAGAGAAAGACATAATTTATATGACTAGAATAGACCAGCGTCGTATTGTTTGGGTCACACTTAGGTTTGGCAAAAGGTACTTCCAGTATCAAGTGCCTACAGTCTGGAACTCACTTTCTCTACACTGACGTCCGTCATGAGACTCCGTCTGTCACAGTTTTTAAAACCAAGCTATAACCCCACTTGCTCCAGTCTGCTTTCTCTTCTGAGTTAATTAGCCAGTGAGTGGTGAGTAGCTTATTAGCCAGTGAGGGGTGAGTAGCTAATTAGCCGGTGAGTGGTGAGTAGCTAATTAGTCAGTGATGATGATGATGATGATGAAACTTTATTTTTCAACGGTAAAAGTTTTGACAGAGAAGGTTCGTCAGTTTACAAACTTGCCGTTGCTAATGCTAAAAAAGTAAAAAGTAGAAAAGCAAAAAGTGAAACAACATGCAAATAGTAGTAAGTAGGAAAACAAAAAGATTACTCAGCAAACGAATAGTAGTAAATAGAAAAAGTTAAACAACAAACAGTGTAAGGAACCTACATATAAAGAAATGCGCATGTGCAGACACATGCACCGGGCCTAGTGGGCGTGTCTGAAACATCCATACACCGGAGTTTACGAGCCCAGTCTGTTCAGTGATACAGTATCATGTAAAGCGTCTATTGACTAGTTATAACATTATAGACAGTCAAACAAATGCCGCCGTAGTAATTCTTTAAACGTTTTGGAAGAAGTTACTGCTTTTAAAGGCACCGGAAGTGAGTTCCAAAGAGATGCCCCGGCAAAAGTAAGACTGGTTTTTTTTTTGACTGGTTTTGTACAAATCAATACGGGGTAGGGGTAAAGTCAGAATACCGTTCCTCGAGGTCCGACTACGTTCAATCTGTGAAGCAAAAAGGGAAGACAAGTAAGGTGGAGCTGAATCATGAAGGATTTTGTGCATTAGGACACACTTATTGTACATGAGCTGTTGCTGAAGAGGAAGTATACCAAGTTTCTTCATTTTATAAGTAGTCGGGATAGGTCCCGGTAAGACCATTTTTACAGCCCGTTTGTAAAATGAATTTAGCCTGTTTCTGTGTATCTCACCGCACCCATCCCACACAGTAGATATATAATCGATGTGCGATTTGATATGTGCGAGGAAGAAAAGTTTACGACTATGTACATCAGTGATATCCCTCAGTTTAGAGAGCAGAAAGATGTTTTTCGACAGCATCTTGCACAAAGCATTAACATGGGTTTCCCACTGAAGGTGTTGATCAACATGTATACCCAGGAAACGTCGTTCAGTGACTTGTTCAATGGGCTCAGCGTTCAGACAGAGCTGTAAAGGGGCCGGCCTTAGCTGGTGTTTCTGCCGAGTAGCTACCAAGTGAGTGGTGAGTAGCTATTTAGCCAGTGAGTGGTGAGTAGCTAATTAGCCGATGAGTGGTGAGTAGCTAATTAGCCAGTGAGTGGTGAGTAGCTAATTAGCCGGTGAGTGCTGAATAGCTAATTAGCCCCAAGATGGCCTTTGTTGCTCGTGCGCTTCTACCCCCCCCCCCCTCAACTTTCTTAGCTCCGTACATCGGGAGCTGAGCTGTATATTTTCGAAAGTGCGTGCGTGCGTGCGTGCGTGCGTGCGTGCGTGCGTGCGTGTGTGTGTGTGTGTGTGTGTGTGTGTGTGTGTTGAACTTATTGTAAAACGCTTTGAGCCAGTATCTGCTGGGATATTGCGCTCTGTAAAAGCGACATATTATTATCATTATTATTAGTAGTAGTATTAGTATTTGGAAATGTGTCACTAGTCACGTCGCATAGAAGGTTTAGCGACATCCTCAGTTCTCTGAATCACCAACTCTCTGAATCAATTCAGTCGGAAAATACATCACAATAATTATTTATCATGGATGACTATATTCGGCCCACGGAAAATCTATGAGAACCAACCGACGTTAATCAGGCCCGACAAGCAAACCATGAGGTCTGCCGACACGGAAACTGTTTTTGTTGGCCACTACACTGAGATCATGGGAACGAAAAACTGTTGTGACAGCAAACTTGTGCCCCATCCCTGATCAATATCCTTTTGGGCAGCAATACCTTGTCGTGGTGGATCACTTTCACCACACTCGTTTCTGAAGGGGGGGGGGGGATAGGGGGGGGGGGGGGGGGTAGGTGGAGACAGGATGTAACTATACTGACAACCTGTTGGCTCTCTCTCTCTCTCTCTCACACACACACACACACACACACACCTGGCACACACACCTGGCACACACACACACACACACACACACACACCTGGCACACACACACACACACACACACACACACACACACACCATGAGCCAGGCTCCAGCGCTATTCCTCCCAGGGGTGGACTGGAATCCACGGAGGCCGGGTTCGGAAGCTCAGTGGGGCAATTTTTGTAGAGGGTAATGAATGGTGCTGCTATATTGAGGTCCGCGTGATTGCAGTGAAATTGCGTGACAAGGTGGCATCCCGCACTTCCTCAGTGCCCAGGCGTTAACGAAGCTTGTCTACTGCCGGCGGTGCCGGTTATTTAGTCCGGTCGGGCGTCCTTTCCCTCCCATAACTCTTAAAAGCCCAAGCAAAAATCGCAATTTTACTTGAAATCTTCACATCACTGGAAGCCACCAGTCAAAAGCCCATGCAAAAATCACAAATTTGCACAAATTTCAAGTTACTTGAAATCCTCACATCACTAAAAGCCACTTCAGTCAAAAGCCCATGCAAAAATCACAAATTTGCACTGTGACAAATTTCAAGTTACTTGAAATCTTCAGATCACTAGAAGCCACTACAAGCCACTACTAGTTAAGCAACATGAATCGGTCTCGGGCCTAGCGTGGAAGGCCAAGTGGCTCCTACTGGTGTTTCCGCAGTGGCTTGTTCTTCGTAACCGGTCTCAACATAATTATTACGATGGGCAGTCAGTGGCTAGTCGGGCTTCGGTTTCTAAGCGATAAAAGTGATCAGTAACGGGGGAGACGGGGCAACGAGGAAAATGGCAGCACTTTTTTTTTTTGGGGGGGGGGGGGGAGCGGGGGGGATGGGCGAGGGGGGATGGGGGGGGCACTGACTTGACGCCAGTCGGGATTCGAACTTTCGACCCAAGAATTGACAGTTTAACTGCGATCCCGCTCCTCAGTTTAGATATAAACGTGTTTATCCTAGCTAAATACGCTTCATGAATACAGGCCTGGTCTGCAGTGAATATCATTGAACCGATCCAGATAGGCTTTTTTTTTTTTTTAAACCCCGCTTGTCTCGGCGTGCCGGATATGAACCGGGTCTTCCGTGCTCACTGCCGGACCGCTACGCCACGGCAACATGCGTTGTGCTGGCTGTCTCCTCACGTTATTTTACGACCACTACTGAACTTGCGCCATCGGGGATGACCAGTCTCGGAGTCATCTGTGGTCGGGTAAAGGTCTAAAAGATTACGGGGATATTCAAGGCCGAGGTTTTTTTTTAAAAAGACAATTTGCGGGTTCCACATCTGCGCACCAGACCTTTAAACTCACAATTTACGTAAAGAGCTACTTCACAACGCCGCCGCGTCAGTGGCGACGACAATCGGCAATAACAAAAACACCGGCTGAAAAAGACGAGCAGGCGATGGGGCGGGGAGGGGGGGGGGAGAAGCAGGAGGGATCGAAGAGTCTGCAGAGGAAACATACGGGATGCCGAGGGGGGGGGGGGGGAGTGAAGGAGGGGGAGAAACAACCTGCTCGCATCCAACGACCGATCAAAGACGCACACAAATCGCTGAAAACCCTGTCTCCGTCGCGTTTGATGCGCAATCTCGCTCGCTCGCTCAGCAACGACTGACGTACCGCTGCGTGAGGGCACAGTACAACGTTGGCAAAAACTTGATGGTCCAGGCACTGTGTAGAGTGGTGTTGGCCTGCACTGCAGCCGACCCAGGAGGCTGTCCCGGCCCCCATCTCAACCACCCCCATCCCCCTTTTTCTCTCTCTCTCCCCCCTTCCAAAATCGCGCAGCACAGTGGGTGACTAACCAACTACCGGCGCTGCGTGTGTGTATCAGTGGTCAGCCACACATTCCCCATCTCCCAGCTGCCTGTGCCGACCAACCAACCGAATCCCCTTAGTGAGTACCGAGCTACTCAGTAGTCCTGCAGGGTAATAGCATCGCATCAGTCGTCTGCCGCCCTCCCCTCAAGTCGTCTGCGTCTTCCCAAGAGTTTCGCGCCAACAAAATACTCTCCACCATGAAGGTCTTCGCTCTTTTGGCTGTGATAGCAGGTAAGTTTGCCATTTCATTTTTCTTCGAGGCGGTGGAAATACTTTGAAAGTAGCTGGAAGTGACTCAAGTTTAATGAGGAGCATTTTGGGGCTTGGTTTTATAGCTGGGCCGGTTCGTGGTTCGGAAGGGGGGAGCAGCAGAACCGGTCGTTTTCCGAGACCGGCCGTCAGAACACATTGCTGGCATGGTACCATGCGATCGGCCGGCTTGAGTTTGGTCGGTACTTGAGATTCGGTTGGGTTAGGCTGTCCGTATGCCAGTTTTTGCTGGACACCATATCTTCCTTTATTTTTACACGTTACTGATTTTCTTCCTCGCAGAATTCAAATTCAAAAATACTTATTGCCCATTACGTAACAGATATAAAATGAAACTCCTCCTCAGACTCACAGCTGGAAACAAAATAAGAATGAAAAATTAAGATTCTTCGCCAATAAAAACAATGTACAATTAGTTTGGCATGTGCAGTTACTTAACAGCTGAACAATTGTTCATAGTAAATTGTGTGTGTGTTGCGTCGGGAAAAAGGGGGGGGGGGGGGCAGTTCTCTTTATAGGATCCTCCAATGGACGTGCCGTTAAATGTCTGAAGATCAAAACTCAGTAAAGCACTTCGGGAGTGCAACTTTAACTGGGTAAAATTCTAGAAAGTGGCTTACTGCGATGGCGGAATGGTGTGTTTAGTTGTGATCGAAACTGGTTGCTTGAAATAGCGGGAAGGTTTTCGTTCCCGGCCTCAAGTTACAGCACCTGCATCAATAAGGCATAATCAGAGATTCGGTCCCCACCTTTAAAACTGCAGTCAAAACTCACTGGTTCTCAGCCCAGCAGCGGTAATGAGGGATTGACAGAACTGTGTGTGTGTGTGTGTGTGTGTGTGTGTGTGTGTGTGTGTGTGTGTGTGTGTGTGTGTGCTGTTTCTGTGTTGGGTTTAAGTATGCACGGAAACTGAGCACGTGACAGTGAAGCAGTACTGTGTTGTACGACACGGTGACTCACCGAACAATAACATTCACTGAATACGCAGTTCCTAGGAATAATGTGTCATCGAGTTTCAGTTCCTCGGTAAGACAGGAAACAAACCAAGAACAGGCAGATCTACGCACATTTATTAAACGCTTTCGTTACAGAGACTTCATTCTGAAACAAACTGAATAAAACTGTTTCCACCATGATGGCCATTTTACTTGTTGCCTTAAGGAGGCTAATGCTTTTATGCTGACAGATGCGTTCGGGTATTGTACCAACAGTCCTAGAATTGGAATTTCCGATCGCTCGCGCAAAGATACAACGTCGTATCGCATTAAGAGCTGTACTAAACATCAAGATAGAGTATTTCAAGCATACAGGCGCAGTCACGAGTGAAACTGTTCCGAAACATAAGTTGCCTTAGCAAAGATAGAATTAGCAGGTACGTTAGTGTGAATCGTTCTGAATTGGCTCAAAGCGCCGCGAGCCGTGAACCCAACACGCACGCTCACGTGAATCACACGCATTCTCTCATACACTGAACACAAACATTACAATCACGTTGTGCGAATGGTCAGCTCAGCTATTTAATATCGGGAATTTAATTTAGAATGGCATTTATTTTCAAATTCCGTGTGCTGAACATTTCCAAAGCAGAGGCGTGGGCTAAAGGGAGGGGCGGGGGAAGGGGGGGGGGGCGGAATACCCGGACAGAACCCCCGACGATCGGCCCGAATGAACGTAGCCACCTACGAGAAAGAGAAAAAATAATAAGCTAAAATCCTGCCTAACTGTAGACGAAACTTCGGACACACTGTGGATTCCATCCGTCATGTGGAAACTGGATCAAGTAGCGGGGATTTGATAGACGCTTATGTCCTTTTGTAATTTTCGCATGACGGTAGAATTCTCCTCTCGTTCTGTCACAGTCATGACGAAGGCAGTAAAAGCCGACATATCACAAGCGGGCATTATTGATGTCTTCTCTCCTACTGACTGCTGTAGGCTGTATCAAAGTAATATATGCACCCGTGTCGCTCATTAGCATGCACGTAATACGCAAATACTTCTGATCGCTACCAGGGGGCGCTGCTGGTCCATCCCAATCAGGCATTATGCCAGCCAATCAACAGCCCTCGCCAACTGCAGCTCGGGCCTGACGTGTGCTTTTTGTGTGGTACACACGAAAGCCGGTTTGGAGACATTTCGCTCTGCACAGAGCCAAGTAAATTTTAGAAGCACTGTGATCAAAGAGATGCTTTTCGTTCCAGCCTATTCGCTGTAAATGGGCTGAATTTTTTGTGTGTGGTCTACCAATGAAGGAAGTAATAGTGGTTTTAATGATACTACATGTATTCTCATGATCATAATTATTTTGCTCATTGGTTAACTCATTATGAGTTCTCACTTCCGCACCGCCATTCCGGCTGGGGCCAAATATTTGTGCTGGCTTTTTCATCGTTGCCCCGTCTTTGATATCACCCGTATGTGGAGGAAAAGGACGTTAAACTCCCAAACACCCACCCACCCCTCCACACCGCCATTCTGCTTTCAATTTCTATGCATTACATGCGTCAGTGAGAGTTATTTCAAGTTATCATTTTCTGCACGGGTTCCAAACAATTGCGTTGTCTGACGCATGCTGACATGTATAAATATTCTTGTGCTTTTACTTGTTTGTGCACTTGTTGAAATGACCTTGGCACAAGCACAGCGTTTCTTGTACTGTAACGTTGTGCTGAGGGGTGCAACCTGTGTGCTGTGTAAACAGGCGGCAATTGCAATTTTAAAGCACCATTGTTACCTTAATTAGATGTTATATAGAGCAATACTAAAACTATCCAAATTTTCCAAAAACAGTACAGTGGTGTAAGACTTGTATATTTCGCAAACAGTTGTTGTTTCTCCAGTGTGTTGCTAAAGTCAGAATGTGTGCTTTTTTTTTTCAGTGTTATCTTTGTGTGTTTTTATCTTGTCCGTTGCTGGGAGTCGTGATAGCCGAATGGTAGAGCGTTGGGCTCCCAATGCTCGGGTCGTGAGTTCGAATCCCCGGGTGGGGCCAAATATCTGTGCTGGCCAATTTGTTGTCGCCCTGTCTTTGAAATCACCCTTACGTGGTGGAAAAGGACGTTACTTAAAGTCCCCAACACCCATCCACCCACCCACCAAAACAGCTCAGAACGTTCTGTGAGCCTAAAAATCTTGAAATTCGGGCCTTTAACTCTTTGACGACGAAGCACAATTTCTAACACGCGATTTCCTATAGGAAATCGCGTGTTAGAAATTGTGCTTCGTCGTCAAAGAGTTAAGTAATCTTGTTTCCTCTCAGTATTTGATCGTAAACAATGGCGCCAGATGTAACAAGTTCATTATTATCGCGGAGGTTTCAGAGACAAAGCCCGGTGTTTGTAGCCTTGTTCACCACTGCTAGCTATTACGGTTTTAGCTGGATCATAGTTGAAAGCTGTCCAGTCTATGCTTTTGTTTATAGTTCTTACCATTGTTTTTATTTCACTTGTGTTTTGTTTTATGTTTTCTTCTTTGTGTTTGGGCTTTATTTCATTATTTTGCCTCTGCTGGTCTGCTGCTCCTCCGCCGGTCACCCTCCCTTGAATCTTTTAAGAAACATCTAAACACCCATCTGTTTTCATCCCTCAACACAATATAACTCTTTCTATCATGTTCACAGTATGTGTGTGTCGCTGTGCCTCTGTGTGTGTGTGTGTGTGTGTGTGTGTGTGTGTGTGTGTGTGTGTGTTCATTTCAACCGAAAGACAGCCAGACAAAACGACAAAACAGCATTTCTACACCGGCACCAGGTTTCATAGGCCCTAGGGGTTTAGTGAGGAATTTTCCATTTAAAAAAAATCAGTGAAATCTGGAATAGCATATTTAGCTAACCGTAGACCTGATTTCTGTGCCGGCAACAGTTTCTCATTAAACGAAGAAGAAGGAAAAAATTCACCGAAAGTTGTTGAAACAGACGACTCCACTCGGCAAACCACGAGGCCAAAGCCCCGCCCCTCTACTCTTCCGTGTATTGGCAAAACACAGTACGTCAATTACGTCATTTTATGAAAAAGGGATGATTTCAAGATGAAAGAGATTGACGTTATCGCCTTTTTCCTCACATGACGTCAGTGGGCTAATGCTTTCTTTCCATGCTTCAGTCATTTCAAACTACATGTGCTTCTCTCGTTGTAGTGTCTGGCAAAAACCTTGCCAGACCATGCCATGTGTCGTGCTCCTTACGCCGCGGGACGCGATTGGCTGAATTCTGGGGGCACGACCCTTATGATTGGCAGGAGTGGAGTCGTTCATTGTTGTTCACGGCGCCGAGTCGTACAAGAAATGGAAAGGGATTTGTTGCTGGACTTCGCATTTCGGATAATCGATGTTACGTGTATAACACGATGCGATTACCGGAAAGAACGTCAATTATGCGGATGGCGTCACTTGTAACTTCCTTCCAGTTTATCACAGGGATAAAACAAGGGTTAAACAAGGGGTTAAGCGCGTTATTCCTTGTTTACAAAACCCCGTGATGTTTTGGGATAGTTTCGCTCGTGAGTACCGTGCCCGTAAGCTCGAAATATTTAATTCTCAAAAATGTTTTTACACTTTGTGCGAGCGGTCGAACATTGTAACACTACGACGGAGTGATTGGTGTTGCTACAGCACTCTATCTCAGTCTGTTATCCGCGTCATTGAGTGCGCTTTTGTTGGCTCGGTGCCAGCATTTGAGATGCTGTCACTGTGCAGATGTCTAAATGGTGTGAACGAAACTCCGCTTGAAAAAAAACGCAGTGCCACTCAAATACAACACGGACAAACGAAGTGCCACTTACATACAAAAAAAAAAAATGGACAAACGGAGTACCGCTTTTTTTTTCTTTTTTAAATCGAAGACGTGGAATGCCATTATATGGAAGTGCCTCATGAAACAGCCTTATTCTATCCTTGTTTAGCCAACTTATGTCTTTGCAACAGTTTTGCTCGTGAGTGCGCTTGTACGCTCGAAATACTCTATCTTGATGATTAGTACAGCTCTTGATGCGATACAATGTTGTTTACACTTTGCGCGAGCGGTCGAAGATTCAAATTCTACGACTGTTGTTACACTACTGAAGCGCTCGGTGTGGTCGCCGCGTCATCGAGTACGCTTCTGTTGGCTCAGCGCCGGCACTACAGACGCTGTCACTGTCCTGGTGTCACAGTGGTGTGATGATAGATAGCACAAAAAACAGTTTAGAACGACCTGTGAGCATAAAAATGATAGCATTAGAAAAAGGTTGCCCTACGAGTGTAGGCAGGAACTGTGCGCGAGAAGTTTAGATTAGGACGAGAACGGGTCGTCATGATGAGAGGCCATTACGGACAGGGCGTCCATTTTGTTATTACAATTACTGTCCATCAGACGGCACCACAGCCCCCTCTGGCGGCCGGGCCATCATGAGGACTGCGGCCTCTTCCTTTGGCCACCGACCAGTACGTGCAATGTCACGTGCAGCATATTGATTGGACAAATGGGGCAAGTGTATTTGTATTGGAGTTAAGATTTTGCCCGGACATCGTTGTAGCTGGATGGTTGGTTAGTTGGGATTTAACGTCGCTGCCATGACTGGAGACGGCCCTAAAAGGGACCGAAGGCAGGTTAAGGGACAGCTACCCTACCTGAACAGTCCAGCTGAACACCATTCAGTGCAGACATACTGACAGGTCGGCCGCATTTGATTTATCCTTGAGTTCGATGGACAAGTTACAGAAACAGCAAGATCGGGACAGGGTATTTATTTATTTATTTATTTATTTATTCATTTATTATCGATTTCGCTGGTAAATTCGGTTACTCCCCCCCCCCCCCTAAGGGCAGCGCGTGGCCATGGTAACGCGCCACCCATCTTCGCGTGCGTGTGTACACGAGGGCGAGATAGGCACCGTAGACGAGTCTGCACGTGATTTAGATTCGATTTGGAAAGGAAAAACTCCTACCCAGTTCCTGTCCACCAGGGAATCGAACATGGCAGCTTAGGATCCGAAGTCGGAAATCCCCCCTGACAATCCCCCTATCAATTCCCTGTCAATCCCCCTGATTAAGCACAATTTTGAGGGGGGGGGGGGGTACTGCTGTCGAGGCTCAGGGTCGATTCCATTTGACGAGACATTCTGTGACAACACACAGCTGTTTTCGGTGGATAATTACGTTACCCATCAAACACATGCCACGGGGATTCTCAATTTTTTTATATATTTTTTTTAATGGAAAATACGTTGAAACTGAAAGTTCTGACAAGAAGGCGGAAGTTATCGAGAGCCAAATTCCGCTGGGGAAAACGGAGTGCCACTCATTTTCAAAACTGGACAATCAGGGTCATTGAAGTCAAACTTCCTGGCAATTAGTAGTAGGCGGACGTTTTGAAATGTGTAGAACCCGGCGTGCGGCAACACCAATTGTTCAGCAAGTGTCCTGTTTTGCAAACACAAAGACCGCACAATGCCAGTATCCATCGAACTTTGGAGCGTTGGTCGATGTCCAAAGGATAAACGAAAACGGGGAGGGCGTGCGGGATGAGGGGGGGGGGGAGGGAGAGGAAGAGGAGGGGGGGGGGGGGTAAACAGCATGTCTGCCCCGTCCAATCTTCGTAGACACAAGTTGGCAAGGGTGACCCTTCAACCAAAGGCAAACACACGACAGGGCTCGGTAACTTGGTCCGTGTACACACGTGACCTTCTCACTGTCAGGCCCCGTCTTTGTGACCGTGTCGGCTAACAGCTAACAGTTTTTGATGGATCAGTCGTGTAAACGTCACGCTGCTACAATGCTACATTGCCCGCTTTCCAGTTTCAGGCCACCTTGTTTACGTCAGTGTTGTTATGCCCAGTCTCTCGTCAGTTCTCCCCGTCCTAAGCAGAACGGTGTGGGCCTGTGGACTCTGTGTGTGTGTGTGTGTGTGTGTGTCACTCTGTGTGTGTGTGTGTGTGTGTGTGTGTGTGTGTGCGGGGGGGGGGGGGGGGGTACCTCGGAAATCCTAACGGTGTTCGCGATTTAACTGATACTACACTTCGACATTTCACTCGTTTTTACAAGTTAACGGTCGCGAAATATTGATAAAATGAGGCGTCTACTGACTCTAAAACCCGCGCTTCGTAAACCCACGTTTCGTGAACTCACGCTAGACATAGACGTGCGGTTTTCAGACACGTCTGTTCCTTAGGCAGGGCCCACTATTTACCTTGTACACGCAGACCTTGCAGTTTCATGGGCAGGGCTTTTGTAGTGTCTCTTTTTTTGTCTTTTTTAGTACATGTACTTTAAGTATGACACCTTTTGCTTTCCTGTCTCCTGTCACTGTCAGCGTGGCGATGGACGTTTATGTTTCACTCTTTAGAGACCGAGCCCAACCACCCCCTCCCTGCCCACTGGTTAAAAAAGAACAAGCCACTGCACATCAGTAGCTGCCACTTCAAGCCACTATTACACAAGGCATGGGTCTTCCCCACTAGGCCGGAGACCACTGCAGATTTCATGTAGTGGTTCCTGGTGATCTGAAGATTTCAAGTAAAATTGCGATGTTTACATGGGCTTTTAAGAGTTAAGCCTCCACGAACATGTCTGGCGTACAAAAATGTTGTTGAAAACTTTTCATCGAATGTGCTTAAACTCCTTGTTTCAAAGAAGTCGCTTATATCAAGATATTACACAACAGACCAGCGTTTATTTTGGTCCGAGTACGAAGCAAAGCGGCTGACTGGGCTCTTCTGTTTGTGGCTCATTTCCAACGCAGTTATCGCACACGACAAGTATCGTTCGTGCGTAAAAAAAAAAAAAAAAAAACAAACTCGTGGCTATGCGGGCTAATTCCATCTTTGCCAAGCCAGTTTGGAAGAGTTTCGCTCGTTCGCTCGAAATACTCTGTCTCGATGATTAGTACAGCTCTTAATGCGATACAATGTTGTTTACACATTGCGCGAGCGGACAAACATTCAAATTACACGACCGTTGATACACTGCCCGGTGCTTCAAACACCACGACCAAACCTTTTTAGGCTTGTTGAGCCTGAATCAAGTCAGCTAGACTTGATCAGAGAAACGCCAAACAGCAGGCAGCATCTGGCTTCCTGACTTGGGGGTCTTGCTAATAACCCTAACTAGATTATCTCACCTGCGACCCCGGCCAGACGGAGGCGGGATGACGCTGAGTATCTGCTGATGTACAGGAGTGCGCCAATCAAACAGTGCTCCAACAGCAGCATGGTATTACAATAAACACAGAGGTATCAGCAATTTTCATTTCCGTCTCGTTTTGCTTCTCTTCGTTAAGAGTTTTGCCGACAGAACGATGGTGGGTGGGTGTTTGGGAGTTCAACGTTCTTTTCCGCCACGTATGGGTGATATCAAAGACGGAGCAACGAGAAAAAGGCTAGCACAAATTATTTGGCCCCAGCCGGGATTCCAACTCGCGACCCCTAGCATTGAAAGTGCAACGCTCTACCACTCAGCCATCCAGGCCCCCCGCTGACGGAACGAAATAAGTGAAGTAATGAGAATAATGTTACTGTAACCACTGTCATTATCCTGCGCTGGCAGACCACAAAAAATCATGTCATTTACAGACGCCGAGCTTCAGCGAATCAAAACGAATGGTACATGTAGTTTGTTGGTGCTTCGCCAGCTCCAGTGGTGTCCCTCCCAGGTCATGAGTGGAATCCATTGAGGGCTTGGAAGCTGGGGCGATTTTTGTTATGCATGATGATGGTGATGAGGATGATGGCATGATGATGCTATGGAGGTCCGTGTGGAGTGGGACCGCGGGACAGGCCCGCATTTCACGCTTCCTGTCATAAATGTTCTGGCGTTAACCAGGCCCGGGAAGTACGCACCGTGTAAGCATTCACACCATGAGATGTGTCATACCAAGGGAAGCACCCCCAAAGTCTCACCCGTGAAGTGGGTGAGTCTCGTCTGTTTGGCAACAACCTCCCCAGCGGGCCCATCGCACACTGAACCGCTCTGGGTGGGAGCCGACCTAGATAGGAAATCCCGCTTGCCTCGGCTGGGACTCGGCTTTTGACGGTATCCCGTGCACCCGAGTTGGTCACAGAACACAGCTGTTTTTCTGCTCTTTGGCTCGTGTTTAATATCATGCAGCACACTTCCTTCAAAAAGGATTTTCCCACCAAAACAGACAACGGTTTCCAGACACATGACATGTCGACAAGCTGCTGCCAAAAATGAAGCGTCGAAAGCGTAATTTTGATAGTCTGCTGATGCGGCGTCCGTGCGGCCAACCCCACATACTGAAATAGATCAAAACTGTGCACTCTGTTGTTCATGCCTCGCATGTGCCCAAGGATATGCTGAAAAATAGTTCATCCATCAAGTCAAGTCTGCCATTTATCAGCAGATCAAACATGCCTCTTGTCACCAACGCCCAAACACTGGCATGAAATACCATTTTAACAAGTGTACCTCCCCCCCCCCCAAAAAAAAAAAAAAAAATCCAGGAAAACACGGGAAATTCACTGTACTAATGGCGGTCTTTTACTCCGTATCCTGCCTCAGTTGCGCTGTATTCCGTGACCAATTTCTGAGTGGGTGCCGGTTTAGCCCAACATAGCTATTCTTCAACGCATTTTTTTGCGGTGACCCCCACAGGAAGTTATGACGTAGTGCACATTGCACCTAATTTGCCTCATCTGCGAACTTCATAGCATCTGTCTAAACATGCTTATGCTGGAGTTTCTGATTCGTCAGTCAGGTAGGGCGCGGATTAAAGGCGTCAGGTACACGTAACTGGGTGGTCGGGAGGAGGAGGAGGGGGATGGGTTGGGGAAGGGAGGGGGGTTGACACAGGAGGGTGAAGGTATGATTTAGTCATTGAAATCGCCTTCCAGCTAGTCATCCATGTATACTTATCGTGTTTGGGATCCAACTCGCGTAATGAGGACCATATGAGCAAACGGGCCTTATGAATATGTCCGATTTCAGGAATGAAATGAATAAAAAGTGTGTGTGTGTGTGTGTGTGTGTGTGTGTGTGTGTGTGTGTGTGTGTGTGCGTGCGCTCTCTCTCTCTCTCTCTCTCTCTCTCTCTCGATTGCTTTTTACTAATCTCCTTCATTTGCATCATAGATTCGGATTTAATGTCTTAATTCGTAGTTGAATAGTCCACGGTAGTGTTAGCAGGACAGTGTGCAAGAGAGGCCTTCCAGTGCCTAAACACTCTTTCCTAAAACAAAGGTTTTATCATCATCATCATCATCATCTCTCTCTCTCTCTCTCTCTCTCTCTCTCTCTCTCTCTCTCTCTCTCTCTCTCTCGATTGCTTTTTACTAATCTCCTTCATTTGCATCATAGATTCGGATTTAACGTCGTCTTAATTCGTAGTTGAATAGTCCACGGTAGTGTTAGCAGGACAGTGTGCAAGAGAGGCCTTCCAGTGCCTAAACACTCTTTCCTAAAACAAAGGTTTTATCATCATCTCTCTCTCTCTCTCTCTCTCTCTCTCTCTCTCTCTCTTCTGTTTATTAGTTTGACCTCACCCAGCAAGGCTTATTGCCACCGACTGACGCACGCACGTGCAACAATTTTTTTTTTTCTTGTTGTTGTGCTTCTTCTCCCTCTCCCTCTCCCTCTCTCTCTCTCACTCAGAGAAACCCTCAGGCTTCTTCAGTTTTTGTGTACGTTGCAGTGCACATTGTTCGCTTGACTGGCCTGCCTGCATATTCCGTGTTGCACCTCTAGACAGGCGCTGCTGGCTGTAACATTTTACAATGAAAGTCACGTTCACGCCCTCAGCGTGTCCTTTTTCCTCCTCAAATAACAGCATGAAAAAACGGCAGCCATATTTTGTGCCTGCTTCCGTCCTGCTAAAATGTAGGGCACGGAAAGTGAAGTGTAGCCTAAAGGAGCGGGCGGTTGGGGGGTAGGGGTGGGGGATGGGGGGGGGGGGGCAGTATGGCTGTAATAGTTTTGCTTTCTTTTTCTCGTAGGGAAATGCTTCTGACGTGGTAACGACGAGTTTCAAGACATATATATATTCCAAAGATTACCAGGCTTGGCCGAAGACTGCTAGTCTATTGGAAAGGGTGCGCTTGTGAGAGCGAGTACACACTCAAACTAAATTATCAGGAGTGCTCTGAGAGAGAAAGGAGAGATCTGACTGCAACACACTGACATATGCTGGCTGTGCGAACGAGAACTACAAACGACCCGATGCTCTTCTAGTCAGCGAGTGACCGCAACACTATACATAGCAGACCACTCGCTTTTCGCTTTGCATATATAGCCTTCTGCCGGGTCAGTGCCAGCCTGTGAGATGGTGTTACTGTGCAGGTGTCACATGATACGCTGTTAGACACTACCAAAACACCGCTGAGCGATTTGCGAGCCTAGATTTGTAAGAATGTGTGCCTTTAACAATGGGAGCACCATAGATAATAATAGTAATAATAAGCACCATACATGGTCTAAGTACAGCCCTGTTGGCTTTTAAAGGCGCTAATGCTACCATGTTTATGCTCACAGATCGTTCTCAGCTGCTTTCGGGTAACTATCATCACACCACTTAGACACCTGGACGGTGACAGCGGCTGTAATAATGCTGGCACTATGCCAACAGAAGCGTACTCCAAGACGCGGCGACCACACTGAGCGCTCCAATAGTATAGCAACAGTCGTTAAATTTGAATTTTACCCGCTCGCGCGAAGTGTAAACAACATTGTATCGCACTAAGAGCTGTACTGATCATCAAGACAGAGTATTTCGAGCGTACAGGCGCACTCACGAGCGAAACTGTTCCAAAACGTAAGTTGGCTCAGTAAAGATGGAATGAGGCCGCTTAAACGAAATGGTATGCTTTTCCGAGGCGCCAAAACACACACACACACACACACACACACACACACACACACACACGTCAGCGGTAATTAAAGGCAGAGTTCGGAACCCGGCTTTTTCTAGTGCGTAAATGGCGTGTTGTGTGCCAGCACGGACTAATTATGAACAGCTTTCACTGATCAGTTTGTGTGAAGGAGTTTGTCCGCTTGAGTGGCTCACTCGTTTTGTATAGTTGTCGTTCACACAGCTACTGTTTCTTTCTTTCCCTCTCTCTCTCTCTCTTCCTTTCTTTCTTTCTTTCTGACCATTTCGATACGGTCGTCTGTTTTCCGTACACGTGCATTTTTCGGTTTTGTATTGCTTGGGCTTCTCGTAATTGAACAACGTCAGTTGCCTGCTAGGTGATATTACTTTAGCCTATGTTACAGCTGGTTTCGCTGCGAGAGTCAAACACAGCTTTCTTCAGTGTGTGTGTGTGTGTGTGTGTGTGTGTGGAGAGAGAGAGCGAGACAGACAGACAGACAGACAGAGAATGAACAGCTATGCAATCTGCTCTGAACCACTTGAGCACTTATTACGTTAGTGGCATATGGTGCTGTGGCATATGGTGCATGCTATGGTCGGTCTCTTTTTGCCAGCAGCGAATTACGGTTTGTTTTAGGTGGGTTTTTTTTCCTGGTTGTATATCACGGTAGACTGTTCTCGCTTTTGGCCGAGACTTGGCATGCGCGAACTCGCGGGATTCTGAACCGAGACCATGGCCGGCTAGACTTGGCGCCCCAGATCGTGTGGGTCGCTTTTGGCAGTTGATTTGCCAAACTGACATGGTGTTGCAGTCGAGTGAGTGAGTGAGTGTGTTTTTTTAGGCTTTACGCCGCGCAAGCCACAAAGACTAATTCGCGGCTAAGTGTGTCTGCACTACGTGAAAAAAAAAAGTAAAAATGAGCGACTGTAGGCGATATGATACACGCCGTTTGGTTCATAACGCTCGTGAGCTTCTTCGAAAAGAACGCTCATTCATTCAAAGTCACAGCGCTCTCACTTTCGTAAAGCCGGGATAGCCGAACGGTAGAGCGTTGAACTCTCAATGCTCGGGTCGTGAGTTCGAATCCCGTCTGGAGCCAAATATTTGTGCTGGCCTTTTTCTCGTTGCCCCGTCTTTGATATCACCCTTACGTGGTGGAGAAGGACATTAAACTCCCAAACACCCACCCACCCACTCGCCGTCCCTTTCGTGGAGAAGTTTGTCCATTTTGGGACCAACAATGGGTATTTTTGCTCCCTCCGGCATCCTAATCGCCGCCATGTTGTGACGCAGTATCGCCACTGTGACTCCTTCATTCGCATCAATTGCAAATCAGCAGTCCGGATCGCTCGATGCCAGCAGAGGATGAATTCTCGGAGACAGTGAGGCAAAGCCGTTCTTGTCTCTAGCTGCGTCCCTCCAGGTTTTCCCCGGATTAATTTTCGCGGGACGTTGGGCAATTATCCCTTTCCTGGGCGTCTGCTGTCTGTCACGAGTGGCTGGCCCTGGAGGCTGTTCGTTAGAGTTGTCCCTCTTGCCTGCCGCGGGACGAATAGCTTTACTTGTGTTGGTCTTTAGGATTGGTAGGTGTTAGTGCAGAGGATGTGGTTGGACCAAAGACTGTACAAGCGGCTGGTTGGACGTACGCGTAGAGATTTTCAACGGTTTTTTTTTTGTTTGTTTGTTTGTTTGTTTTGTTTGGGGGGGGGGGATTGGGAGGGGGAGTAGGGGTGGGGTGTTAAAGACGTTGTGGATGCACCGCGTTTTTGTTGTTGTTGTTGTTGTTGTTGTTGTTGTTTTTTTTGGGGGGGTGTTTGTTTTGGTTGGTAATTTTTGTTGTTATTCTGTTTGTTTTTGTTTGCTTTTGTTTTGGTTTTGTTTGTTTCTTTTTTCCACGGGGGGGGGGGGGGGGATATTTCTTGGTTTTCTGTGTGTGGTGTGTGTGTGTGTGTGTGTGTGTGTGTGTGTGTTTCTCTCTCTCTCTCTCTCTCTCTCTCTCTCTCTCTCTCTCTCTCTCTCTCTCTCTCTCTCTGTGTCAGCGTGTGTGTG
Organism: Batillaria attramentaria; assembly: GCA_018292915.2. Classification (NCBI taxonomy): domain Eukaryota; kingdom Metazoa; phylum Mollusca; class Gastropoda; family Batillariidae; genus Batillaria; species Batillaria attramentaria. Next base: position 570,720 of record JACVVK020000175.1, on the reverse strand, counting down.
TGTCAGCGTGTGTGTTGTTCGTTCCTTGAATATTTTCTTGGGAACCTGTCCGTCCGCACGTACTACCTACAGCTGCCTCTTTATCCAGCATCTGTTCCCACGGTAACACAGTGTCCGTCTACTGGTGCGCGAGTAAAGCGACTTACTGGAGACAGGATACACACTTACAGGCGTATTCTTGGCGTGAGCCGGCGCTTACAATGGTTTACGTGTGCCCTTCAGCCACACTTGCTCTCGTTAGCGAATGCTCCAGCGTGTAAGATAATTATATATGTATGTTGCCATGACAATAGAAGTCAAGGCCATAAGAACACCTCAAGACAAAGCCGGGTTCCGAGTTTAATTCCCTGACAATCTGTGAAGCATCTGCTTCAGTTATGAGGCAAGATAAGGTGGGGGGGGGGGGAGGGGTGTTAAGAAGAAGAAGAAGAATTGTTATTATTATTATTTACCTGGGGGGGGGGGGCTAACACTGTAACAGATTCCAGCTGCTAGGTGTACAATACAAAGACAGTAAATTGACATAAGTTAACATATTTGTAAGTTATAATTACACGTTATGGTAATGGCATTCTTGTGAAACATAATCATGAATATGTATGTCAGACAAAAGAGACAGCGAAATGAAAAATTTCATTAGCTTTTCCTGCGCAATAGCGCTCAGCGGCGCTATGTCATCGCCAGCAATTCCCCAGATCTAGGCGCCGTTCTCTCTCTCTCTCTCTCTCTCTCTCTCTGGGAAGAATAGGAAGAGGTGAATCCTCTAAAATCACCGGGGAAAAAATGAAACGGAAAATGTGAGTTTTGATAGTTGTGTGTGTGTGTGTGTGTGTGTGTGTGTGTGTGTGTGTGTGTGTGTGTGTGTGTGTGCGTGTGTGTGTGTGTGCGTGTGTGTGACTATTGAGGACCAAAGCCAGTCTTCAATCCTTTCGGGATTTATGCCGGCGGGCAGACTCTTTACTGTTGGAAACGGATCAATAGTGTTAACTCGACTTTCCGCTGCTCAGCAAAGGTAGCAAAACTAAATATCCCACACCCTACTCCACCTCCCCGCCGGCAATTCCAAGAACACATTATTGTACTGTTGCATCATTTCGGTGATTTTAGATGTTTAGCTTTTCCTCACGTGTCCACACGCGTCCTCGCACATGCGCACACTGCCTCGCACTATTTTGACGCACCCTCAGTTTCTGCTCCTCGTATAGATTCCGGGCTCCTCGTACACTTCCAAACCACGTGCTTCACTCTCGCGCAGTTCACCCCCTAGCGCGGCTTTGCTGTTGATCAAGAGGTTGTGGAGAAACGGAGCGACATCTGTTTTCTCATTGTAGATCGATATTTCATTGGTACACCTTCAAGTCAGGTGACACGGCCAACGTTAGTCCCCGGGAGTTTCATGGTTAGCGTCGAAGCAACGATGTTTTCGTCACAATCTGATTTTCTTTCGCAATCTTTTCTTTCTTTCTTCCTTTCTTTCTGTCTGCCTTTCCTTCGTTTTTCATTCTTTCCGCCATGTTTCTTTCCCTCTTTCTTTCTTTCGCCTTTTCCGCCCTGTTTCTCTCTGTTCCGCTCTTTCTTTCTTATTTTGCTCTTCCTCAATCTAATTTGTGTATTTATGTAAGGGCCAGCGAGACTGGGGAACCAGCCGGGTTCATCTAGGACCCACTGCTGGGCAGTATGTTGGGCAAGGAAGGGAACAGTGAAGGGGAAATTACAGAGCCTGTGTGGGAAGTGGATTGGATGGAGGGGAGGGGAGGGGAGGGAGGAGGGGAGGGGTGAAGGGACAGCGGGCAATACTGAGGGGATCGAGTGTTGACCCTTATTGATTTCCTGGTCCTGACTGTTGGATGGGAAAACACGTCCCCTGTGGGATGAGTTACTAGTTAAAGAGCCCCCCCCCCCTCCCCTCCCCTTCCCCCCCTCCTCACCCCCACATCCACACCCACGCGGATGAGTTTGGTTCATAGTTGCACACACACAACACACACACACACACACACACACCTCATTCTCTCACGTTCCTTTAGTTTGTGGAATTTAACGAGCAGGCCCATCGTTGCCGGTGGGAGGTAAGCTAACAATCAGAGGCATGTGCCAGTGTGTGTGTGTGTGTGTGTGTGTGTGTGTGTGTGTGTGTGTGTGTTCGATATTTGGTTCTGCTATTCTGAATCGTTAGGAAAGACAATCTGATTTGGAGAGAGAGAGAGAGAGATGTTTCCAGGCAAAGACAGTTGGTTTTTTAAATCTACTGCCCAAAACTGTAGGATGGAGGAAACAAATCAATGTAAGATACATCCTGCATGTCTCTTAAGTTGACAGACCGACCCAGGCTTATAGCGGTGACAGGAACATGATGCCATTAAAATTTTAGATGTGTGGAAAATATGAACCATTTTGAGGCCGTCGTTGCTGAGACATGAGCCAAAACATGCGCCTGTCGTCCACTTCACTAGCTAGTAAAATGACGCGTTGGTATAAAACGGGTCGTAAACTGCATGACCAAGTGGTCGTCTCAGTGCAACTCGTACGTGGTCGCGAGCGACGTTACAAAGCTAGATGCCGCTTGAAAGTCTCAATGCATGTGACAGGCATACTACAGCGTGTGGAAACCTTTTCATCGCATGTGCTGTGTGCATCAGAGTCAGTCACGTGGGTCACAGTATAGCATCTGGAGCCATTGTGGTGACTCCGACCGGCGTATATGTTGTTGTAGAAGTGTAAAGTGTACTGAGCAGACGACGTTATTTGGTAGCGGACTGAGGACCAGCTGCACGGTGCTGATTGGCGGCTATTTTTAGAAGCTTTGTCGAGTCCCAGGCTGGTAGCTTTCCATTTCAGCTATGTCACGAACATAGAGGCTTTAAACAAGAAAATACCACCCCCACCCCACCCCCATCCCCCAAACCTCCCCCTCCCCGCCCTCAAAAAAAAAATCCTAGAATTTTTCTAACACAGCCAAACATCAGGTGAGTGCGTGCGAGGCCTGTCACTCCGGCTTCTCGTTATTTGGTTCTATCGCCGCCCTGTGGGTTTTCCCTTGTCTGCCCAACAGCAAACTGCATTGCCTTATCTTTGTGAGAGGACAGGGAGGAAACAATTATTGTGGCTGCACGATGGCCTTTCTTGATGTCACTAATCGTTTTGTGGCCTCTTCCAATAATCAATAATACTTTCTTGTCTGTAATGAATTATTTTATTCGTATTCTTAAGGTAATTTTATTAAGCTGACATTCCTGACTGGATTTTAAGAATCTTTGCATAATTGTTTATATGTTTAGCACGATCGAGCCTAAAGAAAATACTTCTTAATCTTATCAGATAATAAAGTTATTGTGAACTGAACTGATTTGGAAAAATGAAAAATACGTATATGGGAGTGGACCAAAACAACAACACCACCACCAACAACAACAACAGGGGACATCACGGGGGTGTTATCTTGTGGCGTGGAACGTTTAAACCCAGCTAACCAAAAATTGCTAGGAGAGTTGTCGCTCTTTCCAAAGAGATTTTTCCGTGATGGGACCCGGATGAAGGCAACATCCGGGTATTAAATCTGAACGCACGACCTGTCGCGCCCGACAATTATGAGTGAGGGTCGTCGGCATCAGAGTATCCAAGATGGCAACTGATGTTGTTTGTTTGGTGTTTTGTTGGATTTTTTTTCCCGGGGGGGGGGGGGGCGGAGTTGTTGTTCTTGTTGGTTTTTGTTGTTGTTCTCGTTTTTTGTTTTATGTGTGTGTAATGGTGAGCATCATTTAGGCAGAAGGCACGTCTGTGGTGTTGGAACGGCATATCTGTAGCGCGGATTGCAAACTGTATGTGATTATGTCACCAGGATCACCTGATTAGTGTCAAGACGAACACACTTTGCGAAACGGAAAAAGGTTTAGTTAGCTCCGCTGATGTAAGACCAGCACAAGCTTCGGCTGTGTGTCTGCATGTCAGAGTCTTATTTGGATCTTTCCCTGCCACATTACCGAGTACATAGTTACCCCCTTCACAGCTTTCCTCTTCACTTTTTCTTTCTTTCTTTTTTTAAATCCCAGCGTCGTAAGAAATAGCATGATCCTCTCTCTCTCTCTCTCTCTCTCTCTCTCTCATGAACTTTTTTTTTTAACGTTTTGCTCGAAGTGTACATGTCAATTTGTGCTTACGGAAGGATAATTTCAGTGTAGGAAAGGGCAGATAAGCGGGGCTCGATCAAAGGCTTGAAAAGTAAGCTTGAAAGAAATTCTCTGTACCTGGTCCTATTTTTGTCTTCTGTTATTGGGGGGAAAATAACAGTTTTGATCGAAACATCACAACTGGTGTCTCGCCCAACTCTTAGAACTATACGAGGATTCATTGTCGTCGTTTCCCATATTCCTCTAACCTCCCTCCCCCCCCCCCCCCCCCCCAACGCCCAGCCCCATAGCTTTTCCATCCATCTCTCATCTCCCGAGATTGTCTGCAGGTACTGATGCAAAGTGATAACCATGCACAGGGGTGCCAGATTTCCGATTCAGATCGGATTTCCGATTTGAAATTTTACGTAAACTCAGATTTCCGATTTGGCAGAAAATCGTATGTTCGTTTTTTTTTTTTTTTTTTTTTTTTGGGGGGGGGGGGGGATTCCGATTTGTCGTTAGGTGGAACTTTCGCGAGACCGTCTTCGGTGGAGTAAGTTGCAATGGCCTCGCCTTCAAGTAGAAACACTTTTCGTAACCGCAAAATCGCGAAAAAGAAACGGGTGGGGCGTGCAGGCGGCAAGGTCTCGTGCTGCACATACTGCGTAGTTTGCGGTAGCTTGGCATCCATGCGATCTTCGCGCCGATGAAGCATTCATCTGGATTTTTTAAAATCGAATAATTAAACCAACAGAAAGAAAAATACAATACGGATCGTTTCTGAGGGGCAGACGCGACGTTTTAGCTACAAAAATACGCGTATGATGATCGTCCGACTTGGGCGTACGCGTGCCGGATTTTCCCAGAGCCGGCTCTAGCCATGCGTTCAGTCTTTACCGGCGTCGATAAAGCATTGAGCGGTTGTGTTTTCTTACGCAAAACTAAAACAGCTGAAAGAAAAATGCATTATGGATCGTTTCTTAGGGCCAGACACGACGATTAAGTTACCAACAATTTGCCTAGGATGATCGTGCGCGTGGCACACCTGACTTGCGAGTACCGGATTTTCCCGAAGTCTATTTTAAGGCGAAAATCAATACGAAAAATCAATACTAGTGATCTCATTTGGGGGAGGGACTAATCAAGATAACCATATAGTTAACAGTCAGGGCTTAAGATCTTCCACCGTGCTTTTGTCGGATTTCCACCTTTGGCTATAAATTCAAGTTTCTGGTCTCTCAAAAAGTGTTTCAGTCAGTCCGGCTTTGTCTGAAGCACTTAAACTGAATCACTCACACAGAGTTCAGTGTATTTAAAAACAAATCTTGGGGAGCATTCCCGTGCACACCTCTAGCTTAACAATTAAGCAGGCGTGCACTCCTGGCTTTGACACTTCATCACCATTACGTCCATATTAAGTGTTAGGCAGTTTGTGGTAAACACACTGTGTAGTTTTACACAGAAAAGAAACGCCTGTGCTTTGAAATCAAAATGTGTACTTGCCAACTGTAAATTTGTATAAAGTGTCATCCTGTTAAGTGGGTCCGACTGTATTACAGATACACTTTGCTATTCAAAAACTACACTTTGGCACCCTCCTAAACCATGCTGAACCTATCTCAGTTTCTGAGAGTAAACTGACAGGTCTTTTAATGTGTGGATTTTAGAGTTTGATTCTCCACAATGATTATTTGGATAAACTTGTGTGCAGCAACAAGAGGTCTATAATAGCTAGTCTAAGGGTTGAAATTTGAAGGGAAAATGTGGTAGATAAGAATAGCTATCAAATGCTCTCAGGTGCCATGAGAGGCCTAGAATTGGCTCTTAAATTTGGCAAAATTCGTGTTTTTTTTCCGGGGGGCGTTGCCCCCCTGGTTCCCCCCCAGCAGGGCTCCGCCCCTGCACCCTGCCGGGGCCTAGGTGGCCCCTGGACCCCGGCCTGGGAAAAGAAGTTTCAGTATTTTCAAAATTGCCAGCTTTCACCCATGTACAAGTTGCAATGGCCTCCTCTTCAACTAGAAACACTTTTAACCGCAAAATTATAAAAAAAGAAAGGTGGCGCGTTCGGCGTTCCTTGCATTCCGATTTTGAGGGCCAATTCAGTCCCCCCCCCCCCCCCCCCCCCCCCCCCCCACCCTTGTCAATTTTTTCTGGCTTTCCTTGCATTCCGAGTTGTGGCTTTTCAGATTTGGCAAAACATCTTTAAGTGGTTTCAGATTTGTAGGTCCCGAGTTGCTAGCACCCCTGCATGCATTTCTTGCATAAGCAAACAAGGTCTCTACTGCATTGTATCCATATTGGCTGTGCAGGGCTCAATCATATAACTCTTAAAAGCCCATGCGAAAATCGCAGTTTTCCTTGAAATCTTCAGACCACTAGGAGCCACTTCAAGTCCAAGCCACTATTACACAATCGGCAGCGGTCTCGGGCCTAGTGCGGAAGGCCCACGCCTTGCGTAATATAGTGGCTTGAAGTGGCTTCTACTGGTGTGCAGTGGCTCGTTCTTTTTAACAAGATGTATCATACAGTGGGGTGGGGGGGGGGGTAGTCGGGCTCGGGGTCTTCAGAGTGAGCAATATGTGCCATGGTGATGGAATGCTCGCGGCCAGATAATTATTCATGAAGCGCTTACTGCCTCCCACTGGGCCCTTTTGTTTCATCAAAGACGGCGTTTGACTATGATCTGATCTGATCGAGTCGCGCCCATGGGACTATCGGTCAATGGATGGCCCGTGTCTCTCTCTTGTCTGAGTCACACGAGCAGCGTTATCGCCAAGGTCAGTGTTGATATTCATGGACTGAATTCATGGCCTTTCTCTCAAGGTCGCCAGAGGCGCCACTGACAACAGCCACTATGCAAAAGGGATTTGTGAGTGACATGCGCGTCACGTGACCGCGTTCCTCCAATCGCTTGGAATGCTTTTGGCTCTTCGCCAAGACTGGCCGAGGCCAAGGGCTTGAGAAGTCGGCCAGCAAAGCCAGGGCAGGATGTATCCATAATTATAACTAATGACGACGTCACGTGTTGGTTATGCTGAGCCAGTCAGGCGACTCCTTCCAGCCAGACGCTGTCGTATCAGGGCAGAAATCTGTTTGCTCAGCGACGACTGACAGAGTACATTGTACATAGTATGCCATGTACTTTACAGGACTGCAAAAAGTTTTCGACTAGTTGAAGCAAATTCCGACAGGATGCGACCGGCTTGGGCAATACAGTTTACACAGCACAGATACAGATTTTAAACAACATTCTATAATTACATTATTCCTGCGCATGACACCTTAGAATCCCCCCCCCCCTCAAAAAACAACAACAACAACAACAAACATAAAAATCCAACAACAAAAGACTCATGTGTAGGGTATATTTCAACAAATTCCAATGCTGCACTTTTTTGGTGATGCTAGCAGCGACCACCTACCCCCTCATTCCATACAAATAGTCCACATGCCAGGCTCATTTTTGGCCGTTTACACTATTACATGGCATAAAACGTATTTACCAGGCCATCAAAAAGCCCCAGATTGCCAATTTTTGCTCAAAAAAAAAATCTGTACTGTATTCAGCGGAATTAAGGTATTTGGACGTAAAACCTGCACCGCTAACGGTGAGATGGTCAGCACGGCCTTTAGCTCATACGAGATTTTGAAAAGCGCGTACCGGGTCGTTGGCGACCAATGGTGGGGGTGTGATAGTGGGGGAGAGGAAGGACAAAGATCAAGTGCCCAGTACCAGAGGCCATGAGATGAGGTGGTTGCAGATAAAATTATGATGATTATGAGATGCGCTCCAGCGTAGCTCTCAGCATCCCCGTATGGAATCGTCTTCAATCTAGTTTGAAAGTTCTCCGGTGGGTACAAAAGTTCATCGCTCCATGAGAAATGCGAAGAAATGAGCTTGTCCATTATCTTAATACCCATGGCGGTGAAAATGTTCACTGGAACGACCGCCGGGGGTTTTTGACATGTTGACAGCAGTCGAACAGCACACACCCGGGAGACCCTACAAAACTCCAGTGCAATCCATCTGACATTTAAAGCCTACGCCGCTGAGATGCAAAACCTCCGCTTTCGAGTCTCTAAAATATAAGGCTGTTTACCAGATAGGCGGATGTTTCATTTATAATGACCATTGCAACCATTTTCGTGATTGTGACTTCTAATATTAGAAAAATACGACTTTCTTTGAGCTTACGTTCTATTCCTGAACAGACCGGGACTCGACAAGTCTTCCTAAAATAGACACCAATCAGCGCCAATCTACCTGGTCTTCAGTCCGCAACCAAATAATGTCGTCTGTTCAGTAGGCAGTACGCTTTTACCTACGTAGGACAACATAATACGCCGACCAGAGTCACCACAATGGTTTCAGATGCTGTATCGAGACTTTCAAATGACAGGGAATGAGGCGAGGACAGCAACGATATTTTTGTGGGTTTTTTTTTTTTGTTTTTTTTTTGGGGGGGGGGGGTCCCATTTGCCCGTGGGTTTTTGTGGGTTTTTTTTTTCCTCTGTGGCAGCTGACAAAGTGCAAACCCAGTGGGGAATCGTAGATGATTAGATCATATTACTACATCAGCATCGGGCTGTCAATAACAAGGCGGTGAGCTGCATCCTCTGGTGGTAGACAAACACTGTGATGGTTTTCATCCCCTTGTTGCGCCTTGTTTTTTTCTCTCTCTCTCTCTTTTCTTTGTGTGTGCCATCCTTGGCCTTACGTGGTGAAACTGTGACACACAGAGGACATTATCAGCGCATGTCATGTATATATAATTTGTTTACCATTTCTTCTTCTTATTTTTTTCTTTTCTTTCTTTCTTTCTTTCTTTAGTTTAGTTAAATTTTGTAGTATGTTGTTTAGTATCCTTGAGTGTAGAGTAGCACGACAGCAGATAAAAATGTTCCATCATCATCATCGTCGTCGTCATCATCATCATCATTTCTCCCGTCCTTACCTAACCAACAGACTGCCTAACAGCTATCCTCATTTTCAACCTTTTCTAGAGTGAAGAAAAACTGTGCTGTTATGGCGAAATCAAGGACGGACTGGGTAACCTTCTTTTTCCAATGCTCAGTCACACATGAGATTCCTCAGAGAAGGTTGTGTTCCAGTACAGAGACCAGTCAAAGCCTCCAGGGTTACTGAAGGGCCAAAGACTTGTTCCAATGCACAGTCACACACACGTTCCCAGGCTCAGAAAATCCCAGCAGGAAAAAAACACACGGCCGCTCAAGGTTACGGCGTATTTAGTTTCCAGGCTGCAACTAACGGCTTCCTACCACAACGGGCCTTTCTTACAGTGCTTGTCCTTTTTTCTCACTTTGTAGGAGTTATGATCAGGCAGATCTGGTTCGCTAGTCAGCACTGCGTGCTGAAGGCTGCAAACACGAGAGAGAGAGAGAGAGAGAGTCTTTCCTTTACAACGGTTCAGTTTGCTTAGCTACTAACTTGCTTTTGCTACTGCTAAAGAGACAAATAACAAAAGAATGGAGAGAGAGAGAGAGAGAGAGAGAGAGAGAGAGGAACAGCAAATAAACAAAGAGAGAGAGAGAGACACACACACACACACACAAACACACAGAGAGAGAGAGAGAGAGAGAGAGAACGAGCGAACGTATGAACTATATTTGACAAGGGAAGTGCTTTGGCATGAATGAACAGTTTCTGATCAGCCGTTGCAAACAGCTAAACCTAATATTCAGAAATTTCAAAGGAGAGACAAAGAAGATGGAGAAAGAAAGAATGAAAAAAAGAAGGAATTAAGAGAACTGAAAGGAATTAATTGCACAAGTACACTCGGCAACACAGCATCGTAATTTGTCGGCTGTCAAGAGCCCAAATTGCCGAGACAGACCTCAACCCCCTCCCTACCAAAAACGACAACAGACCATCAGAAATGTACAACTCAGCACGTATGTTTTTTTGTTTTCCTTCTTTTTTCTTCTTCTCCCAGGAGCCACTCTGATTCTGAAAGCCTCATCACTCAATGTAATCAAATCGACAAGACATTCATAGAACACTATTGAGGCCCTGCATGGGTGTCGAGAGTAGAATCAATCATATGGAGGCCGGAGTAATTTCATCCGGAAATGCCAAACGGGTTTTTGGCTGGTCAGAGAAAGCCTACTTAGTCTGTTGTCTGACGAGCCGTGTGCCCATGGGGAACTGAATTGAGGCTGCACGCATGAGATGGGGGAATTTGGTCCAGTGGGTAAGGCGTCCGCCTGCGGATTGTGAGGTGTAGCAGCAGGTTCGATCCCCTGGTGGAATTTGGTTGGGGATTGTTCCGTACCAAGTGGAGTCAAAAGTCACCGAGATCTGACTGAGCCGCGGAGACGACTAATAACTAAGAAGAAAAAAAACAAACATGATCGGTGACAAGAAGAGTGGGCAGTTCTGTTTATGCACAGAAGCGGTGAATTCTGTCGAATTCACCGGCCCAGTTCATTTCCAGCCTGTCTCAGAGATTACTGTCCGCATAAGTTGTCTCCCTTGCATACACAAAACCGCAGCAATATACATTTTTCGTCGGAACTCTGTGCTCTGCCACGAAAGATCCATGCTTGCTGCGGCAAAGGAGACAACTTTCGCAGACAGTAATCTCAGACAGGCTGAAATTGAACAGTGCCGGGGAATTCGACTGAAACTTGTTCAGAACTGACCACTTTGCTTGTCACAACAATCGTGTCACGGTTTACAGCAGACTGTAGAGTAAGATGTCTCGGTAGTTCCTACGGAAAGTTAATGGATTCTAACGAAAAACACGCTAGACTATTTGGCAGTATCTTGAATTCTCCCTTCTTCTAGGCTGAACTCGTTCACTGGTTGGGAGCCGGGGGGGGGGGGTAGAAAAGTTGCGAACGCCACTAAGTGCACCGTTTAATTTCATCACAATCCATGAACACAGCTGTTGCATTTCCTGTTCTTGGTCCTATCCTGCCGTAACGATTATCGGTCGTGCGCTGGTGGTGCTCTCATTTCTCCTTGATGTTGACCTCGTCAAGGTCATTCAGAGGCCCCGGCCCCGCGTTGTCCGTTGGTCGTGACGTCACAAGTAGGTCGGCATTTTCTATGGTTGACCCCCCCCCCCTCCTCCCGCCCATCTCTCCCCATCGCTGGCCAAGCATGCAGTAAGTGGTGGCTGTTCGATCAGTCAACTTGTGACCTCGGCATCGCAGCCAGACGCCTCCATCTCGCCTGGTGAATTGCTACTTCTTACTTCTTCCTGCCGTCGCACGCGCCCTTATCCCGCAGCCACTACATCACCCTCCCCCTGCCCCCCCCCCCCACCCCTTTCACCATTTTCTGCCAGTCCGGAGGATTGCTTCTTCTGTCCTACCCCACTAGTTAAATTCCCCCTCCACCTCTCCCGCCCCCTCAACCCCCACCCCTCCCCCCTCCCCTCCCCCCTCCCCTCCCCGTTCTGAATTCCTCATCGTGTGTTTGCACACATGTCGTACCCAGCGCTGCGAGGGCGTGTGATGTGGAAGTTGTACGCTTGCCCTTTGAGGACTGGGAGTTTTGTGGTGGAACCAGAGAGGGTTGAGTTGGAAAAGCCGTTCCTGGTGGCACTGAGCGCCAACCAACACAAACGGTCACAACTGATTTACAGACAAAAAACACACACAAAAAAAGCTGACATTCGCTGGTTCAGTTCAGTTCGAGATGGTTATCCGTGCGCTCAGAAAAAAAACAACACACACACACACATACGCGCTCCTGCACGCCTCCGTCTGCGTGCGGTCTATGGACTGATGACCGGGCCGGGTGGTGCAGCGTGTCGTTTGACTCAAACTCCTACTTCTGATCTTCGTAGGCGCAGACCATCGTCATCCGCAATGCTTGCCCGGTCGGCGATGCTGTCCATTGTGTTATTATTGCCTTACTCACCTTTGAGTGCTTTGGGCAGTAGATCCAAAAGGAGCCTCTGTTGGCGAATGCGTTCTACTGATGCTCGTCTGTCTGTCCGTCTGTCTGTCTGTCTGTCTGGTGGATCAGGAAGTTGAGCTCTGGACGCAAGATATTAAAAAAAATAATAAATACCGGGTTGAGCTGACTCCCGGCGGGGCAAATCCACGTGCAGGCTGAGCGTTCGTTTACGGTGCCTGTCTCGCGGGACCGGAGAATGAAAAAACAATCACAAATCATGTAGGAAAAAAAGATACTGGTGGCGCTCAAGTATGACAACTCAATTCTCCTCTGGGGGCAACCTGAATTTTCCGTCAATAAGATAAAAAAAAAAGTACATGTATAAGCATATAAATAAATGAATAAAATTACATAAATGAAGGAGAAGTTCCGTGCATGTGCTTCTAGGCGGAGATTTGTATTCATGCCTGTCGTTAGTCCGAGTCACCTGACCCAGGAGGCCTGACTCCGATTCCTACTTTCACAAAGGCTGTTCGGAGCATTATGGGGCGGCAGGGTTTTGACTGTGTGTCGGTTGGGTGGCAGCGTGGGTTGGAATCAAATGTGTGACGACTATAAGATCCTACCCTGACACTGCCACCGTTAGAAATCCCGAACGAAGTCGCTGTACGTTTTCTGTGTCGCCCGACAGGGGTCCGAAAAGACCGAAATTATACGTGTGGGAATTCCGAGACGACAAAGGGGGACTGTACTGTTTACTGATGGCGGCTGGTACAAATTTTCACGCAAGATCGTAAATCAACGCTTGAAGCACTCATGCATCCGCGCGTAAGCAACATTCCAACAGTAAGATGTACTGCTTTTCAGGTTCTTCTTCGTTTCAGCTTTACTTTGTTGCTCCCTGCTGCACGAACTTGGATGCGCCACGGACACAAGATTAACAACCGTGTTTTCCCAACAGTCTGCGACAAACTCTAGTCCATGGAGTTTGTAGTATTAACCAACTAGTCTGTTCTGGGTAAAAACTACCAGTAGAAAGTACGATTGGCACCAGCCATGCTGTTATCATACGCATGTTTCATATATATACAAGCATTCACGGGTGGTTCTCTTCTAGATTATCGGCCGTGGTCTGGGCGGCAGAAGCAAAGAGTAGACAACCCTTGTTCCGTTCTTTTTCGCACTCGAGTTGGCACCGTAACTCTGACCCTGCCAAACTGAAAACCTTGTTCAGAACTTCAGAACCGTCCTACGATTAGTTTCACCACAGGCTTGACCCGTTCCGAGCCCTCTTGCAGGTGTGTGTGTGTGTGTGTGTGTGTGTGTGTGTGTGTGTGTGTTGTGTCAGTACTGTTGCATACTTTTGTTTTATAAGTTTAGACTGTATTTGTGAAGCACCTTAAGCTTACCTTGTGGGGATACTGCGCTACTGATATAAGATTATTATCATTATTATTGAATTAAATAATTAACTGTATATATCTGCTGGGATCTAATATTCTCCGCCTTTGCCCCCGCGATGCTGATTAAGTTAATTAATTCTAACGTGCAATCTCAAAATAGGCACGAAGCGATGTACTGAACATGACATCTGTCACAGCTCTCTCTCTCTCTTTCTCTCTGCTCCTCTCTCTCTCTCTCTCTCTCCCTCTGGGGGGCTGCCAAAATCTGTACCCGGCAAATCGATATCTGTGTTCCCGGCCCACTTCGGGGCAGGCTTAGTACGAGAGATATTCCGGGGATGGGTCGGGCGTGGGGAGCGGAGGCTGGCAGAAAGATTTCGGAAACTGTGCGCCCTCAAGCAGGCGTATCAGTTCATCTGATCGTGCGAATAATTTTTCAGCATAAAGTATTGCTGTAGGGTAAACAGACTGTTTCCAGGTTTCGCAAGCCAGCTTATGTTTTGCGGGAACAGTGTCGCTTGTGCGTCCGCCTGTACGCTGGAACGACTCTATCTTGATGATTAGCGCAGTAGTTACGGGTGGGGGTGGGTGTTTAGGAGTTTAACGTCCTTTTCCACCTCACAAAGGGGTGATATCAAAGACGGGGCAACGATGAAAAAGCCAGCACATATACTTGGCCCCAGCCGGGATACGAACTCACGACCCGAGCATTAGAAGTGCACCGCTCTACCATTCGGCCACCCCGGCTCCCCGCGCAGTAGTTACAATGGCGAACGATTTCAGGAAAAGGCCCAGGGGGCGTTGCATGGCTTTGCTGGGCGGAGGCATCCCCGTACCGGGGGCCGAATCGTTAACACTAGTGTTAACGATTCGGCCCCCGGTACGGGGATGGGGCGGAGGCTGTATTGACCTAGATTTGGCCTTGCCCTTTCCGGCTTCGCTCGCGTCTGATGCGGCCACTTTCCTCTGCTGTGCAAAGTGGCAATAGAGAAACAGCTTCCCTGATTTACACCGTATAAACACATTTTAAGCGGATCACTAATTACGGCCCTTTGATTTTTGTTCTTTTTTTCTTTTTTTTTTGCTGCCCCAACTCTTTGCCAGCTCCAGTGGTGTTCCTCCCAGGTAATGGGTAGAATCCACAGAGGGCTCGGACGTTGGGACAATTTTTATTATGCATGATGATGGAGATGAGGATGATGGTAAGATGATGCTATGGAGGTCCGTGTGGTTTGGGACTGCGGGACAGGGCCGCATTCCACGCTTCCTGTCATAAATATCCCGGCATTAACCAGGCCCGGGAACTACGGCACCTGCGGTGCCGGCCGTGTAATCATCCACATATCATAAGACGTGTCATACCAAGGGAAGCACCCCCAAAGTCGCACCCGTAAAGTGGGTGAAACTCGGCTGTGTGGCAACAGCCTCCCCATCGGGCCCCTAGCACACCCGCTCTGGGTAGGAGCCGACCTAGGTAGGAAAAATCCCGCTTGCCTCGGCTGGGACTCGAACCCGGGTCTCCCGGTCCATGGTCCGAAGTGCTAACCACTACACTACGGGGGCCGGTTGATTTTTGTTCTCTCTCAACAGTGAAAGGAAACATGGGCATGAGAGGGTGGGTGGGTGTTTGGGAGCTCAACGTCCTTTTCCACCGCCTATGGGTGATATCAAAGACGGCATGTCTTGAGAGGAGTTGGAAAAGTAAAGTAAAGAGGTTATTGAGCAGAACCTGCTACCCGAGGCAGACACACAGATCCCACTCTAGGGTCCTACTAACTACCGAAAAAAAAAAACCCGAAAAAAACCCCCAAGAAACAAGGCCAGTTATGGTAAGGTTAGTTTAGGGCTAGTGACCTAGGTTGAAGGAGGTTTATGATTAGTAACCCAATCTGAATGTTAAATGAGGGTTAGTAATCTACATTAAAGGCGGTTTACTACTGTTCGAAGTCCAAGCGACTGAGATGTAGGGTTACGGCAAACTGCACGCGCCGATTTCGCATCATTTTTCTTCACTGGTTCTGCCACAGTTGATAATCACTACTCGCAAATAGGTCGATACGCAAATGTCCGTGCACCGCGAGTTGGACTCGTAAGCAGCCAAACCCTCTCCGCCGAACGAAACACACGAAAAAATACTAACTGAAACCGAAGCACTACGCCAACAGTTGATCCCGTCCGCAAAGTAGTTCCTTGGAAACGTGAGTCCAGTTTGATGAACGTCGGTTCAGCTGTAGATCTTAGTGTTGTTAGCAGATTTATATCAGCTTAGACATCTATATTGCCAAATACATGAAAAAGGACACCGGGAGATAAATGAAGGGTTTTTGTCAATGTTCCAAACGGCTATGGCTGAGACTAGAGGATGGTGACGTCACAGTCGAAGAGAGTAGTCAGGGGTTAGGGGTCAGGTTTCGGCTGGGTTTGGTACATGTTTTGTTGTTGTTGTTGTTGTTGTTTTAAATTTTAGACAAAGTCAAACGTATTTCATTATTGACAGTTTTATATACTTATTTCCGCGTTTTTATCCCCTCTTACTATAGTTGGCCTTGTTTTCGGTTGTTAGCGGTAGTACTGAAACTACCCTACTCCCGGCGAGCCCCCAGAATTCAGCCAATCGCGTGCCGTGGCATAATGACCACAAGACGTGGCATGGTCTGGCAAACTTTCCTGCCAGAACCTACAAAGAGGAAGCACGTGTAGTTTGAAATGACTGACACGTGGAAAGAAAGCAGTAGTCCATTGACGTCATTTGAGGAACAAAGATCATTACGCCAATCTCTTTCATCTTGTAATCACCCCTTTTCCCACACAAAGACGATCGTGGACGTGCTGTGTTTTGCCAATACACTGCAGAGTAAAGGGGGCGGTCTTTGGCCTTGAGGCTTGTCTAGTGAAGTCGTGTATTAGCAAAACTCCCTATTTTGTCGTTTTCTACGTTTAAAGATACACCCTGCAGTTTTTTGTTGTTGTTGTTGTTGTCTGTTTGTTTTGGGGGTTTTGTTTTTGTTTTGTTGTTGTTGTTGTTGTTGTTGTTTGTTGTTGTTGTTTTGTTGTTGTTGTTGTTTTAGGTTTACAGACCGACCTAGGCCTACAACCGTGACAAGAACATGGTACCGTATAGATGTGTGCAAAATATGAACCATTTTGGGGCTGTCGTTTTTAAGATATGAGCCAAAGCGTGAGCCTAAACAGTCGCCTGCCGCCGCCCACTTCACTTACAAGTGAAGTGTCGCGTTTGTATAAAACAGACTAAAGCTCCGGCCAAGTGGTCGTCTCAGTGCAGGTCGGTGGTGACATCGCAAGTTTACAAATCCCTAAAATAAACACTGGGAGGACCACTGACGCAATAGCGGCAGCATCTGTGCATAACGCGTTTTTGACACGAAGGGAGTTGTGTCCTTTCCACTCCTCCTTCCCTACTTTCCACTCCACTGTTATGTCTCTGTAACTGTTACTTCTTGTTATTGAAGCTGTTATATTGTCATGTCTCTGTAACTGTTACTTCTTGTTATTGAAGCTGTTATATTGTCATGTCTCTGTAACTGTTACTTCTTGTTATTGAAGCTGTTATATTGTCATGTCTCTGTAACTGTTACTTCTTGTTATTGAAGCTGTTATATTGTCATGTCTCTGTAACTGTTACTTCTTGTTATTGAAGCTGTTATATTGTCATGTCTCTGTAACTGTCTTACTTCTTGTTATTGAAGCTGTTATATTGTCATGTCTCTGTAACTGTTACTTCTTGTTATTGAAGCTGTTATATTGTCATGTCTCTGTAACTGTTACTTCTTGTTATTGAAGCTGTTATATTGTCATGTCTCTGTAACTGTTACTTCTTGTTATTGAAGCTGTTATATTGTCATGTCTCTGTAACTGTTACTTCTTGTTATTGAAGCTGTTATATTGTCATGTCTCTGTAACTGTTACTTCTTGTTATTGAAGCTGTTATATTGTCATGTCTCTGTAACTGTTACTTCTTGTTATGAAGCTGTTATATTGTAATGTCTCTGTAACTGTTACTTCTTGTTATTGAAGCTGTTATATTGTCATGTCTCTGTAACTGTACTTCTTGTTATTGAAGCTGTTATATTGTCATGTCTCTGTACTGTTACTTCTTGTTATTGAAGCTGTTATATTGTCATGTCTCTGTAACTGTTACTTCTTGTTATTGAAGCTGTTATATTGTCATGTCTCTGTAACTGTTACTTCTTGTTATGAAGCTGTTATATTGTCATGTCTCTGTAACTGTTACTTCTTGTTATTGAAGCTGTTATATTGTCATGTCTCTGTAACTGTTACTTCTTGTTATTGAAGCTGTTATATTGTCATGTCTCTGTAACTGTTACTTCTTGTTATGGAAGCTGTTATATTGTCATGTCTCTGTAACTGTTACTTCTTGTTATTGAAGCTGTTATATTGTCATGTCTCTGTAACTGTTACTTCTTGTTATGAAGCTGTTATATTGTCATGTCTCTGTAACTGTTACTTCTTGTTATTGAAGCTGTTATATTGTCATGTCTCTGTAACTGTTACTTCTTGTTATTGAAGCTGTTATATTGTCATGTCTCTGTAACTGTTACTTCTTGTTATTGAAGCTGTTATATTGTCATGTCTCTGTAACTGTTACTTCTTGTTATTGAAGCTGTTATATTGTCATGTCTGTTGTCTGTTACTTCTTGTTATGAAGCTGTTATATTGCTATGTCTCTGTAACTGTTACTTCTTGTTATTGAAGCTGTTATATTGTTATGTCTCTGTAACTGTTACTTCTTGTTATTGAAGCTGTTATATTGTCATGTCTCTGTAACTGTTACTTCTTGTTATGAAGCTGTTATATTGTCATGTCTCTGTAACTGTTACTTCTTGTTATGAAGCTGTTATATTGTCATGTCTTTGTAACTGTTACTTCTTGTTATTGAAGCTGTTATATTGTCATGTCTCTGTAACTGTTACTTCTTGTTATGAAGCTGTTATATTGTCATGTCTTGTAACTGTTACTTCTTGTTATGAAGCTGTTATATTGTAATGTCTCTGTAACTGTCTAGTACTTCTTGTTATTGAAGCTGTTATATTGTTATGTCTCTGTAACTGTTACTTCTTGTTATTGAAGCTGTTATATTGTCATGTCTCTGTAACTGTTACTTCTTGTTATTGAAGCTGTTATATTGTCATGTCTCTGTAACTGTTACTTCTTGTTATTGAAGCTGTTATATTGTCATGTCTCTGTAACTGTTACTTCTTGTTATTGAAGCTGTTATATTGTCATGTCTCTGTAACTTTTACTTCTTGTTATGGAAGCTGTTATATTGTAATGTCTCTGTAACTGTTACTTCTTGTTAGTGAAGCTGTAAGAGAGGTGCTTTGCAAGTACAGTGTTTCACTTAATTTGGGTCAATGGATGTTTACTCCAGGTTCTTGTGCTCCTTATGTTTCCTTTCCCGTGTCTGGTTCAGTGGTATATCTGGTTTCCCTCTCTCTTGCTCCCCCGCTGTCTCCAACTTTCTCTCTCTCTCTCTCCTCTCACTCTCCCTTTCATCCCACATGAACAAACTCCTGTTTTTTGTGTTGTTTTTTTTCCTTTGTCGTGATCATTTTGCTTTATTGCATTTTGTCTTGGTGCTTTTATGCGCATGACAATAAAAACCTTGAAACTTGAAACTTGACACGAAGGGAGTTGCGCATGCTGCCAAGCTCTAAGAAATGAAAACGAAACAGCTACAAACAGTTTGTCTGTAGCCGTCTAGTTTCACTCCTTAAAGTGTTTCGTTTTGGTTTATAGCGCTAGTCTCTACCGTTAGTTGTTGAAAGGGCCTAAGAGTTATGAATTCGATTAGCACTTACACCCTATTGCCATATTTCACGGTAGTAATGTTCTGGAGAGTACTCGGCGAGGTGAGGTGAAGGAGCCGAGAGCGTGTATACTACGCTAGTGTAAGTGCTGTCTGGAAGGGGTGGGGGTGTAAAAGGAAGGGGGGAGGGGGGGGGGGGGTAGGTGCTGGGGTGAAGGCTGAAGGTGAACACATGACTGATAGCGGAGTTTATTTTCACCAGGCTGTTGCTTTCTCAGAAAGTCTGCGCTGGTCCTGGACAATTTTTATTGTCTGTCTGTCTGTCTGTCTGTCTCTCTCTCTCTCTCTCTCTCTCTCTCACACACACACACACACACACACACACACCACACACACACACACACACACACACAGAGGAAATCAACATTATCACATATAGCAGCTGTTATTGGTTTCATGTACCATGTTTCATTCTCCATGTACGAAGTGAACCTACATACCCAGGCTGACTGATCCATAGATCCACTGTTGTCTTACAGCCTTTATCATCAGTCCAATATTTGTAAGGCGCCCAGAGCTTCAACAGGAGACAGGACAAATCCACGTTGTTCTTCTTAAGTTTTTCTTCTTCTTCATCTTCTTCTTCTTGATATCATTATCACAATTATTATTATTATTATTTGGCAGTCAGGCAATTTTTCACATGTGATGAAGACCTTTAAGGCTGATTGACTTACCGTTGACTGACTTTCTGGTGTTACAGTCTGGATCAGGAGCTCTGAGGCAGTGTCATGCCAAGATATCGCCTCCTGCACGCCCGACCTCAGCTCCCTCCAGGGAGACAACCCTGACGTCGCGGAGGGGTGCAAGTGAGTGACACATGAAACTGAACCTGATGCGTGTTGTGGTCAGTTTCAGTGTGTGTGTGTGTGTGTGTGTGTGTGTGTGTGTGTGTGTGTGTGTGTGTGTGTGTGTGTGTTCCAAAGCTGCGACGCGAGTGCTGTCCTGCTTTTCTTCGAATGAGTAGTTGCCATCGTCCATAGACTTTACTATAAAAAATATAAAAAATGAACCACTCTTTATTTTAAGGGAACAATTGACACGAAGGAAGGTAGCGAACTAACTTTCAAATCAAATCAGCTTCACGTTCACCTTGACCTTGACCATGTGCGCAGGGCCGTGCGCACCTCCATCAACTGCTTCCGGGACGCCATGGATGACTGCCGAAATAACCAGAACATTCCCAAGAGCCAGATCGACGCAATGCAGGCACAGATGAACACTTATGACGATATGCTCTCAAAGCAGTGTGATGGTGGGTAGCTTTTTTTTTTTTTTTTTTAATTCATTGCTGCTGGACGACTACTGCTTCACAGAAAGCTTGCCAGCGGTGACTGAGGGAAAGGGGCGGGGTGTTGCTGCCGGAGGGGGAGGGGGGCAGGGGGCGATGGGCGGGTGTTGATCAGAATGGGAGTTACCTCCCTGTACTCACTCTTTAGCATAAGGAGGTAACCCTTCATGCTGATGATTAGGGTAAGGCAAGTCAAGTGCAATGTTGGGTTTAGGGGATAGATAGTGATGTCCTAGACGGCTGCAGCCCAAAAGATTTGAACATGAATACACCATTCAGCATTTATCACACCAAACGGCAGCCGAAATGCGATGCCATGGAGGCTGCCATGTTGATTCTAGCAGTGACGTCACTGCACCACTCAGCAGCAGACGACACTAAGCTGGCACACTCTCTGTGCGTGCAGGTGTGCCTGCTACACGTTTTAGGCGTGCTATTTCTGGCTCGTATACACACTTTGCTTATTTCCTGAAAGCTAGAATGGATTTGGGGATAGTTCTTTATAATTTCGAGCCAGAATATTCTGAGGAAGAGCTCAGTAAGGGGTCGGGCAGAAGACAGTGGGGACGATGGGGAAGAGCCGATTGATGTGCGTGTTTGACAAGAGAAGCAGCAACATCGTTCGCAAAAGCGCCAATGAAACAATCCGGGGTAAAATGATCTCCACAAACCAGGTCAGTCTCGATTGTTCCAGGCGTATTCCTGCACTCGGTGGGGCAAGCGATCGTTCTTCAAGGTCTCCAACCATTTCGCACATAACGTCCGTTTTTCCTCTGATTTGTTTAGATTCGGAAATTTATAAAAGCTTTTGTGGCTTCCATCTGCATTCTTACACATGCCCTGTTTGCTGAAACAACCAAACGCTTTGCACTGTGGCATCTCGAACACAAAATAATACTCTGGAACAACCCGCTCAAAGCTGGCAGTGCCGACAGTGGTGGTGGAGTGACGTCACCGTCAGCACCTTTCCCGTCTCATTCGCGAAAGAGTGCGGCAACATGGCGCAGCCCAGGAACCGAAAGCAGAGGGTGTTTTTGGCGCATTTTTGAGTAAATGATACTTTGTTCACGAAAACTTTTGCTGTCTAACAGCTTAGGACCTCAATATCTGTCATTTAAACCCAATAGTGCTCTTGACTTGCCGTACCCTTTAACGGTTGAATGGCCAATTTTTATTCCAGTTTATGAACCCACTACTCGAAAAGCAGAGCGCGAGCAAGAGCAAAGAACACTTCCAACAACTACAGACCAAAGTAAACGTCTGAATCCCTCACTACCTTTTTTTTCTTTTTCTTTTTTAATCAAGTATATTGCAATACAGGTTGTAGAAGCGTAACAAATTTTTTTGCCTTTTTTTCCTCCCAAATCAAAGTATGACTTTAAACGTGGCTTTTGGAAGATGCTTATAGGATGTTTACTCCATTCACAGAGCATGGAGCTAAGCGTGTTGTGATTCTCAGCCGCTTACTAACAGACGACTCCACTCGATTCAAAGGCCCCGCCCCTTTATTTGACGTGTATTTGCAGAACACAGAACGTTCAGACGCCATTTTACGGATAAAGGGGTGATTTCAAGGTGAAAAAGATTGACGTAATGGTATTTTTCCGCAAATGACGTCAGTGGACTTACTGCTTTCTTTCCATGTTTCAGTCATATCAAAATACATACATGTGCTTCCCTGTTTGTAGTTTCTGGCAAGGTTTGTCAGACCATGCCACGTGTTGGGCTCATTATGCCGCGGCACACGATTGGCTAAAGTCGTGGGGCTTGCCCTTTTTGATTGACGGGAGTGGAGTCGTCTATACTAATCGCTGTCGCATATTATGGGCTGTACTGTATACCGCGTTCCATCTCACTGTTGGTACCCCCTAAAGAAGTAGCAGCGACTTTGCCTAATTTCGTTACCTACGCAGCCTGCCTGAAGTGTGAAATGATTGTGAAAATTTCCTATTTCATGAATTGCTGTAGGCAGCCTTTTTTTAAGCAGATTATTTTTAGTTCATTTGGATTGCTTGCGCTCTCTCTCTCTCTCTCTCTCTCTCTCAGTAGCCAAAAACCTCCACCTGCTATCAAAACTCAAACATTATATTGATTCTGACCATCGTATACTTTTCTTCTGTGCTCACGTTAAACCCCATATCGTTTAAGTCTCTAATGGCTGGGACAGCTGCAGCCAGGTCCACTTATCCAAACTAAATTTATTACATAGAAGAGCCATCAAACTGATCCTCCCACATACCACCCTCCCAACTGACCAGCGTTTCCTTCAACTTGGACTACTGTCCTTACGTGGTCAACATACCCTAAATAAATGTCTCTTAGTGCATAGCGTTATTTATGGTAATGCTCCATCATACTTGAAGTCATCCATTAAACTACTCCCTAGGGTAGACTCATGAATTGGGCAATTTCACAATTTAGGCACGATACATACGTCTCCGCGTTAAGCTACACTGCATGAGTGAGTGTATTTACTTCAGCCAAATCCTTGTGGTTGTGGGTAAAACAGTTGAAGCCATCGTGGCTTTGTTTGAACTATAACTGTCACAGAGAGCAGGCAAACGTATACACGTCAAACTGGCGTCTTTCATAATAGTTTATCGCACTGACGCTAATTGTCGGGATGCGCTTTCTCCATTTCAGTGTTTTGTGTATGGTGGAATGCTTGCTTGCCGTTTGCTGCGCCATCTCAGTATCTGATCTGAAATTGCGCTTCATTCGTCATTAGACGTCATCAAAACGTCAACAGAAGTGGGGAAAATGCATGCTATAACTGACGAGACGGGGGAAGGGGGTGGGGGGTAACGGGAGGTCGGGCCGGGGGGGGGGGGGTGTTGTTGTTGTGGAGTGACGTGAGGGCTTGAATCTCAAATGCCACCAGACTGAATATTTTATCTTCTACTATTTGTTGTTGTTCATCTTGGCTGGATACTGTTCTGTTTACGTTTACTTCAAGCTCTTTTTCCTTCATTTCTCGAGAGAGGAGATTGCATGTCGGCCTCAACGAAGATTAAGCTTGCATTGTGCAAACACCACCAAGAAATCCAAATTTCTCAGAGCGGTTTGAAATGTGTGTGTGTGTGTGTGTGTGTGTGTGTGTGTGTGTGTGTGTGTGTGTGTGTGTGTGTGTGTGTTATGTTTTTATTCGATCCACTTCATCAGTGTCATAGTTGTTTGCCTGCCCTGGCCATGCGGCTGCTCTACAAAAACATAATATAAAAATCGTGCTTTGCACTTACACATCCAATGATTGGAAGTGAATTTCCCAACTCATTGGAAAAATGTCCTATCCGTTTTCATCTTATGTCTTTGTCTTCTCTTTCAGGTGCGGGATCCGGGGTTGCTGTTAAAGCCTCAGTCGCTACCACCGTCCTGGCTGTTTTCGGATACTTGCTGTTGTAACTTGGCTGGACTCTTTGTTACCGTTTTTGTCGTCATTTCGTCTTCACAATTCCATGTGTTCCAATAGCTTTAGTGGTGTACACGTAACTTGAAAATTGCTCTTTTTTACTGTTTTGGTGAAACGTTATGGACTTGCATTTATCATTGTACGTTGTTGGGTAATTAAATTCTCTCTCTCTCTCTCTCTCTCTCTCTCTCTCTCTCTCTCTCTAACGGTAAACCCGTTTCGATTATTCTTATTTGAACTGAATCTACGTGTTGTGCCTTTATACCGACATTAGGATATCTCAGGTCAATTTTGGAACAATTCGTTTAGTCTGTATCCATCAGTCTATTCTTGTCACTGCACTGACCGAAGTCCAAAAGGATTAACATCAAAGGCTTACAGTCAAGTTTACGAGAAACAATAGCCCAGCATCCACACTCAGCCATCTTATCTACGGGAGAGCACTGACTACAGAAAAATGGGATCCCCGGCTACGCACTGATACCGTACCTCACAGTGGACTCGACTCTGGGATACCCGACAACGCAGAGCTACCGCGCAGTGGACCGAACGTCACCGTTATGTCTGACATTTTCGCGACAAACTAGCAGAAGTTCTTTCATATTTTGATTTAATTGTGAACGTACATTGCATGCCTTCTGCTCATGCGTTCCCATTCTCTCCGACGTATGTGCAGCTAGGGGTTCAGAGAGAGTGGTCCCTCCTGTCAGTACTGACTGCGTTATGCAACTGGCGTTTGCGGAGAAATGTGGGCACATTGGCAGCTCCACCTTGCAGCTCGCGTGTAATTTGACAACATGTGAATCGTCAGTGTAACAATCATTTAGAAGTGAACTTATTCATAGCATGCTGGCCTGCTCTACTGACACACCATCCTACATACACGCCTGGCTTGCACTTACATGTTGTTCATTAGCAGACGATAGTTAATTTCAATGGTGGTGGTGTACCTGCTCCGCCAATTACTTCAAAACCAATCAGGTTTTCCCAGATCATCAGCATTGTGTAGCATATCGGGGTGTTCAATTCAAACGACCTATGCATCTCTGTTTTTTCGTCGTTCGCTGGCGATCTGGCATCGCCTAATTTCAAGTTTGTTTGTTTTGTTGTTGTTGGAGCTTTTTCTTTTTTTTTTTTTTTTCTTTGTGCAAGAACCGTTATTTCTTCTGTACGCAGTACACAATGACTCAGATTCAGTGCTACATAAATGAGTGTTATATGTTGTTGAATTGTAAAGAAATTCAGTTTTTGCTTTTACTGCCCAGAAATGCTTTATCTTGGTACGTGTGTTTTTGACTGACAACTGACGCTGTTTCTGTGGTCAGTTGCTGAACCGTTCATATCTTTGTTGATCATTCTGCATAGATGTGATACTTAAGGTACTTTGTGCTAGGCCTGATGAGTGCTTTGAGGATTAAAAAAAGGAACTGAAGTGGAAAGTGTACTTCTGATGTCAGTCCGAGATTCTTCTGGATGAGTACATCAGTGTCTATTTTAATTGTGCAGTTACTGTAAACCGTTAGAATGTAAATCTTGAATTTACGTAGACCGTAAGCTGGATTTATTGTGTGGGATTTCTACCCCCAGTGTGACATTCAGACTTATGTACTGACAAACGTTTGTGCGTGAATTGCCTTTGATGTCATAATTATGTGTGTGTGTACTACGTCTTAAGTTCGTGTGCTTTTTTTTCAAGTTTTTTTTTTTTTTTTTAAGCAGCATTGAATGACGTGTGTCCACACTGAACCAGTGTTGTTACATGTATTTCTGTTGTTTATTCTCAATAAACTGTGTCTTTCCTCTACAGACTTCTCTACATGGTTTTTCTATCAGTGTGTGCGTGTGTGTGTGTGTGTGTGTGTGTGTGTGTGTGTGTGTGTGTGTGTGACGGTGTGTGTGTGTGTGTGTGTGTGTGTTTCATGTGCTTGTTCGTGCGCGCTTTTGAGAAACGACAATATAAAACAATCGTCTGTCTTCGCTTGTCTAGACCTTTTCCTCGTCAAAATGACACTAACTGAAAACACGAATACTGGAAAGATTAAGAGAACCTAGCAAGCATTTGGGGGGGGGGGGGGGGGGGGGGGGGGTCACTGAAGTGCTTTTCGAGGTACACCCTTCACGGCCGGTTCACTACAAAATGAATGCGCTGCTCTTTCATCTCGTATGTACTGACAAATTCTTCAAAACTAGACCAATCAGTAAAGGAGCGCAATATCCACACACAAGACTGCACATTCATGGCTGAATCAGTATTACATTGTAGTAGGCACATACCCGGCAGGCAGACGGCTTCCCGACACATGTTTCATCAGTTTGGAAAATTGCTGAACACGACACACTTTAATTTTGTATGTGCTTGTTCGCTGGGATGGGAGAGGGCTAGTCTCAGTAACAATGAAAGAAGTTCGGAATGCCGGTAACGCCAGTTTACCAGTAGGCCTAACCGTGCCCACATTCACGCGCGAACACCAAGTGGTACCACTGAGCCACCGCGAACCTGCATTCTTTCAGCGTCCGCCAATCAAAATGCTGCTTACAAACCTGTGGCGCGTCTTCTGATTTCGCTCGCACCTGCGGTTCCAGCCCAAAAAGCAACACAATGCAGCGCATTGCAAGAGTGAAGAAAGAACTTCAGATGCTGACCGAGTCACCGCCGCACGGCATATCATGCTATCCTGTATCAGACGACATTACTCACTTCGAAGCAAGTACGTGGCTGCGCCATTTGCCTCTGGCTCTCTCGATTATCAGGGTGATCTCACAAACACGTGTACACACACACACACACACACAGCTGTCAGTTCGTTAACATTAACAGCAACATCTCCCGAGTTTTGTTCATGTTTTATGTCTCAAGCTGCAAAGCGGTACAACAAAATCAGTATTGAGACATTATTAAAGTCTGCCAACTGGTGCACTGTCTCTGTAGCCGGTAATCTTGTCTACCTTATGGCGAATACATGTATAGAACATACTACTTTACTAGCTACTTAGTTTACGCCGCTTATATGTTCATACTGGTCTTGATTCTTGCAGAAATTCTAGGTGGCGATGGAACTCCTTACGCTGGTGGAACATTTAAACTGGAAATTGACCTCCCAGAGCGGTAATGCACTAAGTGTTCCAGTATTATATATAGTAGTACTCACGCAATTTACAAAAGACATATTTTCATTGTTTCTGGTCATCTTGAGTGGTCACCAGCCCTTATGAAGTTCTTTAGTGTGAACCTGATGGAGATGATCACAGTTAAAGCACATGACTGTTGTATAGTGTTTACTTTGCATGAACTTCAGCAGTAATACTAATACTAACAGTAACACGTTATTGCATGATCTCTGTCAGCCATGCTGGATGGTAAGTCATACCAGTACCTCTCTGAGACTGGAACTTTATAAACTGCTCTGCCATTGTACGAAACATTTGATTTCTATGTGTGCAGATACCCATTTGAGCCACCGAAGGTACAGTTTTTGACACCAATTTACCACCCAAACATCGACAAGGCCGGAAGGATCTGTCTTGACACGTTAAAGATGCCTCCAAAGGTGATATATACATCTCAGAAACCTAGCAATTTTGGAAGAAAAAAATTAAAATCAGTATGCTGGGAGATAGTTGTGTAGAAGTCTTCAGTCAGTTGAGGCGACTCAGTAATCTACTCTTAATAAGTCTTAGTCTAACCTTTGATTCATTCTTGTGCATCCACATAACTTGACAAAAATAAGATTTCAATTTGCAGGGAGCATGGAAACCATGCCTGAATCTGGTGACAGTGCTGACTTCCATTCAGCTGCTGCTGGCTCAGCCCAACCCTGATGACGCTTTGATGGCAGATATTGTGAGTCATTGTATTTGTAACAGCTTTACGTTTGTGTTAGTCCATGGAACTGACTGACTGTAGCTGAGCACAGAATTGGTGGATGTGTAGGTGCCACCTGCTTTGAGTGTACCGTATTATGCACAGGTCTGCATATTCACAATACATGTACAGTACTCACAAATTGATGCACAAATGTGAGAACAGCACATCACAGGGGACGCACGTTTTTCGTCTCGCCTTGACAAACAGTATTTTTCCAACACTCTCCAGGAAACTCGATGAACACAAAGCGATCTGTAACTAGCAGCGGACACTTGCACCATAGCATTTCCGTTGAGCCATTGTGCATAACAGAATCTGATTGGCTTAAGCACTCTGGGACACTTTTTGTCCAATCATAATGCTCTAGTTGGTAAGTGTGCGGGTTCCTCGCCTTGCCAGTTCGCTGTGGCTGACAAGCTACAATTCAAATACATCTCTCCTACTTGAATACTTTTGTAAACAACAGCAAAATGGTTTTGACTTTCAAAAGACCATGGACCCTCAAAATTTACAAAAGGGCCCTCAAAAGTATGGACAGAGGGTCCCAAGGACGTTACATTTACAATCTTAGTATTCTTACACTGACCAAGAATGTTTTCTTTAGGCGACAGAGTTCAAGCTCAACAGGGCACTCTTCACACAGAAGGCGGCCGATTACACAGCACAGCATGCCAGAGATGTGATTTCACAGGTAAGTATCTACATTTTGAGCAGTCCCTTCCTCAGTATCTTTCCGACAAACTTACCACGTATGAACCTTCTCGTACTCTCCGCTCCTCATCGGAAAAGCTCCTGAAGGTTCCCAAGTTCAATCTCAAAACCTTCGGTGAGCGCTCTTTCAGTTTCTGTGCCCCCCAGGTATGGAATTCTCTGCCTCCCTCCCTTAGGAACACCCAGACCCTCCCACAGTTTAAATCAAAACTAAAGACTTATCTATTCAAGACAGCATATGATCTGTAGTATCATCTACCCCCCCCCCCCCCCCCCCTTCCGCACACGTAATTAGTGTTTCATGTATGCGTGAGAATGTGTGTGTGTAGCGCACTGAGTGCTCTTTGAGCAGACTACTAGCGCTATATAAGAGCTATTATTATTATTATAAGAGGTGCCTGGTATGCAGGCAGCCCACCTGCTTCAGTAGAAATGTGGTGCATACCTTCACACAGCTGTTGACCTGACAGGCAAAACCTCTCTTAGTGCTCTCATACGCAGAGCAGTGCCTGCCAAAGGACCTCAGCGAAGAGTGCTTCATGCTGCACCTCCACATGATTGCCGACAGTTTCATGCAGGAAGCTTGTGTAATACACTATTACGAAACTAAACTGGGCGCGCTGCTTCGCGGTTCACTGCCAACGATAGCTGACACAGTAACCTACGGGCATCGACAAAGAACGCTGACAAGACCAGCTTCCATGCAAAATGAAGTCATAGTTGTTGAAATAAAAAACCTACCTTACTGCAGAATGTAGCAGTGTTTGTCTTGTGTGGGCCACTGACGGATTTTACAATTACATGCACTGAAATTATGTATGGGTTCTATGGTTTAGGCGAGTGTCACTACCAGGCTTCTCATTAAGTGCAGCCAATATGTATTAATTACTATGCAATGTTTCAGCCCCGAGCCAGTTCACAGTCCCAGCTGCACCAAGCCTTTCATCCAGCACTGCTTCAAAATGGCAGCCAGGAGGCTCCATCGGCTTCTTCGAACACTGGGTTTGGTTTTCTCCACCACAGCCAGTTGCCAGGGAGCATAAACAGCGGTAAACGACCTTCAGAGTCTTCACATCCCATGCAAGACCTCACCAACAAGAAAATCAAGTCATGAATGGTGGCAAGAAGTGAAGTGAAGTGTGCAGTTTGTGAACTTTTGCCCTGTGGGGCAGCCAGCATCACTCGCAAAGACTTGTGGACTGTTTATTTGTGGTCGTGAAATCTGCAATAGAAGATGCACGTGCAGCAGATCTAATTCTGACAGTTTCAGTCATTATGTACAAAAAGGCCAGTGACGGCTGCACCAAATTGGTGAATGGATGAGAGATGATTGTATTATGGACACATGCACCAGTCACACGTATGGCCGTTCTGGCCTTGTTTTGCTTGAAATGTGTAATGGCTTGCTTCAAGCTTAATAAACAAAGGAAAACCATGTCCTTGTCAGTAGTACACTGTCGTATGAATCAGGGCTTCAAATCTGTGGGCACTATAATTGAACAAATATTCTGGCTGACCGTAGCAATAAAGGACCTTTAGGTAAGAAAGTAATAACCTCAACGTCTTGACCGTCCTTCCTTTTCAACCTTAGTGCAAAATCTTGGGAAGTTAGGTTAGGAAAAAAAAAACAAGGAAGCAACCTGCAGATAATTCCAAATGTTCAGAAAAAGTGAAACGAATAGATAAAACTTTGCCAATTTGCCGGTCTGGCGCTTTGTTGGTAACGCCACTGTGCAAGGCCAGAAGTACAGAGTAGTCTCCCTGTACTTTTCGGCCATCTTGCCAGTCCCCCTGTTTGCAGTGATCTGTTTGAGAGTTCAGAAGATGAAAAATGCATATGTGCCATTAAAAACACAAGGAGGATGTCCGATTAAATATTAGATAAGGTTTTCAACACGTCGTTTGCATTTCAAGGCCCACTGACACAAGCTGTTGTTTCAAATAGCATGTAATTACACCCCACTGGCACACCTACGTCATCAAAACTGAAAGTTTCGCTCTGGTTTTCGACCAGACCTTAAAATTCAAGATTTTTAGTGTAAAAAGTGGTCGAAAAGTTAGGTCATTACAGCAATGGGACATTTTGAAAATGACTTGGACTATGACCGATGTCCGACGAGGATAAGCCCCGAGTAACGCTCCCAAACCACCACACATGGACACAACACCACAGTCAGTCGCAATGCATAATTTCTTTAATGATACTTGTATTCACAATTTCATGGATATAACTCTGTATGTGTGCGTAAAGGAATGGAGAAGTGAACACAAAATCTTCCTGCCTAGCAGTGCAGACAATGATACCCGGATGTGACAAATCTGCTGAAATCTCACCTACTCTGACAAAATTTTCAACCTCAGTAATGTCTAGATTTCATGGCGGATGTGATGAACATGGTAGAAAATACACTCGATCTGCGGTGTGATGATTATTAAAAGGTGAGTTTTGTCAGGAGAAGTAAGGCTGGTTGTCCAACACAACTGTTAACAGTGCATCTGAATTATCTCTGAAGGCACTTGTGCAGCGATAAATAAGGATGCTACTGTGCTAAACAGTACAATGAAATCAATTTCACGTTTCTAAACTGTCCTTGACTATTAAAGAGTAGCCGGTACAGGTTATGACTATTTACAATAGCAGAGTGTGAAAGTTCAGGACAGCCTAACTCCTCTTCTACCAAATCAATTTGCCACCATCGCAATTCCCTCCCCTGCCACTGTCAGAGGAAGGGACATAACCTGAAGATCGGGAGAAAAAGTTATTCAATAGCTTGTCGCTTATTAAGTAAAATGAAATAATGGCCAGCCCTAAAGAACTCCAATTTAAATTTGTTCTCAATAACAGCATAACTGCATAAAAACTTTATCAAATATTCTCCCTAACTGACCTTGGAATCCATTCACAATAGTCATACTCATTATAATTTATATACACACAATAATCTTTAACATGTGACCAAAAACACCTGTGACAAGCTGTAACAAATCTAATGATTAATATCTACACCTCGCATTAATCCGTAAGTATATCACACAGCTTGTATGCACATCTTCTGAAAGCCAGATTTCATTTAAATGGAAAGTAAAGAGTTTAGAAATAAAATTATATACATGCACATGCAAATTATTTTCCAATTACCAAATGTCCAGACAGCCTTCTCAATAGAAAGAGGCACACATTAATATGGCATCTGACCCAGAGGTCCATATGATATTCCCCTAACAATTACTGACACACACAAAGACAAATAATTATCATGCATCTAAGTGTTAAAAAAAAAAAAATCCCAGGTTCTTCTTGGTTAAATTCATCATGAAGATTTACTGTGTCAAGTAACATCTGGATTTTCCGCAGTAAAAAGTGTTTTGCTAATAAATACTGCCAGTCATTTGCAAGTGAAACGGGCTGTAGCAGATGGCATATGAAAATATATAATTTGTTGCAAATCTGATGCAGTGATGCGTTTTCATGACATGCGTACATTAACCATCACCAGGCATGGGAATTGGAGAAGTCAAAAAAGACTGAAATTTTCGCGGTGCACAAAGGCGGAAGGACGAACTTTACCCAAAGAAACTGGGGGGAAGGGGGGGGGGGGACGCAATGACTTTACCCGAAGAGAGTGAAAAGGGGGGGGGGGGGGGCGTTCAGCCTTAGTGCTGCCCACAAAAACACTGTACTTTCCTTTTAGGTATCGCGTAACTCAGGCGGGCGGCCAACAACTCGGCGGCAATCAGTGAAAAGAAAAGTGGAGCTGCATTTTTTTTTAATCAACCAGACTTTTTTAGGCGGATTTTTTTTTTTTTTTTTATAGGCGGAAACCCAATTTGATTTAGGCGGAAAATACACTCTTTTAGGCGGAAATTTCCTTTTTTAGGCGGAAATTCAATTTCATTTAGGCGGAAATTTGCCTTTAGGCGGACAATTCCCATGCCTGCATCACCGAATGTGCCTACCCA
The DNA here is from genome assembly GCA_018292915.2 of Batillaria attramentaria. Lineage (NCBI taxonomy): Eukaryota > Metazoa > Mollusca > Gastropoda > Batillariidae > Batillaria > Batillaria attramentaria. Next base: position 538,254 of record JACVVK020000175.1, on the reverse strand, counting down.
CACATGTATACTTATGATCAGAACAGGCATTGTGAATGTACATGGATACTTTATCACTTGCCCCAATTTATACACAGCAGTTTTCCAAAATGTCCAGCTGTGAGCTTACTGTTCTTCCATGTTTCAGTAGTTGTTGTTACATGTACAAATTCACAGAAGGGGGTGTGGGCAGGTCATTACTGATAGGGGAGTTGCAATGGGTAGTTTCACAATACACGTGTACCATACACAGGCAACTCCATGCAATAACACCCCCCCCCCCCACCCCCCATTTTTTTTCGTTCTTTTTATTCACTCATCTGGAAGGTCTGCACAAAGGCTCTGGATGGAACAGCCCATGGCAATGTATGTCCTGTCCTAGCAATATTATAAATGTTAGCTGGCAACTACCTACAGCCATAACAACTGTCCACACTTGACAGAACATGGTTGCAAATGTGGCAAGTCAGGTGTACTTGAAATGGCCACACCCACAATCTCAACAAAATCATTACCCTGGGAGTTTTCAGCCGACATCTGTACAGCAACAAATTTCCAACCTTGCTCTGTATACTTGAAAGAGAGAGAAAAACCAAATACAGCATGCACTGTTTCATGTCTAATTTCTCAACACGTGACTGAAAAATCTTGGCTTCAATACGTGTCCGGTATACTGAGTGAGAAACAAGTACGGGAGGGGAGGAAGGGGGTGGGGTTGTTCACCCACGTGAAGGTTGCTGATGTGGAAATGATGTGAAAACACAAAACTATAGTGGCATTAGGAATTGCAATGTAACTACTGGACTACGACACATGCCTCTATAACATACGAAAAATTAGATCAGACACAACTCAAAAAGACACAACCCTAAAAAAAAATCAACAAAATCCAAACCTAGAAATGAAAACGCAAAACAAATCAATAATTTTTTTTTAAAAATAAAAAAACCAACTCTTTTTTGGGGGTCAGTTTTTAATCGTACATGCATCAGCAGATGAGCTTAGCAAAGTGCATACAAAAAAAATAAAAAAGAAGTTGTCCATTCCCCTTTCCAGACCAGCAACTCTGTATAATGACACTACTCATTACACTGATAAAAAAATTTAAAAAAAAACAAAAACCAAAAACCAAAAAAACAAGAGCATTACTATCACGCACGTTTACTTCCCCTGTCCCTATCTGTACAAGTTGGGCAACTAAAACAGTACTTGAGTCAATGTACCTGATACCTCTGCGGGGGGGAAAAATAAAAGTTATGCTGACCCAGTTATCCTTTTTTATGATGCAGCTGGACACTTTTTTCTTTTTTTGCCTCGTCACTTTGTTTCGTGTTTATGTTGTTGTTATTTACCTCTTTAAGTGACGCAAATCAACAAACTACTCCATGAGGTGGATGAAAATAAATCAAAATTGAGTTTGAGCTTTTTTCCACAAGTTCAGGGTTAACCACATGACTCAGCATGGGGGGGGGGGGGCTTCATAGATTTCAGGGCCACACTAAAGACATATGTATGGAAATACTGCAACAAGAAGGGTTGGGGGGGGGGGGGTGTCACTGCACCTAGATTGACTATTGTCCAGATTTCACATGACATGCAAGCAAAGAAATGTACAACAATTACGTCAGCAAAGAGTATTCTGAAGCACTAGGTCAGTACTGGATGCGAGAGGCCACATGCAAACACAGCAGACATAACCGTACATAATTTAATGCCTGACATGATTATGTCTTCAGTAATGTTCAGTAACGCCCTTAAAATACAATCTCAAAAGACAACTTTTTCTTCTTGTGAGACGATTTCCTAGAAATACTGACCACACTGAACATACAATAAGCAGTATTTTTATTTTTTCACTCAAGAGAAGGGCGCGTTTAAAAACAGAACTTCACCACTACTACGTGATACGCTGCCATTGTATGGACTCATTCTGACTTAATCCGTTTGTTTGTGCACGGCATTATTCCCATCAACTCCTCTGGTATTGATGTCAATCATACGTTTGAAAGTGTGCCTGCGGACAGAGAGGAAACGCTCAATAACAGCACAATCAAGAAAAATGAAATGGTTAACAGTGACCTACAGAGACACAACACAAAAAATGTACATCTGCAAAACTAATGAATTCCGATACTGCACAAGAATGACCCTGCATGGGACATCCCAGCTAAATCTGAAGGTAACTGTTTTTAACTGCTTTTAATTTAACTGCCAACTGATTTTAGGTCGCAGAAGTGAAACCCTTTTTTTGTGACAGTGTATCTAGCATTGATAAAAATTATCCATCTGTCTTTGGTTTCAGATCATAGACATGTAACCAAAATCCATCAGAGACGTTAAATATTAAACGTTGCAAACAGAAACAAACAATTTGTCAAAATAACAGATCTTTGCCAGTACTCACATCATCGAAGGAAACCACATCATTCTGAGCGCCTGCCAGATCGCCCGCTGATCGACCACCATCGTTTTTATCGTCTTCATCATCGGACGAATCTTCTCCTGATGAATCATCGCCAGTGGCAATGACAGAGTCTGTAAGACAAACAACATGTTTTATCACCCCCACCTCTGACAGCTGTAGCATTAGTAGGTTCTGAGGAAAGGAAACAAAACTATTCTATGCATGTGCAAACCTCTTACAGCCTCTATGTTCATAACGTCGCTGAGATGGAAAACTGTGGCTTTCACAGCTGTAAGGCAGTTTGCCAGATAGAAGGATGTTTCGTTTGGCCATCGCAACCGTTTTTGTGACTTTGTGGCTTCTATTACTAGAGACATAAGACTTTCTGTAACTAGTTTAAGCCTACAGTCCATTCCTGAACAGTTTGGGACCTGACGAATCTTCTAAAAATAGCCACCAATCAGTGCAGATTAAAACACATTTGATGAAATGTTTTCCACACGATGCCGTATGCCTGTCACATGACTGAGACTTTAAGCATAAGACCTCCAAACCCAGCACTCTCCCCTGGACTGTTTTGGAAATATGCCAGTCTTCCAAAAATGTCAACAGGACGGACAAACTCACACACACAGATCTGAAAACAATAGCCCCTAGCTTCTTTTTTTTTTTATTATTACTCTGTTTTGGCTTTTTTTGATTTTGACACAACAGACAAATTTTACAGACATACCACTGTACAGGATAAACAAAGTACATGTATCCCTACAAAACACACAAGCATGCATACATACATTAAAGATAATGAAGATAACAGAGAGAGAGAAAGAAAAAAAAAAAGGCCACAGGGAAGGCCAAAAAAAAAAAAAAAAAAAAAGTGGGGGGGTGGGTTTGGGGGTAGTGGCAGAGAGGGCAGCATTATGACATTTTGTAATTTAAGTTGGGATATGCCGGGTACGTGGGTGATTATTAGGTGACCAGACGCTGATAGGGAGCCCACTGTCTATGAAATAATCCTAAATTATCATAAGTGAAGTGAGTACATTTTTCAACTGCATAGCGTTGTTTCACAGTCCTTGTAAAAAGTAGCATATTGGGTAATATCTCTCCTAGTCTACACTTGTACACATGAAATTTTGCCAGAATAATGAGTAAATCTAGTGGTTTGTCCATATGCATCAAGTGTTGCGTACCAAACAGAATTAGAGCTTCTGATAAGTTAAAAGTATCACAATGATTACAACCTTCTTTGAGCCAGGAGAGAAAATCATTCCAAAAGGATTGGACGTGGGGACATCCCCAAAACAAATGTTGCAGCGTTTCCTCCATTGAGGCACAGAAAGTACACAAAGGGGAATCAGCCAGCTTTCTCAAGTAAAGAAATCTTTTTGTTGATAGCCCCTAGCTTTACCGGGGGAGGTGGGGAACTATTATTATAGCAACTACAGTAATTACATGTAGTGGTAGGCCTGCCACCCTGTGTGGCTTTGGAAGTCTGCAGTTTGTGGTAGCAGGTCAGACAAACACGCAGAGGGCGGGACGACTGCTGGGGCAACAGCCATCGCTTGGACGTGCATTGGTTGCAGGCCACGATTCCACAGTGCCGACAGTGGTGCTGAAAATATTTCAAAAGCTTGTCAGCAAACTAATCATTAAGATAGACTATTTTCAGCACACAGGCGTACTCACAAGTGAAACTGTTCCAAACACAAGCTGGCATCTGAGAAGACTAGCACACATGGAAACTGCACGACAAATGAACTTGATTTCACAGCTTTTCCTCATGAAGTGATGAAGGTGTGCCAAAACTGGGACTGGGAGAGCTAACTTGTGTTCTTACCCGCCTGTTTATGAGTGAGAACTCAGATTTTTTGCAGTGCATGCACGTCCTGGCGGAGGAGTCCGGAACCCACACCGGTGAGTCCTCAAGGCTGTTCTGCACAAGGCCACCTGCGAGATCGAGGGGGAAAAAAGGTTGAGATGTTGGCTACAAAAGAACAATAGGTCAACAACAAGAAAATCATTTCTCTCAAGTGCCTTTAAAATTTGTTGTTGTTTTTTTGTTTGTTTTTGCAACTGGGGATAGGGGAATGGGTGTCAACTGTGCAGAAACAGGTGTGCTTTTTTTTACCTGCAAATACTGCTGATCTCCTCTGGAAGCGAAATATGGACATTATATTTTATAACAACGACAAATATGCAGAATATTGTCAAAGCAGGCACTGATGGACATTACCGTTTTGACCCCCCCCCCCCCCCCCCCCCCAACCTAAATAAAACAAAAGAAAACTGTGTACGTTTTTCAAGAAGACCCTTGACGCAAGTGCCAATGTGAGCCATCCATTCTTTCTTCTCAGTTGCTGTGGCAGCGTACACCACGAAGGATTTGCTTGGGTTAATTATCTTCCATCCGTTTCGTAAATCTGCAGAAAAAGTGAAAAATGATTGCAACACAGTTGAAAAATAGTTGGCTCTAGTCTCAACCTGATCACGCCAGGACTATTATCAGCGTGCATCAACGTTTAGTCCCAAAATCAGCCGTAAACTCAACTTCAGTCTTCATTTGAATATCTCATACAGTGATACTAATCATTTAGTCTCAGCTTAGTTGAGCTTATCTCCGACTTGCGTCCTACAGCTCTCCATATGTCTGGCCCTAGACAAATGAAGGGATTTGTGTTCCATTGTTACATGCTTGATGTCATTTGTTTCGTCAGCCGACATGAAACTCTCCATCGTGTTAAGTTGCCATCAGACATCCCAGTTTCTCTTCAAGCTCTTCTTTTCTGATTTCTTCATCAGGTTTAGCGTTTTCTGGCGTGTGTTGTAAGTTCAACCATTTGAAAACCTTACAGCAAAACAGCAGACACTCACTTCCTTCATCTTCTACGTTTTCCAACTTGATGTTCTCCAAAGGAAGAATGTGTTGCTTGTTGTACTGTAAATAAATAAATACACATTCAATTTATTAACTTTACTCAGCACTGAAGTTCAGACACTGTAAAAAATAAACTTAGTCTTAACTATAACACTACGCTACACAGCAAAAGGACAGAGAAAGAGAATAAATCCACGTCATATTTTTACTAAATCAGTCAATGTGACCTTTTCGTACCTGCCCCTCCACCCTTTCACAATACCACACACCTAATGACCTATGCACATAACTCTACGCTTACAATAGCACAAAAGTCTGTGACCTCCAACATACATGACTGAAACACTATTCCGTGATGCCATGCCTTCACATCGAATGTTTCTCAAACACAGAGACCAGGAGTAAAATAAATGTAATCAGGGCTTAAAACGGTCCATGATTTAAAAGGAGGAAAAGTGTGTAGCATTCAGCGACGACGTTGCGAAGCCAAAACACTGCGTTATACTCGGTGTGTCTCTCAGAATTACTAAAAGATTAGACAAAGATAAATCTGTGCACATTTTGGGTGATTCGGAGGAGGAAACACTTCTTTTGGAGGAACAATTTTAGAATTAGAAAATCTGTGCAATTTGGTGCATTCTGGGTGATTCGGAGGAGAAAACACTTCTTTCGGAGGAACAATTTTAGAATTAGACTAAATCTGTGCAAGTTGGTGTGTTTTAGCATTATTTCAAGTGCTTCAGAGGAGGAAACACACTTTTTGGGTGGAGGAGAATTTGCAGCCAAAGATGGAAATCTGCCAAAAGGTGGAAGATTTTAAACCCTGTGTTCTGTATCTTTTAACCCAGCATAAAACCACTGCACACCTTTTTCTTGTGGATGATGATGTTTCCATACACGAGTATGTCGTTGAAGAGGAAAAACTGCCGTGGCTTGGGTTTCTTGCGGCAAAGCTTTGTAAGTACGCCCTCACCGACGAGCACTCTCCCTGGTAAAGTCAGGGGCTGCACACAGAAAGGAAAGTGTTACATGTACTGTACTAGAATTATCAGGTACAGACCTAGCAGCCAACACGGAGCTTGCTGCAGGGTGTGACCATTTAGTGGGTGCAAGTTGGCATTTTACAGTGAAACTTTACTGTGTAACACTCGCACTTCAAAATACAGCATACTGTAAATAAAAAGCACTGCTCTGAAAGAGATGATCAAAACATTTTTTCTCCTTTTCTCATATCCATGTACTATGTGCTCCCTTTCCTTCTGAGAGGATTTTTACAGGAGGATAATCTCTCTCTCTCTGTCTCTCTCACTCACACACACACACACACACACACACACACACACACACACACACACTCTCTCTCTCTCTGACTGAGAACTGACCTTGCTACAACTGAATGAATGCAGACGACTGTGTAAGACTGAGGCCCTACATATTGTAGACAGCTGTGTGATGCAGTTAACGTCAGATGATTATGACTCAGTATGAATGTACTCCACACAGTCAAGCTATACATGTTGACAAATGTACCAGTATACAAGCACCCCCTGACCCAGGCCAGGGCATTCTCTAGTGTTTCGTTCAGTTTTTCAATTGATGTACCGTACATGTACTCCCCTACTACGGTAGTGGGACGAAGAAGAAGAATTCCAATCCAAAAATTAGTACTTTACCTGCCCCGAGGACCCAAAGCATTGCTCCACACAGTTTATCCGCCTTGCGTTGGATTCTGTGTTCACTGAAACAAACAAAAATAAACTACTATATTATATGTAATATAGAATAAACTACTAGGTATACATTACAATTTGTAGAATCAAAAGATCCAGCTTACAATTACTAGAGGGAAAAAAGCACAAGTGGAAAAAAAAAAAGAAAAAAAAAAAGAAAAATCGGTAAACTGACACTTGTTACAAATGCTACCGGCTTCTACAGTTTGATGGACCTGGTAAACTGACAGTGATATAATATATATGAAGTTTTGACCACATAATCTATGTCCCTCCAAGGGACCAGTTGAATGAACAAACAGAAGAAACCTATACCAAGTGTAACGTGCACACTTTACAGCTTAGGTAAAAGCAAACCTTGGTTAATCTCAATATAGTAGCATAGAACTATCCATCCAGCCGCGAATTAGTCTTTTTGGCTTGCGCGGCTTTAAGCCCTAAAAACTCACTCACTCAGAACTATCCATCAGCTGACGTGAATTCTAATCCCATGTGCAGCCACCTAAATTTCATTCTGTAAGTTTCTGTTTCCTCTTTATCAGATTATGCAACTTTCACTCTCAACAACAGTTCATTACTATTAACGCTAAGGTTCCTGGAGCCACAGCAGAAAATCTGTCAGGAGTTTACTCCACTCTACCGAATTTTAAGGCAAAATTACTATTTAATAAAGAAAAAGAAAAAAAAAAGCACTTTGTGTCACATGATCATGATTTTACTCATTTCATTATACGCTGATGGGTCCAGTAACTGAGTAAGGTATGCCTGCATGCATAAAAAATATTCCCCTTAGCTAGTAATCTGGTTTCAGTTTCTTTTCCTCTTCCAGTACCGCGAAATATCCTGGTTACTAATATCAGGAAGGGAAACAAGTGGTAAATCAAAACAATGGATGCGCTCCTGACAGGAAAAAAAAAAAAACTGCGGCTGAATGTAAAGTTAGGAATGATTCTTATTTTGTCCAACCACAACTGTAAATAGCTCACTGAGGAGATAAATTAATCTTCGCCATACGTCACCTAAAAACTTATGAGCCATACATCGTGGGTGAAAACACACCCATACTTGAAAGAAAAACTTGCATGCCATACATCGTGGGTGCACATGCACCCATGCTTTTAAAGAAGCGAAAAAACATATTAAATTATTTAACCCTTGCCGTGCATCGTGGGTGCAAACTCACCCACACTTTCAAAGAAGGAACTAAACTGAATTAAAATCAAAATTCCTTTATGCATTCCAATGGGATGGTCTGTATATACTATAAGCCAACAGTGTACAGAAAAGCGATACATGTATGTACAACTCTACAAACTTTTGTCAGGTAAAGTGTTTTTCACTTATTTTGCTAGGACTGAACTCATCATCGTAACAGCCTACCATTTCAATGATATGCGCAGCTTCAATCTGCAGCAACATTGTTTTGGTAACACAGATATGTTGATATTTCTATTGTTTTCTTTCTTTTTTTTGTGTATTTTCTTTGCATTTACACTGATGTCCAACAGAATATATAATACCTCCGAGAATCCTGAAGTACAGTATGGGTGGTTTTGCACCCATGATGTACGACGAGGGTTACCAACGTGTTTTTCCTTCTTTAACAGTTCATGTATCGTGTATGGGTAAAATTTGCACTGATCGCATCAAGTGTGCAAGTTTCATTCTTTAAAAGCATGGGTGTGTTTGCATCCACGACATATGGGGAGGGTTATACGTTTTTATTGACTTGTTTGCATGTTTACCACCAAAATCACACCAGTTGTGGTGAGCACTTTCCCGATAATCTTTACGACATGAAGTCTTGTGGCTCTAGCATGGTAACTGACTGAGCTACAGACATTTGAATGAAAGTGTAGACGCAACTGCATCCACGACGTACGACGAAGGTTGAAGCTTGATGTACACAAACTGGGACCTAATTACAAGGCTTATGAAGGAAATGACGGTGCAGGCGGCCCTATGACTAACTCCACAACTCACTGAAAGAATACTGTACACATGCTACAAATGAGAGCTCATTCATCACGCTCCTAGCCAGGCACAACAAACTAACATCATCATATGCTGCGTACAATCAACAGAAGTGATCAGGAAATCCTGCTGATCCTAGTTTCTACTTTCCGTTGTTCGGTCATGCCCAGTAGGAAATTACACATGTGCTTGTCATCTGATACCTTGTATCACTGAACCGAAGAATGGACTTCCGTCTTCCACTCTGGGCCTCCCAAACAGCATTTTGTCAACAATACAAACTTTAGTTTAAACTGCAACTGCAAAGGGTGCACTCAAATACTGTTGTAACTTGTATGTTGTAGTATATATTATGTATATAACAAAAACAAGGGGTCTTTTCCTTGCTGATCTTCAACTTCAAGCAATAAAAACCAGTCACAAATTTCACTTTTCAATTTAAAATGAAAACGCTCTGGCTTGATCTTGACAGCTGGCGTGACTCTAAATCACTTGACAGTCGACGCAATATCAGTGCGGCCCAGAAACGTTTGAGTGCCACAAACGGAAAGGACACAGTCAAAAAAAAAAAATTCACAGTACATGTACATGTGCTCCTTCATCCGGGTTATCTTGACTGCCGAGACACTTGACGACTTCACGCTATCACAATATATACTTGATTTACTGTATCTCCTGTCACTTTATGCGCAGTGGCAAGACAGTGGTTCTCCTGTTGCGTTCACTTCCTCACGTGCAGCCCGAAATTCAGAGCAAAACTTGGGTCAAAGACTATGGTACAAAGTCGCCGCTTGGACTGCTGCTTACAACTGTGGAAAAGACACAGGAATTCACAAGTCTTTCCCACACCACAGAATCTTCAGAACTGAAGGAAGTCAGTGCACAGGCTGTGAGTGCACGGCTGAGTCACAAGCCACACATGTATACATGCATGCATTCTCGCAGACAAGTGGAATTATCAACAGTTGCCCCTGGGTTCTTGGCACGGATCGTAAATATAGCTCAGGCTACAGCCTAAAAACGGCAGACGCCACAGATCCAAACTCCTCCCTCCACAGACACAGCCGACATACAGCTATGTGCCTGAGGCTCTGTGGAAATGCCAGACCCGCTTCTGGAACCTGGATGGGTTTCCCCAAAATACCGACAGCAACTGGTTGACTTAGCTCCAAGCCCCATGTACACAGTACCCGTTATACATATATACACCGGTACATTCAAGTATACTCTGCTATGACAGAGAGATGAAATACATGCCACAGCCTAAACCCAGGCTATGCCCTGCACTAACACTAGTAACAGTAACAGTCAATAGTAATAAATTAGTAAACTGAGCAATACTAAGTTTAACCCTTTCACAACTGCTTATCCATCAGATGTGGCGATTTTGCACGCCTAACTGTGGTAAAACGCACTCCCAGCCAATTAAATCGACACGCCTGGAGCACTGAAACGCCACGTCATCAGGCTCACCAGTGAGCAAAACACGCTCCTATTAATTTTTTCCCAGCCACACCAGTCAATCGCCGCTGACCGCGCCATCGCTCTTTCTGTATTGTCAAGCGCCACACCGGTGGCACACTGCACGCTCCTAGCGTGTGAACAGAAAAGCCGTTTGACCAGCAAGCGAAGGCTCCGCAGGCTCACGGCGTGTGCCCTAAGGGCCGCTGCCACACGTTGCCAGGATTGGTACTTGCAGGGCTGGCAACGCTGGCAACCCTAATTAAATCGCTGGCGGCCAGCTGGCAAATCCCCCTTGCCGGTGCCGGCGCGGGAATAGAAAGCCGTTCTATTTTTCCTGGCAGCCAGCTAGCCACAGGCAGCCCGTACAGCCAACTGACCAATCACTGCCCAAAGCTTGCAACGCCGCAGGCTGCGTGTGCCGCGGAACACTTGCCCGCCAGCAGGCAGCCGAGTACGGCAACATGCAGACTGGCAGTCGTGTAACCGTGCGCTTAAGCTATACATGTATGTTTCCAACACTCAGTGCCTGACAGTCAGCCTGCAGCAGCAGCAGCATCCCTCCCTAAACTGGTTATCCAGGCAGTGCAGGCCGGTTCTGCAGTACATAACATCGAAATGCTATAGATCAAACACCACCCAATCTCATTCAAACTTTTGTCACGGGGTGCCAATCAGCAAGAACAGTTGTCTACCAGCAGGTGCCAGCTGGCGACAAAATTTGTGAAAGGGTTAAAATATATGCTATGACTAAGTATGAGCAATGTAACTGTGAAATAGGATAGCAGTATTGTCCAATATAGAACAGAAAACAAGACACTGGGTGCTCCTTGGGTAAATTATACTGTGCTTGTATGGTTATGTGATCTTAGATTAGCATAATCTGGTAAAATTTGCCTTGCAAATGTTGTTAGGCTTGCACTAGAGTTGCAGTTGAGTTGATTCTTTTTAAACTGTTGTTCGCCTCACACGCCCTATACATGTACTGGCAAAGCAAAAACTCTGTGGCCCATGAGCACTGAACAAGCACATTTCTACTGCTATGGTTTTTAACCTTCGCCGCACATCATATGTGAGACTGCACCCACACTTTCATTCAAAACGTCCATCGCCCAATCAATTGTCATACTGGATTTACAAATCTTTTTGACTTTGTCAATTAGGGTATTGGGAAGGTGTTCACTAACACTTTATGTGTGATTCTGATTGCAAACAATGAAGTGAATTAACAACAAAAAAGTTGTATAACCCTCCCCGTACACTGTAGGTGCAAAACTATCCTTGTTTTTAAAGAAGGAACATGCCATGTTGTACATTGCCTCTGGCCAAAACTTTTAGTTTTAATTAAAGAATGAAAAAAACAAAAACCATGCATAACCCTTGCCTTACAATTATGTTGTGGGTGCAAACTCAGCCATACTTTTTCAGCTGAAACCTTGAGGGTATATGTTCAGTTAGACATAAGTGTGAGTGTAAAGGAAATGCTCAAGAAAATACACATTACTGAATTAGTGAGCTGCTAAACCTATAAGATCAGTCCCGGCAAAATAAGTGAAAACACTTTATCTGCCGGAAGTTTATGACTTATAAGTTATAGCTGTAAGTTGTAACTTGTATCGCTTTTGTGTACAATCGGCCCATACATTTGTGCGCATGCAGCGATCGTCAAATGCGCTCGCCCGCTCGCTTTTGCTACCAAATTTACCGTCGGGCGAGTGAAAGCTCCGGTAGCAGTAGCCCAAATGGCGAGCAGGAATTCTGAGATGAATCAGAACCTAGTAGCCACTCCGGCTTCCAGAATTTTCTTCGGGCTACCATTTTTGTTCAGGGCGGTAGCCCGAATGGCTACCATGGTCCTGACACATTTGACGATCGCTGGCATGTAACTTGTAAGCAATTTTGATCTAATTCAGTTTAGTTTCATCTTTAAAAGTGTCGGTGAGTTTGCACCCATGATGTAAGCAAGGATTCACGGTTTTCCATTCTGTAAAAGCATGTTTGTAAGGCACGCAAGTTTTCTTCTTTAAATGTATGGGTTTATTTGCTTCCAATGTACGGCGCCAAAGTCTTAAGCGAAGGTTTACTGTTTCGTTTTAATCTGCTTAGAGAGACAAGAAGGACTTGTCATCAGCTGCGAGTGTGAAAATTCCAATCATCTGAGCCTGAGAATTTCTCTTTCAATTCAAGTATGTATGTAAAAATTATCATACTGGAAAGGAAAGCCAGCATGTTACTTTGTTAGAGAAAGATCAGAAATGATAATACCAAAGGCCCCGCACAGAGAAACAATTTACTACTGATGATCTTCATAAACTGAGACTGACAGATCTATACGCTGCACCATCTGCTGATCTGGCATAGATCTCTGTATTACATCACAGGTAGTTATTCTTTTCCCCTGCTGAGGTTTTGTCAGTGTTCCTTACAGCTTTCAAAACTGAGAGTCACTTTGACCATCTCTGTCAAATTCAGAGGGGCATTTTGTTAACTCAGCAAAGTACAGCCTCAAAATCTGTGCGTCAGATTTTGAAATCTCTGCGCAAACTATGCAAATGAGTATGTGCGTAATATACATATGTAACTGTTTTGTTACCGTGAAACTTTTTCATCTGTGTGTTGGGTCTTTTGGTATTCTGTAAGTAAAACCACTTACTGCAAAGATTCTCTATAGACATTACTGTAATTAGTATACCTCTAAACCCACCATGCCAAGTTTAAGTTGACCAAAATGAAGTCAAAAGAAATGTACCAGTAAATAATTAGTTAGTCAACGAGTAAACTTCTCTCTACCTTGTTCTACATAAAATCAAGTAGACTTCAATTTCAAAATACTCTCAAAATCAAATAACAAATTCACCACACACAGATCTGTACAATGCACACTCCACTGCCATCTTCAATAAATATAAAATAAATAAATAAATTATTCTAAAGAATTGCATTTGCAGAGAGCTAGTTATCTGGGCTGATTTATCAAGATTACACCTGTGGTTGTGGACATCAGATAAATAGACAATGTCAGAATGTGTTAGATATCTACTAGTACTATTACTAGTACAACATGTATACATACATGTATACATGTGTATGAATACATACCACAACCAGTTCAGACTACTGTCACTATTGTCACACCATGATCCACAGCAATGATGTCAAAACAATCTAAGCAAATGTAAACATCTAATACTTCTCTTGTTCTTAATCTTACCACCAATACCAGCACAACCATCTCTTTTTTTTTTAAATTTAAACAAGGTCAAGGTTCCCCAGCAACCACCATTTTAATCATTGAACTTTTACTGTTTTAGTTTAGATCAACAAATCTGTCAAAAGGAGGAAGCAAAACTGTCCATTGTTTTTGCGCAAGAAAATGATCAGCAAAACCTCACACTCAGCTTTCTTGGCTGTATATAAAACAAAAGGATTGTCCATGATGAAGATGGTCAAAACAAACAAAAAGTGTAATATTGCATACATGTTTGTTGAAGTCCTGTGAGTGTAACTTTTCTGTTTTCATAACGAGTGACAAATTTTAACTTCAAAACTGATGCAAAACTCATGTAATCTGTTCACACACACACACACACACACACACACACACACAATGAGACACAAAACTGGATGTTACTTAGTGGTAGTGGTCACGCCACTCACTATGTCCAAACTACGAATATAAAATTCACATGACACCATGCATTAGTTTTGCCATCAAATCTCTTTGCAAGCTCGAATCAAACTTTGTCCCTCCGCTCTGTTACTGTCGGTAAACTAAAACATTAGTCACGCACTGATAGTGATACAGGGGGTGGAGCTAAAACAGGAAATTCCAGACTTCTGATGCTTACGTACGAATTTCTATCCACAACACTGCGTCCTCTACGTACAGACAATCACCCGGCAGACCAAGGACTACAGCAGTATTCATAAGAAATGCAGAAAATAATTTGAGAATCAAATGAACACTTTCTATTTCTAAATGTCACTGCCCAGCAGCAGAGTTTCAGTGGTTTCCAAAGAAAACATTGATAGATGCCGCCATAACTACCCAATGTGTTTCGCTGTCGAGACCATTTCGGTACATGGTTACGACTTCAAATCCAATGAAACTAAACACCGAAAGTTTACACCAAAACACTCGCAAAACGACCCAGCGTCTATCCTTCTAGTTTCTGGTACAGTCGTCTCTAGAAACTTACCGAGGCGGTCCACCATCTTGGCACTCAATGACTCACAAATGAGTGAAGCACTCGTACATATTACCTACGACTCCCCACTTGTCAAAGAAAAATGTTTAGGGGCCTTCCTCAAACTGTGACAAATCACAATATTATTACAGCATGCATGCTTTGGGTTTTCAAAAAAATTAGTACAATAGACTGTCGTAGATTTATCGCAAATGTTGCTGCTTCACAGGGTGCAAAGCAAGAGTGGCCTCCCTTGCACTGGAACTGTAAGCCCCATTAAATTGAAAGAAAAATTGTCATGATCTCAGTACAATTACTGAATTTAGCATTTTCTCGATAAATAAATCGTTTCGAAAAGTCTTGTAAATTCTGAGATTTTTAATTGAAACTTGTCGAATACGAGAAATATTTACATAGTGTATCACGCATGATTAAAAAGTCACATGACTTGTACAGCAAAGCCGACTTCCTCTGCGAAGAAAACAACCTGCCAAGATGGTTTGCCCAATTTGTGGACCGAAATTGTCAATTTATTACATGATTATCAGTGTATGGGGAATAGTTATGCTGGTGAGTATACTAATTGCTCGATTTTTAATGCTAGAAATCCTGAATACTGAGCAGAACGGTTGCACTATTGAGAGCGATGATGGCATGAGTGTAGTAATCAGAAATCTCAAACCACCAATAGTGCAGATGAAACGTTCCGAGATAGAAAATGCTGGACAGGGCGAGGTGGAGACTATACGATTACAAACAGATAGTGCATGTTGTATCTCCACATATTAGCCAAATCTGTATCAAAATTTTATTTGGTTCCCCAGTGTGTTCACAGTCACTGCCAGTGCCACTGTTGCATTCTGCTTATTCCTACATTAGGACTGTCAATACAGTCTAACTCACACATGAGTGGTCTTGCTTTCGAAAGGTTGCTGTCTGTAAGTGGACAGTATCTGCAACATTTGCTGATTTCAAGATTTGCTGATGTCACAGAACTTTGTGCTCGCTCTGCTGGACATCCGTGTTTAGTTACAGGTTAATTGTTATCAGTACAATGTTGCACATTCCCTCCACTACCGAGAAGTGAAAACAAAAGAAGAAAACTGTATCAGCCTTTAGGTCACAATTTCATCTAGCCTTGTTTTAAATTTCAGGGCATTCTTGGAGTGTTCTTCCAGATCCGCAGTCCTGCCCTGTTTGAGGACGTTCCCCTGAACGACTGGGCAGCTAACAACTTCACACACGAGTTTGCACAAGAGAAATACGAGCAGAATGCCATTAATTGCTGGGTGGCTGCTGGGATTTACGTGGTCATCTTCCTGTTTTCGCTGTCTCAGGAGCGCATGAATGCACGAGGAAACTACGAGATGTCCTAGAAAGAGATCATGTGTGACATACCTTCTTGTCGAACATCCCCATCACCTCTTCATCTGACATTCCATCAGTTTGTCATGTGTACACACATTTCTTCTGAATGTCTATATGCAGAGTATGCTATCGTAGTTCAAAGCACTTTGTGAATTCAGTAACTGTTCAGATCATTAGCAGGTATTTGGCATGGTTGAAGACAAAAACAACTCTCATGACCACTAAGAATGATTCAGTCTAGTGACGTTTTCAGTGAGATTTCCTTTGATTTGATCAACATTTCCTCTCGTCAAATTTGTCGGTGCTTGTGATCACTTAAAAAATTTGTGTCCATACAATGCGTTTTTAGCTGCTGGCACAGATTCAAACAAATGTCAGTTTTGTAAAGGTAAGGGTTTCGGAGTGTATGCTGTCTTCACCTCTTCATGAAAATTAATGACTGAGTTAAAGTTTTGTACATCAACTTTAAAAATGCAACACAGAAATGTGGAGTTCGTGTCACCTTTTCTCCTGAAATTTGCTACCACTATATCCAAGGTTGTTTAAATGGGATCAGTGTTTTATATAGTGTAGCATTACTAGTGTATTGTGTATCTGTAGTTTTTGGGCAGATGGTAACTGGAAACTTGGATTTAGAACTCAGATTCATAGCAGTGTAAATGTACATGTATGTATTGTATACATGTCTACAAGTCATGATTTTGTTGTTACCCTTATATCCTCTGTGCGTGTACATGAAGAAAGTTTGAGTTTGCAGACTAAGTTGCTGTGATGAAAAAGGGGATTATGAAGAATAACCAGACGTGTAGCACAACCTTACTTCATGTCTGTCGTAAATGAGCAATTTTATTTCGAAAGAGGAATTATTCATTGACTGATAAATTGTAAGTATCGGTAACTGTGTGAATGCTGTGGAGATGACTGACTGGGATAATGAATGTACTGCAGTATGATTGTCTGTGCTGTTTTCTGCATTTTTCATCCATAGTGTGACAGCAAATGTGATAACATTGTAAGGCTGGAGTCAAATGTAAATTTTGCTTTCTATTTCCATCTGTAGATAATAAATTTATGTGTACATACTTTTCCTGTGTGGTTGATGTGTGGTAACTGGTTGTGCATGAATGCCAGCTTATTTTATCGAGATCCCAGCTGTATTTTATGAAAGTGATGTTTGTGTTCCGTCTGTGTGTGTGTGTGTGTAATTGTAGAGCGCTCTGAGCCAGCATCTGCTGGGATACTGTGCTATATATAAAAGCAATTTATTATTATTATTATTAAATATCTTCTATAGTTTTCGTTAACATTCTTTACCAAACTTTTACATGAATAGAAGGGCTTTTTTCTTCCTTTTTTTTTTTAACATGAAATTTCCATGTACGAGGTTATCCACATACATCCACTTCTTTATTTCAGGAATTTTGCTTTTCATCAGTGAAGTCAGAATTTGACATGCAAAACATTCATCCATACGTCATAACCTATACACATGCACCCACACTATTGTGAGACAATGTTATCAGTTTTAGCTCAGTCATTTAATAGTTAGCCTGCAGGAAACCCTGCTCTAAAATCCAGGAATTTTTTTTTTTTTTTTCCTAAATCACCCCAAGCATGACATGAACAACTGACATCCTGTTATGTATGCATGTACTATAGTGGAGAATGTTAGGTCCATAAAGAGGAGAAAAATTGGACCAGTATGCTGGATATAAAATGTTCCAAAATCCTCCAGGCACAGAACAAAGCAAGTCCAATCAATTGTACTCTGTCTCAAATTCTTAAGAACGTTTACTCTTTCATGCAGTGAATACAAATCACTTTGCAGCTGTCTGATTAAAATAAACGGCATTACACTGTACCAGTAGTATAGTACATGTAATCACAATTGGCAAATCAATTTTATAGGCACGATGCACACCATTTCTTGCAGACACACTCGATTTATATTAATGGGGTGAAAATTCTGCATTCACAGTCTGCATGTACTTCAGCTGTACAAAGAACTTGTGCACACACCAACCGCACTGCACATTTTTTATCACAGATACAGCTCACATTTGCGCGCGCACACACACACACACACACTCAGCTTGACCACAAAACTATGGATATTGTCATGTATTGCGTCCGTCTCTCTCATTGCCGTTCTCCACCAGCTCGTACGCAGGTTTGTAGGACACGATGCCGTTGTGGTCAATAAACTGGAGCATGGGATTCGGGTGAGTGTTGTTCATGCTCCCCAAGGAAGTGTACCTGTAATTTTTAATCACAAAACTAATGCTGCTGAGGAAAACAGATGGTGTATGATCATTTCATAACAGTTCAATGAGCATCAGCCCCCACCCTCACCCCCATCATTTGGTAAAAGGATCTAAATATGATGGATATGATAAGGACTTGGGGCCATTTACTATTTCATGGGAGAAGTTTGACTACTGTCGGCAAGTGTCTGGTCATGTGTCCACAGACACTTCAGGCAGCGGAGCTCACGGTCACTGAACAAACTTGTTTTCCTAGTACCGGTATTTCACTTGAAATTTTCTGTCAAACATATAGTGGACCTTTTCCAGTAGAACAAATACAAGAAAGGTCACAGAAGGGCTCCAGAAGGATCTTCAAACCCACGGGGCACACGGCTGCCTTTAAGATCTTGAAAGCACAACAGCAGTCATGTGTAGGTTGGACATCAATCAGGATCCCTAAGGGCTTAAAATCTTCCACCTTTTGGTGTATTTTCTCCTTTGGCTCAGAAGTTTCCTCCCCCCGATTATGGGTGTTTCCTCTGAAGCACTTTACCTCACACCAAAACACACCAAATTGCACACACTTTAGTCAAATTCCCAACATTTTCCTCCAAAGAAATTGTTTTTGCACACACTTTAGTCTTTTTTTTTTTTTAATTCCTCCATTGAAAGTGTTTCACCCCTGAAGCACCTAAAATCATGCCAAACTGCCCACACCTTAGTCTAATTTTTTTTTTTTTAAATGGGTGGCACGGGGGCGAGGGGAGCATACCCATGGACACCCCTAGCAACTCATCTGCAAAAGCAGAAGTGCACTCGAGGCTTTGTCATTTCATCACGAAATGCTACACATCTTTCCTCTTTTTGGATCATGAACCATTGTAAGCCCTGATCCCTACATCACAGAAGGATGGGCTTTTCTAAGCGCAGAGATACCATCCACAACTGAACAGAACTGTTAGATGCCTTTCTGTCTCATTTCTAATGACTGACGAAACAAGGTATGCGCGCGTGCGTGCATGCGTGCGTGTGTGTGTGGTGCTATGAGTTGCTTTCCTGTGAGATTAAGCGCTGAACAAGTACTATTCATTATTATTATTATTATGTACCCTTGATCGTAGAGGCTGCAGTATGGTAGACATAGCTCTCGCAGGAATCTCCATACAACTTCGTAGTTCCAGTTCAAGATGGGATTCACCCGCATGAACTGTGGCCAATCCGGGTCAGTCATGGAAAATGATTCCAAGTGATCTGCACAGATACAGGAAGTAAAGGGGAACAGCTCGAAACCTATACATGTACAACATTTTACCTGATGGCACCTAGGATTTTCAGCAGTCTTATTTTCATGGTTCTAGAACAAAGAGAAGCAACTCAAACTGACTACAAGAGGAGTGAACCAGTGAGGTTACAGTATTTACTATGTGGGTGTTTTTTGTTGTTGTTGTTTTTTTACAACCTTTGCTCACGTGTGAAAAACAGATGAGATCTCATAAAAATGAAGAGATCAACGTAACTGGCCCTTTCCACCAGGTGTTTGTACATGTAACATGTCCTGTGTGTGAGTGAATGTGCACGATTCAAGAGAGCATGCATTTTGGGTTCAGTCCAGGTCACTGGGATAAGGTACATGTATACATATTAGTTCACAGTACATGTATTATCACTATTACTCGTATTACTGTCATTATTTTGGAAGACAGAACATGGCACACACTAGAAAAAAGTTTTAACTCAAACAAACATACATGCTAGCTGCTGCAAGCAAAACTGCAGTGAAACATTGAAAAAGGAAGCAGCCAAGTAACAGAAAGAAAAAAAAAAAAAAAAAAAAACAACCTCACAGCACAATTATGGTTTGTTAAAAATCAAGAATGGATAAATCGTTTTTCATTTTCATTTTCTCAAAATCCTCACGTCAGAATGTAAGCTCACTGAAGCCAGTCACGTGCTGATCATTCTAAATGTAACCGCCAACACCACCACAAAAGGAATGAGAAATAATGGAAAGATAACTGCCTGACTGAGTTATTTTACTGCAGAAAATATTAAAGTTCCGTCACGTTAGTCTCAGTCAGGATTTACTACACGGGTCTGATGCAAGAAAAGTTACTAGACTAGTCTGGGACTGAGCTCTTGTCTCAAGTGAAGTCTCAGATTTACTACAGTGTATCAGGACTATCATCAGTATGCATTACCATTTAGTCCCAGACTTGTCTTAGGCTCTGTTTAAGCATCTCTCTCTTTTTTTTTTAAATACTGTATTCCTTTTTTCTTTTCTTTTTTTTATTTTTCCTTTGTTTAGGTTTGGGCACTCAGAAATATATATACATTCTCATGGTTGGTTATTATACATCAGTAGCTGCAAGCACATTTGACAATGGTATGTACTTGTATTAGATACAGTGTACAGCTATGACAGAACATTGTACTACCATAATCTTTTCGTCTCAGCTTAGTAAAGGACAAGCTAGTCCCAAACCTGTATCCTAGTCTCTCTCCATCCATCAGGCCCCTGATTTCCAGAAGCAGGAAGTAAAGCAGCCTATAAATAACTCAAGCAAGAAAAATAACTCAGATCTCAGGCAAGGTTTTGAACAGACACATACTGATTTCACCAATAACTCACCACCTGCAACAAACATTTTTTTTTCTTTTTTAATTATTCAGGCTAGGGAACTGATAAGGGAAAAATGAAACCTAGACCAGAGTGCAGAGGCAGCGCCATGCTGGGGGACCATGGCGGCAATGGCCCATTGAAGAAAACAAATTTTAGCATTTTTAAAGGCATTTAGTAGCCTCTCCTGACACCCAAACGTAAAATACTGCCTTGGTACTGACATGCAAGTCTTCAAAAATGAAGTCAGACTGCACCATACTGCATTACATGTATCCATACATGACTGTGTGCGATCTTTTTTCCCCTTCCTTTTCTTTGGCTGAAACTTAGATTTTTGGCTGAACGAATAGGAAATTTGGCTGAAAACTGCCAAATGACGACAATTCCCCAGCCTGATTATTGTAACAACATAAACCATCTTTTTTTTTTCTCTCTCCTTGTTTCTGACAGAGACACATAGTAATGACTCTTTAACCTTCGTCACACTTGGTGCAAATATCTCAGACTATAGACTTCCTAGGTCGCTAACGACCCATACCACACATACAGTAAGGGGTCAGGGTTTCTAAGACACTGGCTCGCTATGCCAGCAGCCAGATGCTGACCATGCATGCCTGACACAAATACCAGTCTACAGCTCGAAATCTGAGCCTGTGTACATGTGTATATCCCTGCTGAAACTTAGGACCATACACTACTTCTCGTTTCACAGTTCCAGTGCGCACTTTCAGATGGACAGTGCCAGACCGGTTCCCATGCAGCAGTGACACTCGATACTGGTCACTCTGACTGTTAGTAGTTTCACTTCAAATTTTTTTACATTTTCGGGGGCTTCAACATACATGCCACACCTATATTTGAAGAATACCTGGAGTATGTACACTCAGTTTAAAAAAATAAATAAAGGAGATATTGGCATTAAGGTGCGCCAGTGAGTCTCCCATGACCCAGAGAGTACAGCGGAGGTTAGAAGCCACTGTTCAAAGAAGAAGAAAAAAAAAAATTCCTTGATACCCATTTCTGGCATGTGTTGGGAGTACATGTACCACTACAGCAAACCATCACTGACAAAACCTAACAAGTATGTTTAACTCTAAGCATAAAGCCACACCTGAGTACGGATCTGTTTTTCTCGTGCCCATGAGCACAGCCTTGACCCCAGGATGACCTTGCTTGAGGGCTGCTAGGTTCTCCTTGATGCGACCTTCATAGCGGATCAGCTCCAAATTATACCTGCCACAATCACAAAACTTTTTTAAAATGACATCAGTGGATTCTGTGAGGATTTTTTCTTAAGGGAAACTTACAAAGATTCAATGAGCTACTAAAAACTGACCAAATTCATTCCAGTAGCTTATAAGTCTATGGCTGCTGTAATATTTCTTCTTCTTTGCTTGATGGTGGTGGTTCTCATTTCTTTCTTTGGTTGTAGTTCAGCAGGTGAAATGGTGACCCAAGTTACCAAAAATACAAACAAAAATGCACTCAACAGACCTGCTACACACACTCAGCTTCCCACACAAAAGGTCAAAATGATAGTCCACCATCTGCATGGAACAGTTACCTTTGGCAGGCGTTTGATACAAACAGCTCTACTTCAGGAAATGGAAGACGACTCCTGATGTACAATGCTTGTAGTTTCCCCTTTCTGTCTGGGTATCTCCTTGACAAGAAACAACAAATGGCTTACTCCACTAAACCTGTCTATAACACTTGTGTTACTTTTTAAAGTAAATGACGGCTGAAATCTAAATTATTCTTTAACACAGTAAGCTAAATAAGGACACATAATTTTTTTTTAAAGGACTGCTGCTCTCCATTTTATTACATGATCAGTATTTCATTTTCCCCATCTGCCTGTTTTGTTTTTTTTTTGTTTTGTTTTTTTCACCATAATGTGAAAGAAATCCTGCTGCAACAAGCAAAAGCAGCAGATCTACTGACTGTGCTAGAAATGCATTTCATTTGCATTTTTTATTCATTTGTAACTTTCTACCCAGCAAAAACAATTATCAGTTATAACTTACTTTTGCACCACAGCGTGGAAAAGATGGAGGAGAGCTGTGCAGTCTTTGCCACCATTGAATCCCAGACAGATCTCTTCTAAGCTGTGAACAATTCAATGCAAAACTAAATTAAAAACACGTACCACCAAAACAAAAACAATTTAAAAAAAAAAAAACCACTGTACTTTACTGACCATGCCAAAAAAAAAAAAAAATCACATCCAAACTGACATAATCACATCTAAAACCCGATACATGTAGTGATGTACACATCAAGTTCACTGTTGAGACCACAACATGCTTGACCTCTCAGAAAAACCAAACCATCTCTGCTCAGTTGCGCAAAGACTTTTCTCCTTTCTTTTCTTGTTTACCGATACTCAACTCCCCACCCCACCCCACCCCACCCCACCCCCACCCATCCCACACACACACACACACACACACACACACACACACACACACACACACAAACACACACCCCAGTCCCCTAACCAACTACACCCTCAAATGCATCACCTAGTGTACTTGTCAAGTGCTTCCTCTATCACGCTGACTGCCTGTTTGACACTGCGAGTGAAAACGTCATCTTGTTGTCTGCCAACAATTTCATAGACATGTTCAGCTGCCTTGCCAATGGGATCTTTCTCATAGGAAACCACAGCACCTGGTGAGCATTAAAAACAAAAACACGTTGTTTTACTGGGATCAAGCTAAGTAGGATGTCAGGTGGGCATGGCACCCTTCTCATAAAGTATGGTGTACGAGTGAAGAAAATGAAACGACAGACATTTTGAAGCTCCGTATGAACCGTGTAGTCCTTTATCTTTGCACTGCAAAGTTCTGCCCCAAAATATTTTTGTACTTTCCAAGCTGTAGACAAAAGTCAAATTAACGTAACGTAGTGTGATTTTACTCATAGTTAATCCACTGTGAAAGAACTGACTAGTGAGGGAAAAAAACAATAGACTAAGTCTAACATTTTTCAAGTGGTGTCTGCTGTCTTCCTGTGGTGCAGAGTCTAATCAAAGAATAACTGATGGCTTGCAGTGGTGCCAATCATGTGTTTAAGTTTGCTGTATATTTTGGAAACTGCAAGAGTCTTCAGTACCTTCTGGCATTGAGCTTTTGAGTTCATCGTATGCACTGGTTAGCTGGTGAAGATTTGTTGACTCCAGTGAAAGCTTCACTTTGTAGTAACTGCAAAAATATGTTCTTAGATATCAAAAGTGCAACAGAAGATGGGGATTTTTGGGGTTTGCAAAAAGAAACAGAAGAATTTAAGCAACAACAAACAAAAAAACACCAACAACAAAACTGTAGGCATCCCTCACACCTCAGGAAATGTTTATTTCTGAAAAACAAAAAGAAGAAAACTTGCATGCAGTTAGTTTCTGGTCACTAAGAGGAAAGATTTTTGCAGTTTTGGGTGAATGCATAACATCCGTGTAAATATATCAGTAACTGCAAGTGACCACAGTATTGGTAGATAAATTCATTAAATAAGAATATTTGTCACTGCTCACCTGTTGTGAAAATCTGGATAAGAGCCTATGACAACTGCCTGTTTGAACTTCTCAGCAACCTGCTTGATCTGTGAGGCAATGTTTGTTTCATTTTGATTCACGTACAATTCCAGCGTGTGGAAAGTGGAGTTTGGGTTCTTGAACGTATCCTGCAATGAGACGGACTTTTTTTAAAAAAAAAAAAACAACCAAGAAAGAATGTTCTCGAAAAATGTGAAACAGACAGAGATGATGATGACGATGAAACATTAATTTTATTAGGTTAATACTTATAGGCATCTCTGCCTATCTTACAATTAGCTCTCACTACATATTACAAAAATAGAGATGTTAAGCCCTGATAAGGAGATACGACAGTAATATTTCTGGACAACAAAATGATCCATGCAAATCAGCCTTACCTCCAGCAGGACGAATGCCCGCTCCAGAAGAGACGGCACACCAGGAAACATGTAGACATTGGCCACTGACACCAGTGGATACTTGGTCTTCTCACCTGTTGATTTGTTCACTCCATATTGTAGCTGTGCTGTTGCAGGTACCTATGGATAATTTGGATGAGCACAGGATTATCCCAAAGGACTGAGTGTGGTGGACATCACACGCAAACAGGTATACAATGATGAAGTAAAGAAATGAAAAGCTCTGTATAAATTAATGTTAACTGTAAAATTTACAAATTTATCAAATCTTTAATGTAAATATAAATATTTATCATCATCTAAGGCCTTATTCATTTGTGCTCCTTATATGGAACACCTTGTTTCCAGTGCCCAACCATTACAGACATACCACACATCAGACATGGTACTAGTACTACATGTACTTCAGCTTACTAATTCATCTTCAGACACAAGAAGATAATTTTCCTTAATAGTATAATAATTTTTTATTTGGTAATTTTCCAGCAAATTAACTAGATCTTGTTTGCAAGTTCATGTACAGTGATACACCTCCATCCAACATCTTCTCATATAACTATATATATGCATGTCATACCTCAGCCATTTTCATTTTGGCAGCATCCAAGCTTTCGGGTCCAAAGTACTTTTCCAGAAGTTTCACAAGCTCTGGATGAGCGACTGTCTCAGTGTTGAAAGCCTTGGCAACACCTGAAAGTCACACAATGAGTGTCCAGTGTACACCTAAAATCATGTGGGGGTGGGGGTTGGGGGGAGTAAAGTTCATGGAAACACACACACACAAGATGAACGCACTCAACTTCAAGCACACACACACGGAGGAGTACGAGTGACAATCAAAAAGTGCAATCCAGGATTCTTCTTGGGACATCAGTAGACATGTTCTGGGTTACAACAGCGTCTGTCTACAAAGCAAACTGTTTTAGAACTGCCTGTGCATGAAATTTACCTTCAAATGTCATGTCATCATGTGTAGGACCAACCCCACCAGAGGTAATGACATGTGTGAACTTCTGTGAAAATTCAGCAACCTCTTTGGCAATCTCTTCCAGGTCATCCCCAATGACTGATATCTGATGACAAAATAAGTCAGTACAGCTCAGTTGGTTTACTTTGCCTGTTAGGGGGTGTAAACGTATACCACTCATTTGCAGGGGGAGCAAATATACACCAGGTGCGCTGGACAGCGCGCAAATGTATACTGGATTTGGGTCTCACGAGTTGAAGTCACATGACATCTAACTTCGTTTTATGAATATATTCATGTAACTTGAACGAAAGCATTAAACAAATGTAGCCATGATGACCATGATGCTATATGTGTGCTTATAGTATCTGTCATAATTTTGCTTTCCGGAAATGAGCCTCACGAAGAAAATAGCACAGCAATATCGCAAGAGCTGATAGAACTGAAGGGCGGGATACAATCACCCCGCTGAGTGGAGAGCTGGAGTACATTTGCTCCTCCTGCACATAACTGGTATACATACATTTGCCCCCCCCCCCCTCCAGCGGGTGAACTATACCAACTGAGTGTCAGTACATAGTACATTCCACCATTCCCACTTGACTTTCAAGTACTGGTTGACAACATGCTGTCAGCATACCAGGGATTCACATCCGCATCGGACATCGGACATAGACCTATTAATTTCCAAAATGTCCGATTGTTTTGGAGAGATTCAGGACAAATGTCCGATTACATTGACGACAGAAGCGGACAATGTCCTATTCTTTTTTCGCAAGGCCGGACACAGCACGAGTTTCGCTTGGCCGCTGAACTGGTTAGCGAACGAAGGCTACAATAACACGGTGGCCGATAATCATCTCAGTGTAATATTCCGTTCGGCGTTATCGCCTGATCGAACCTGGATGAGAAAAAAACTAGTTTGGCCAATGGCTGTCGTCTGATCTCGTCAGTCAGCCAATCAAAAGCGCCAACGACCAGCGCGCGGTCGCCGTTTTGCAGCTCACGAATGCCGTTAGCATCCGTGCGATCTTCGCGCCGATGAAGGATTCGTTTGGATTTTTTTTTTTTTTACTCGAATAATTAAACCAACAGAAAGAAAAATACAATACGGATCGTTTCTGAGGGGCAGACGCGACGTTTTAGCTACAAAAATACACGTATGATGATCGTCCGACTTGGGCGTACGCGCACCGGATTTTCCCAGGCGCTCTCGCATCAATTCGTTCTTTGCCGGCGTCGAGAAAGCATTGAGCGGTTGTGTTTTCTTACGCAAAACTAAAACAGCACAAAGAAAAATGCATTACGGATCGTTTCTCAGGACCAGACACGACGATTAAGTTACCAACAATTTGCCTAGAATGATCGTGCGCGGGCTGTGGTACACCTGACTTGCGAGTACCGGATTTTCCCGAAGTCTATTTGAAGACGATAATCAATGCGAAAAATCAATACTAATGATCTCATTAGGAGGAGGGACTAATCAAGATAACCATATGGTTATCAGTCAGGGATTAAGATCTTCCACAGTGCTTTTGTCGGATTCCCACCTTTGGCTAAAAATTTTCTGGCCTCTCAAAAAGTCAAAAACGGTTTCAGTCAGTCCGGCCTTGTCTGAAGCACTTAAACTGAATCACTTCCACAGATTTCAGTGTAATTTAAAACAAATCTTGGGGAGCATTCCCCTGCACACCCCTAGCTTAACAATTAAGCAGACGTGCATGCCTGGCTTTGACACTTATATAATATACACTGAAGAACAGACACCTCAGCACGTTGGTCAATAAAAGATTGGAAAACACTGAATGTCCTATTGTTTTTTATTTTTCAGGACAAATGTCCTATTGTTTTGGTTGAGACCAGGACATTTGTCCTATTGAACCCAAAATGGATGTGAATCCCTGCATACTATAATATAATGTTCATTGTCAAAATATTACTGCACTGTCACAAGTGTGCAGTGTCATACTTACAGCATACTCCAGACCTAGAACTCTTGTTCGATACAAAAAGATGCTATGATTGTATGAATGCCTAGGAGATCAATCTGATACCCTTTTTACTTGGACCCCAAGAGCAAAGAGTCGTTTGCAGAGGAAATGAGAGTTGGTGTCCTGAGTCTGTCCCTTCAAGATTTCATCTCCAACAACTGCAACAGATAACACATGAAACTATAAGTATCATGCTAGGTGTATGCATGTAGGTGTAACGACAATAACAATACTGGCAACTAGCTGAGCATGTGTTGAGTCGGTTACACCACTCCCTGACTGTGCTACTAACAAAGGGATCTTCACTTCTCTTTTCTTTGTCATAAAGCCATACATGGGGAATCGTTTTCCTGGGGCTACGTCTCAACAACTTTTCCACTGCTGGCATGAATGATGAAGACCTAATTCCTTGGTCTCTGGCTGTTTTTACAGATTACAAAACTGACACTAATGGGTCATGGTCACAGAACATTTCTGTTGTATGCTTCTTCTTCTTCTAAGACTGTACAAAATCATACACCTGAGATAAGGAACACCAAATGTTAACACTAGTATCTGCATAGTACATGTACTTTGTAACTTGACATCAATGTGTCTGCATCATTCTGAGAGAGAGAGAAAAGGCCTGAACAGAATCTTACTTATAATGCCCGCCGTAACTGGCCTTTCGTCCGTCGAACTGCTCATCGTAGATCGTATTATGTGCTTCAGAACTGTATCAATTCGATACCAGTGTCTACAAGCAGCAAATCTTGCTTGCATCCGGGTTGATTACTCGGAGAACGCGTTTCAAATCGGACAGTGGTTCGACCCTCCCGGCTTCGAATCCGCTGCTGTGACCTTTGACCTTGGTAGGGAGAAGATAGAAAGGAGCAATCTTATACTGGATAATTTAAGAAAAACTAAGATTAAATATATTTCAGATCTGAAATAAATTAATGATTTAGTTGAATACTTTCTGAGAATACTTTTTGTGAAACAATGACGTTCTGGTTCAAGAAAAGTATTTTGCACCAACGAGCCCTCCCTCCACATGTGCGCAGTCTAGCTAGCAGACGATTTATGTAGGGGACAGGGAGAAGGTATTGCGAGGGGGACTATGTGATACAATGTCAGAAGAAAAGAACTTGATAAAACAAAACAAAACGAAACAAAAACAAATTTCAACGCAAAGTAAATACAGCCCTTGAAAGACGTGTGCCACAAGACAGCCACGTTCGCTCAAGTCAGTGCATGGTTGACTGCGACAGCTGGACCGAAGCGGTTCTGCGAAACTGACGCGGCCTTGTTGGCAGACGACACTTGCGAGGCAGCATAAATTATGTACGCGTTTCTTTTAAACTGAAAATAAAAAACCGGATGCACTGATATAAGTGAAAGAGAGAGTAAACTAGCAGGGACTGGCGCATAAAAAATGCCGGATCAGTTGCCAAAACCGTATGACCACAGGTAAGACCACTTTGGCCGGACCAGTCGGACTTGAAATGGTTCGACCGTATGGAAAATACATGTACTACCATTTCAGATTTAGCTTGAGACACTTTTAACTGGAGGAGAGCCGTACGGGACATCCCGGCTATAACCTGACCCGACCCCGGCGGCCGGTTCAAGTCAGTTCCACTCAGTGAGCCCCAAGTTTCAAGCCGGTTTTGACAGAGGCAAATAGCCTCAGTCATTCATCAGTTCATGATGCCGGACTGACGTGACTCCAGCGGTTCTGTGCTATATAGCCTATGGGTTCTGTCACTGAGAACTGAAACAATTGAAGAAATGAAGTGCCGCGAATCCGGCCCTTCCATGGTGCGCCGGCTGTTTCAGTCGACAGTGCAGCAGCACTGGCAACGGAGAGGATCAACGCCGGGTTCAGTGTAACCCATTTCCATCATGCTAGATGCTGTTTTCATCAGTTGTGTGACGTTGTTCTGTTTAGTTCAGCAGGGGCGCCGGAACCGGGGGGGGGGGGGGCAGCTGCCCCCCCCCCCTGTACCCAAGCAGGGGGGGGCAAGAGTATCTTTTTGCCCCCCCCCCCCCCTGGAAAATGAGGTGACTATGGCAAGAGGGGGGGGGGCAAAGCCATGGTCTTGCCCCCCCCTTCCCCTCCCCCCCTCCCCCTACCCCTGTTCCTGTTCTCTCCCTCATCCCACCCAACAGAGAACAGTTTAGCCGTTGCATGAAATATCAAAACGACTTGGCAGAAAGTCGTCTGAAAACCACTTTGCCCCCCCTCCCCCCCCCCCCCCCCCCCCCCGCTTTTCACTTTCTTCGGGCAGCGTCCTTCCTTTTAGTGGCTCCCTGGTTCGGAAAGGTTTCTGTCTGCGCAGCATCTGAACGCCGCCCTCCCCCCCCCTCCCCCCCGCTTTTCACTTTTTTCACTTCCTCCGGGCAACGTCCTTCCTTTCACTGGCTCTGGCCTTTCCTCCCTCTGAGATTCTGCCCCCCCTCCCCCCAACATCTTCCGTCCGGCGCCACTGTTCAGTACTTTAGTTCAGCCGGTGCCCCGGCGGCATAATTATGTTTCAGCGTGGTGCAGATTAAAAGCGCAAATGGAACTCCGACTGAATAATCAGTCTTTGGGCAGACTGTGACAGGACAGGCTGATCACGGTGACTGCTGCAGTGGTCTTTAGCCGGCTTCACTGACTGCTGTGGGCGCCGGCCGCACGGCAAAGACTACTGTGACACCGACGCTGGTCATGTGTTCAGCCGGTGTGCATGTACTGTGACACAAACTGTAGTAGCAACAACTCGCGAAATCGACCCTTTCGGTCCGACCTACTGACCGGCTGATAAAGAAGATATCAGTAAACTATAGAACTTTTTGAAAGTTCTGACACATGTTGTGACGTATCTCAGTGCTGAACTGACGAAGTGGCTACTAGTGTTCACGATTCATTACACTGAAACTGCGTAATCAGTCTGGAAAAGTTTATCACACGTCATTGCTGTATGACGTAGAAAATTGATTATCTCTAGTTTTTGTCATGTTCCTGTTCACT
>JACVVK020000175.1:492500-500000 GCA_018292915.2 Batillaria attramentaria | reverse complement strand
CACGCCTACTTTCACTCTGAAGACAGCCTGCCATCACTTGCGCCACTGAGGATCCCTCTGGGTTCAAAGCTGGTCAAGGATGACATAGTGCGCGACCTTGTGTTTGAGAGCACCGAGACAATTTAGGCCCGTCACGGTAGCGCAGTGAGCGCCATTTCCCCACTGTGCACAGAGGTACTTTCCACTGAAAGACTCTGTGCCCCAGAGAGTGCACCTTGGCCTGTCAGAGTGCAACCCCCTTGCCGTTTACTCACATCCTTGTTGGATCAGTGTACCACGTAAACAGTGCCATCAAATCGCAACAATAATTGTCCGCTGGCAAAGATTTTGCCCAAACCAAAAGTGGTCGGATATTCAAGACTTCGTTTCAAATCGATTCATATGACACACAAGTCTTCGCTTTTCTAAAAAAATTTCGCCATTTTTTAAAATGGCGCTGGGTGTAAGCAGTCACATTTTCACGCCCCGCCGAAAAGGGACTGCACTCTGGAGTCTACCTCGGTGTAACAATCCATCAGACGATCGTACCTACCGACCAATTTCTATCAGTGTCCTCGACTAAGCACAGGTGTGCGTATTTGTACGCACAAAACTCTCAAACAGCCAATGACTCGATCGCAATCGGTCAATGAATCAATCATTTAAATTATGTAATCACCACAATTATTCATCAGCTAATCGGGCTATGGGTGTTTTCCTGTTTCTGTGAGTCCAGATACTGTTTTACCTCTCTGGGATTGTCTTCATATCGCTGGTTGTCAATGCTACTACTGTTTCGAAACTGCTCGCTCTTTTAGGTGGGTCTAACGTGTGTGTGTGTGTGTGTGTGTGTGTGTGTGTGTGTGTGTGTGTGTGTGTGTGTGTGTGTGTGTGTGTGTGTGTGCGAGCGAGCGTGTGTGTGTGTGTGCGTGCGAGCGTGCTTCTGTGTGTGTGCGAGCGTGCTTCTGTGTGTGTGTGTGCGTGCGTGTGTGTGTGTGTGTGTGTGTGTGTATTGTCTGGAGGAATCCACCTTAAAGTTGCCCTATGTAGATATGCATTTTTTGATCAGGAATGAGTGGAATATCTAATGCCCGTAAGGCGTCCATGAAAACTGCACTAAGTTACATCGCCGACGCCAAGATGAAAACAACCAGTGTTTGGAAGACTGACAGGTGAGTATATTTTCTTCCTTTTTAAAAAAAAATGTTGTTTATTCTTTATGTACTTCTTAGGGAGCCGGGGTGGTCAAATGGTACAGCGTTGAACTTCTAATGCTCGGGTCGTGAGTTCGATCCCGGCTGGGGCCAAATATTTGTGTTGGCTTTTTCATCGTTGCCCCGTCTTTGATATCACCCTATGTGGTGGAAAAGTACGTTAAACCCCCAAACACCCACCCACCTTCTTAGTTCAATTTCTGCTGTGAGGGAAACTTGGGCTGCTCACCCCTGTCAGTCAAAAAGGCTGAGCACCCAGAACTCAGCCAATCGCGTCCCGCGGCATAATGAGCACAACACATGGCATGGTCTGGCAAACTTTTTGCCAGACACTCAGTACAACGAGAGAAGCACATGTAGTTTGATACTGATGACTGAAACGTGAAAAGAAAGCGGTAGGCCCGCTGACGTCATTTGAGGAAAAAGGCCATTACGTCAATCTTTTTCATCTTGAAATCACCCCTTTTCCCATACAATGACTGACATCATGGACGTGCTGTATTTTCGTGCTGCACGGCACAGTAAAGGGGCGCGGCTTTTGGCCCCGGGGTTTGCCGAGTGGAGTCGTCTATCATGTCTTGCCATTATGTGGCTCTGGTGCTTGCAGGCGTAACGACACACAATGACCGTGGGGTCATGTGTGGTGTTTATTTGGGGTACCCTGTTTGGCGAGTGTGCTAGTCTGTAGTGATTTTTTGTTGTCATGAAAATGCGTGATTTTGGCGATTTTTGTGTTATGTAAGTCAAGGCGCATGCCAGGCGGTCACAAAAAGAGGCAAGCTGCCAGTGAACCTGTGACTTTTTGCACAGAGGTGGGACACAAGTGAGGCAAGCGGATTTGTGCGAACTGCCTCTCTGGCCTAACCAGAAAGTAGACATGCATTATTCCAGTGAGGCCTGAGCGGAAAGGAGACATTCAATTTTTATTTAAATCCCTGTCTGGTGCGTGCCTTCGAATGGTCTGTTCATGGTAGCAATTGTTTCTAGACTGAAGCATTTTTCAGGAGCGACTATCATGCCTGAGGCTAATAGGGAATATATAGGTATTTTGAGGCCCTGTGTATATGTGTCCTTCGGCCTGCAGGTTTCTCGCCTCTGTGGACTGGGACTTCGTTGACCAACAGTGTGCTGTGAAGGACCCTTTCCAAGAAGAAATGACGGTATGTCGGTGTGGTGTGTCGGAAAAATCGTGGCTGCACAACACTGCCCTGTCAATGAATACGTGACGATTTTGATCAGAATGTCAGCGAAAGAAGAAATAAATTACCGTTGTTTAACTGCTCATAATTTTAATTATTCCATGTTTGCTAGGGGAATTTTCAGTCATTTGGCACTTTTCAGCCGAATTTCCTATCCTTTTAACCCAAAAGATTCAAAGTTTCAGCCGAAGAAAATAAACGGAGGAAGGAAGGAAGGTGGATGAGAACTTGAATAGGCTTATGCAACATAGACCGATAAAAGTTTGTCAGATAGAAATAATCCAAGTGTAAGTTAATAATTTTAGTTTTGGGTGCCAGGAGTGGCCACTAACTGCCTGTGACACCGTTACAGTTTGTTTCCTTCCGGATGGACTTGCCTCTTTGTCGTCCCTTCCCCCCCCCTCCCCTCCCCTCCCCAAAGGGCGCTGCCCCTGGACCCGGGCCTGTTTCTTTTTTTTCTTTTTTCTTTTTCTTTTTCTCAACAATTCTCCAGCCTGCAGAAGCTAGCTTATGTTTGGAACAGTTTCACGTGTGAGTGCGCTTGTGCGTGCGCAGTTTCACGCGTGAGTGTGTTTGTGCGTGCGCAGTTTCACGCGTGAGTGTGTTTGTGCGTGCGCAGTAGTCTATCGTAATGAATAGTAGAGCTCTGAGTGCGATACATTGCTGTCTACAGGCTGTGGGTGTGGAAGGGGGCGAGGGGGCGGGGGAGACTGAAGGAAACTGAGAGGAGGCAAGACTGGTGAAGGCCCCACATTATTATGATTCTTATTATTTCCAGAAAGAGGAACAAGAGGCGGAGATTGACATGACAGAGCGTGTGTGGGCCCAGTGCCCGAACTGTGGTATGGACGTCCCCTACCAACCCACTCCCAAAGAACTGGCCGACATGACAGCTGAGGCTATTATACGGCTTCTCAAGGCAGAGAGGGTAAAAAAATAAAGTGAAAACAAGTTTGTGATTTGTTGTTGTTGTTGTTGTCGTTGTCGTCATTGTCCGCAGCTGAGGTAATTCGCTTGCGGTATGGACATAAAAGCACATAACAAAAAAAAACTCCCGCCATTATTATTATTATCATCATCATCATCGTTATTATTATCATCATCATCATCGTTATTATTCTTCTCTTATTATTCTGCCTCACTCTGCACCTACATTCCGTCCCGTACCCTCCGCTCATCTAATGACAAGCTACTCAAGGTCCCTAAGATAAACCTGAAAACCTATGGTGAACGATGTTTCCGTTTTGCCGCCCCTACAGTCTGGAACTCTCTGCCTATGGGGCTGAGACAACAACCATCTTTATCAGCTTTTAGATCTGGACTGAAAACGCACCTTTTTCAACAGGCTTTCAACTGATGTGTCTTTGTATTGTGTGATGTGTAATATGTACTGATTGACGTGTTTGTCTGTATAGTGTGAATGTGTATGAGTGATGTATGTTAGCGCAATGAGTCACTGTATCTGAGAAGTGCGCTATATAAATGAAATTTATTATTATTATTATTCTTATAATTATTATTATTGACCAGCTGAGCTACTGGAGGCAGTTTGAGCAAGGGATGCTTGCTACAGAAGCCTTGAGAATGCTGATAGAACTGTGTGACATTGCAGCTGATAAGAGATCTCAGTGAGTATACTCTTGTCTGCACACGTTTAGATTGTAACACGGGGTGCAGTCAAAAATGGACGCTAGTGTTTCCGGTGCTACTCAGCTTTACCCTTCCACCGTATCTTTCGGCTTCACTTGTCACCTACCAACCGTCGCGAACCCTCCGGTCGTCGTCCGAGAGGCTTCTCAAAATTCCCAAGCGCAACTTGAAATCTGGTCGTTGTCTGATTGAAAAGGGGGCTCCTTTTTCAGTTTCACGTCGAACGACCACACTCCAGTGGAAACACTCGATGCTACTGAAATTTGAAAATGGAGTTGGAAACACTCGGTGCTCAGCTAGTGTTCGCAAAACCTTTGTCCTAGCGGTGCTAGTGGCACCAGAAACACTACCGTCCATTTTGACTAGAAAAACGCTTTTCATGCATCAGGCCGTTTGTCGTTGTCGTTGTTGTAGTTGTTGTCGTTTATTCGTTATTGCGTTGCTTTTGGTGTGTGTGTGTGTGTGTGTGTGTGTGTGTGTGTGTGTGTGTGTGTGTGTGTGTGTGTGTGTGTGCCCAAAGAGAAAATCTTTAACTCTGCCGTCTGTCTGTATCAGGTACCTTAGCATCGACGTCATCAAGCAGGCATGGGAATACCCTCGACTGACACGACTGGTAATCACATGATTGAAGTGACACCTCTCTCTCTCTCTCTCTCCGGGTCTCTCATTGTAAACCGGACGCTAAGCTTCTACCGTTCTACCATTGAAAAATAACGGTGTGTGTGTGTGTGTGTGTGTGTGTGTGTGTGTGTGTGTGTGTGTGTGTGTGTGTGTGTGTGTGTGTGTGTGTGTGCGCGCGCGCGCGCGCGCCAACGCGTTCACAAAATTGAGAGCAAATTCAAATCATTCAATGAATCAGAAATTACTATAGGCTGACGGAATCCTCTACTGAAAAATCAGGGTTACCTCGATGCATGCCACTTAAGGCAGCGATGAAGACGACGACGACGACGATGATGATGATGACGACGACAATTTTTTTTGTTTTAAATAGTGGGAGTGGATGAAAAAAATGGATATACCCGGCGTGTATGAACAACGTAGATTCTTCTTCGCTCGGCTGGACCATTCACCGGACGAAGGTCGGAGTTTCCTTCTGCCGTTTTCTTTCTTTCTTTCTTTCAATTATCTGCTAGTCATTTTTCTTATAGTCTGAGGTAGCAGTAGGTATGGTAGTTATCCTGCATCGCGTGGTATAATCTTACTAGTATGTACATGCAAATATGCAAATGCCGGACAAAAGGCTACGTAACACAGATACAGATTTTAAAAAAAAAACAAAAAAAACCTCGCTATATATTCCTATTAAACATAACGCTGCGCACGACACCCTAAAAATGTTTTAAAATTCACACACAAAAAAATCACAAAATCCAGTAGCCAAAGACTCATGCGCAGATTAAATTTCAACAAATTCTAATATTCTGGGTTTTTTTTTTTTTTTGTTGTTGTTTTTTTTTGCAATGCTAGCAGCGACCACATACCCCCTCATTCCTCTGTCTTCTGCAAGCTCCTGTGCCAGCCGCGCATGAATACAAATAGTACACATGCCAGGCTCATTTATCCATGTTTTTAGTGTTACCTGGCATGAAACATTTACAGAGCCCCATATTGCCTTTCTTTTTAAACTCTGCACACAAATTTAATAAGGGGCCAATTTTTTTTCACTATATTTAGAGGCATTGTTCATACATGCCCCGGAAGCTGTTAGTGTTTTGTAACCCGTAGAGTCGCCTCACACCGGCTCGTATTCCTCCACGATTAGCTAGTTGTCCGCTGAAAGTGTTAACCAATCGCTGGGTAGTGACGACCGTGGCTTTGGTCCTCTACCTGCTGGTGGATGCCCCGCTCACCACTGCCTCTCTGGCCATCGAGACCAAGCTGGTGGAGTACGTCAACTTGGAGGCCATCATGATCGTGGACACCATCATCCTCATCCTCATGGCCAGCTACTTCATTGCCAGGGTATGAGGGGGTGGGCTGAGCTTTTATCTTTAGAGTGTGTGTGTGTGTGTGTGTGTGTGTGTGTGTGTGTGTGTGTGTGTGTGTGTGTGTGTGTGTGTTTATTTGTGTGTGTCAGTGTGTGTGTGTGTGTTTGTGTGTGTGTTTATTTGTGTGTGTGTGTGTGTGTGCGTGTGTGTGTGTGTGTGTGTGTGAGGAGGGGGGGGGGGGAGAGAGAAGAAAAAGAAGAAAACAGACAAAAGGAAAGAAATAAAACAATCAGAATGAAAAGAAACGAAGAATTTTATCACTAAACACACACACACACACACACACACACACACACACACACACACACACACACACACACACACACAGCAAAAAGAGGAGAAAACACCCTGCACACATGACAAACAAGCAAGAGCTGTGTGACTTGTGCAGACAGTGGTGCTGAAGCAAGTGTACGTGCGGACCCCGTGGTTTTGGCTCAGCATCGCCATCATCGTGCACGGAGTTATAGATGACATCGTGCTCATGACCGTGCCATCGGACCACCTACAGACTCCTCATGACGGCCAGTACACTACGACAGAGTACATTCGGATCGTCTCCATCTGCTTTCGGTTTATAAGGCAGCTCCACGCGTTAGAGGTTGGTGCAGAGTGCACTCAGTGATAGGCCTGTAGGCGGGATTGGACAAACTAATTCATTAAAAGCTCGAAAGGTCACAGGGTCATGAATGATGAAAGGTTTGTTGTTGTTGTTGTTGTTTTATCATGTTTTCTGTTTCTCAGCCACCACAAACACTAAGGAAACCCAAACTTCGCACAAACGAAGTTGGCATAAAAAGCTTTCGTGTGTACAATTTGGATGACCTTGACCTCAGGAGTCAAGGTCACAGGAATCGGATAAAAGTTTTGGAAATCAAACTTTTAGCACAAGATTTGCCTTGCGCACATCGATGGCTCGTAAAAAGGCCTTTTTGAGTGATCTGTTGCCAAGGTCAAGGTCACACGTGACTCATAAAGGCTTTGCCGTTCTAGTTTACTGTCTGTTTTTTCTGCATGTCAGGCTTTCATGCCTCTGCTGATAATGCTGCTGGATAAAAGCCTGTCGAAACACCTGAGCAACGGTTATGACGTGGGCCGCGGCTTCGTTCTGGGAGAGGAAGAGGTCCGGAACGTCATCGAACTGATGTCAGACCGCAAAGAGATCGTGGACGAACTACGCAACCACTGTGACAACGCCAAGTTTGAGATTCTCAAGTGCCTTGGTTAGTGTTGGGTCACAGTCCGCGTACTAAAGCTTTTGTGCCTCAGAACGTTTACTACAATGGCGGTCGGTGATCAGTCTAGTGATTCAGACTTTGTCACCACTGCGAGAGGTCAGGTTTGAGTCCCACTCGGGACGAACAATTTTCCTTTCTCGTGTGTGAGACCGTTCATTCGGGCCGACCGTCGGGGGTTCTCTGCGGGTACTCCGGCTTCCTCCCCCTCTGCTTTGGAAATGATCGGCCC
>JACVVK020000175.1:177500-487500 GCA_018292915.2 Batillaria attramentaria | reverse complement strand
AAAAAATAAAAAAAATCAGGCAGTCATAGACTCATGTGCAGAGTAACTTTCAACAAATTCCAACGTTTCTTGGCAATGTTAGCAGCAACCACATACCCCTCATTCCACGGTCGTCTGCTGGCTCCTGTGCCAGCCATGCATGAATACAAATAGTCCACAAGCCAGCCTCATTTTCCCCTAATTTTACTATTATCTGGCATGAAACTTGTTTACAAAGCCAACAAAAACCAGACTGCCATTTTTTTACTCTGCACACAAATTTTAAAAGGTCCAAAGATTTTGTACTATGTTTAGCGGACTTGTTACTACATGACCCGGAAGCTAACACCGGTCTGTAACCTGTTAATTTCGCAGAATTTTCCAGTTCAGATTTGCCCGTATCACGGCTATGCAAAGCTTTTCGAACACTTCGTACAATCAGTGAACTCAGCCTTGCTGATATATAGAGGGTTCCTTACACAAATGTTATTGTGAGGGTAAGTTTGTGAATGTGGTGTTGGCAGAGTATGACAAAAGAGCAGGTCAGGATGCTGTTGGAATGCGGCTCTGTGCACGAGATCGTGGTGGAGAAAGAGGGAACACACTTCCTTGTCAACTCCGTCACAATGGAAGTGGTGCTGCTGTATGGTACGTTCTGTTCTGCCGTGACCGACATATATTGGTCTTGGTAGTGGTATTAGTAGGATTCTCCTCAAGGCGCCGCGGGGCTGGACGGCGAAACGGCAAAAGATAGATACTGCTAAGCGCTAGTACTCCGCTAGTTTATGTGCAGACCTTCCCCTAATTCGTATACTACAAACTCTTTGTGATTTAAAGGGGCAAGTACGGAACATGCAGTATTTAAAGCTTTTGGAAAATAAACTTGCACCAGTGAAGCAAACAACAGCGGCGGGATGCTGCCACTGGGACAGCCGGCTTGCGAAATAGCGATAGTTACTCTCACTACACGGATCAGTGTAGTACTAATTCTCACTACCTACCCGTTTGGTCGCGCGGGGGGGGGGGGGGGGGAGGGGGGAAAGACAGAGAGGGGGGGGAGGGGGGAAAGACAGAGAGGGGGGGGGGGAGGGGGGAAAGACAGAGAGGTAGAGAGAGAGATAGTAATGAATTTTATACTGTGCAGGAACTGCCTACGACTTCTTCAGTCAAGACCGCTACGACGGACCGTGCTATATTCCTCCCAAAACAGTGCGACTTTACTTTGAGGTAAGCAGTGGGCACAAGACAAAGGACACATGAGTTACGCTCGGCAGAACTGACCCAGTTTAAATTTTGGCGTAAGTTAGGTCCGCAGACGAAAAGGCCATGAGCCTGAGTACACAAATAAAAGCGACATAAAAGGGACAGAAACCACTTAACTTTCACAAAGGACGGCACAGGTCAACTTTTCGGCTTTCGCCTTCTTCAGGACATAAACAAATTGAGTACACAGTTCAGCAGAGGCGACGTGCTTCCAGCTTTTCTAAAGGCGCTGATGGACAGTGTAGTAAGCGGTTGAAAACACACACACACACACACACACACACACACACACACACACACACACACACACACACACACACACACACACACACGCGCGTGTTGAATTGGCAACTGGTAACTAACCTTCTCTTTTTATCTCAACAGTATTCAGTGTTAGGATCGTAGCGATGTCAGAGAGCATGTATCTATCTATATAAACAACAACAAAAAACAACAAAATTCTATAAAAAAAAAATCATGCATGTTTTGTTAAAGGGCTAATGCTACCATAGTTATGCTCACAGATCGTTCCGTGAGTTCGAACCCCGGCTGGGGTCAAATATTTGTGCTGGCCTTTTCTCGTTGCCCCGTCTGTGATATCACCCTTACGTGGTGAAAAAGGACGTTAAACTCCGAAACAACAGATCGTTCTGTCCATCATCACACAACTTAGACGCCTGCAAAGTGACAGCGTACGGTCTGAAATCCCGCTGGCACCGAGCCGACAGAAGCGTACCAGACGACGCGGCGACCACACTGAGCGCTCCAATAGACTAACAACTGTCGTAGGGTTAGAATGTTCGACCGCTCGCACACTGTATGGCATTAAGAGCTGTACTAATCATGAAGATAGAGTATTTCGAGCATACAGGCGCACACACAAGCGAAACTGTTCCAAAACATAAGTTTTTTTCGCAAAGATGGTATTAGTCCTTTAACTAAACTGACTTTTCGGTCCTCGTGGACAAAGAACACGGACGTACTAGGTCTCAGATTGTCTCTATATTTCCCACTAGCCTCAGGCATCATAGTCACTCCTAAAAATGCTTCTGTCTGGAAACAAACATTACCATGCACAGACCATTCCCTGGCACGCACCTGAAATGAATTTTAAAACATTTGAATGTCTTCTTTCTGCTCAGGCCTCGCCTGAGTAATGCAAGTCTACTGTCTGTTTAGACCAGAAAGCCGCTTCATGCAAATACGCTCGCGTCACCTTTGCCTGTCTTCTGCGCAAAAAGTCCCAGCTTCACTGACAGCTAGCCTCTTGTTGCGCCCCCCTGGCATGCACCTTGCCCTATAAAGTACAAAAGTCACGAAAATCACGCTTTCTCGTGACAACAAAAATCACTACAAACTAGCACACTCACCAAATGAACACTGCACATGACCCCACAGTCAGTCTGTGTCCTTGCGCCTGTTGTTACTTCCAGTACAACGAGGGTCCAAACCCGGTCTTGTTCGTGCTACCCAAACATTACCTGCATACCGAGAACGCCGCCATGATGGCCCCGAGGGCATCGACTGGCCTCAATCCGGAGTCCGCCGCACAACAGGGTCCCGGGTCGGAGCGAAGCGACATGTCTCGACTTTGTCTCAGCGTCATGAACTTGGTGAGTAAAGTTGAGTTTATACCCAGCAGTCGGCTTGTGTCTCGCTTTGTTGGCTAGGTACAAAATGGGGCATGCCCCAGTTCAAAGAGACCGCTGAAAGACGGCCGTTTCCTGGTTTCCAGCCGATCAGCCAGAACGTACAACTGCGTTAAAGGTCTCCAATCTCAACAAAAAGCCACAAACACAGCCCACTCAGTCACAATTACAGAGTTTTCAGCGTTACTGAAACCCAGTAAAAGTCTAGGGGAGCCTGGTTTCACAGTTCAGTTTGTGTTTTGACACTGAGCGAGAAAGATCGCAGTACGTGGTAAGTCTTCTCGTGCAGCACACAACACCAACTTGACACTGTAGCGATGTGTCTCGCTCACTGACCAATAGCACAATGAAGTCACCGCAAACTCACGCTCTGGTTCTATAAGTGTCTCCGAAGGGCGGAAAACTCTGCAGCTGTGACAGAGTTGCATGCATTATGCACAGTCGCGGGAGTTGCACTTTAAAAAATCAACAACAATAACGACAACAAAAAAAAAAAAAAAAAACCCACCGTTTTCGGTGTACACCGAAAATGTACACCGTTTTCGACTTTTTGTTGAGATTGCAGACCTTTAAGGACAAAGGTTCCCAGTTAGGTTGCGCGAAAAGTGGGTTGTGGGAACCTGCTATGGTATGGTATGGTATGGTATGGTATGGTAGATTTCTCGGCGCACAGATCAAACTCTTTTGAAATGCTCATGGCGCCGGAGGGCTATAGGACGAAGCATTGTAATCCTGCTGCCACTAAGCGCTACTTTATGTGTAAACCTTCACCCTGCTATTCACTCTGGTGCGTGCGACAGTATTTCTGTTTACCACGCCACAAGCCTTCTCTTCGTCGAAAAATGGACGTAGGGTTTTTCTTGTGCACACTTGATATCTGTGCGTCGCGTGTACACTAGGGTGGGACTGGCGCTGTGCTTGTAGTGGTAACATTTTGTTTGAATTTTTTGCAGGTCCAAAATTGCGGGAAAGGTTTTTCACTGTTGTGGGCTGGAAGGTGCATGTTTGGTGTAATTTCAGATGGGAGAATGGCAACTTTTGGCGGCCTCATTTTCATATCTGCTAATGTAAACAACCGAGACCAAGTGGGCTGATTCTTTGTTCGGGACTCTAGGAATAATGTAAAAACTGTAGTCGTTTTTCGTGATTGTGTCGGGGTTTTTTTGGGTTTTTTTTTTTTTACTTTTTAACTCTTAAGAGCCCAAGCTCGACCACCCCCTGCCCGCTATATGATAAGACTGATTAAAAAGAAGCAGCCACTACACACCAGTAACGGCCACTTCCAGCCACTACTGCACAAGGCGTGGGCCTTCCTCGCTAGCCCCGAGACCGCTGCAGTTTGCATTATAGAAACTTGAAGTGGCTTCTAGTGACACGAAGATTTTAAGTAAAAATGCGAATTTTTGCATGGACTTGTAAGAGTTAATACATTCTCATCCATTTCTGTGTGTAGCAGGGCCACGAGGCGTGTCACCGAGCGGGTTTTACGTATGTCGACTTGTAGTGCTCTGGTCACAATCTGGCCTATAACGTCAGTATGCATGGCGTTTTCCGAGAATATCCAGCAAGTTTTTGATAAGAATGTCACCAGTCAGTCAGCCTTCCCAGCTCCATAAGTCGTACTTGTCAGCGATAGTGCGTTTGGGCCCGCAGCCACCAACAATTTTCGGCGAAGACTTTTCATGGAGCCACTGTCGTTTACCTGTCAAAGAGGTGTACTGACCTGTCACGTTTCATACGTGGTTTTGTCTGTTGTTTTCTGTTTTAGTTTGTTTTTACTGTGGTTTGGCAGGGTGTTCGCGAAACCAACTAAAGTC
Source organism: Batillaria attramentaria (assembly GCA_018292915.2). Taxonomy (NCBI): domain Eukaryota; kingdom Metazoa; phylum Mollusca; class Gastropoda; family Batillariidae; genus Batillaria; species Batillaria attramentaria. The sequence continues at coordinate 482,792 of JACVVK020000175.1, read as the reverse complement.
CGTATTTTCACTACTGTTTTTCGGAACACTGACAGGACGCAAAGTCAAGGCTTGTTTCTAATTCTAAAAGAATATATACTTTGTCGTCATTCACCGTTGAAATCATTCGCTCGCTTTCCTACTTTCTCATCAAGGTAATGAGCGTAGATTACTTTTGACGTCATCACTTGAGGCTCCGGGGACCCGTCGCATCTTTTCGATACTTCACATCTTTTCAGCTCGCCATTTCACTCAAATTTCCTTTTTACCGATATTGCCAGACCATCTCAGATTTTGATGAGTGTTAAACAAAATACATTTCCAAAGAATATGTCAAAAAAAACAATTGTTGGCGATTGTAAACCCAAACGCACCACACATGTTATTTCGAGGTTATGGGGTTGAGAGTCTACCAAATGTGACTAACATGAACTTTTTTCTTTGCAGACTCACACTGTTTTTACTGACTACATTGCTGTTACTTGAGCTCAGTTGGTATAGTTCGCCTCTTATGGGGTGCAATTGTATACCAGTCATTTGCAGGAGGAGCAGATGTACCCCAGCTGCGCGGGACGGGGCGCAACAAATGACGGTACCCTGGATTTGGGTCTCGCGAGTTAAAGTCACGTGACAGCTAACTTTGTTTTAGTTCTAACTAAAAAACGAAAGCGTTGAACGAGAGTAGCCATCAGATGGTGAAGGTATATGTGCGTGCATAGTATCAGTTGTAATTTGTAACCGTGTCGCTTTCCGTAAAAGAGTCTTTCAATGACACTAGCGGGGAAATATCGCGAGAGCTGATCGGACTGAAGGACGGGGTACACTCGCCCCGCTGAACAGAGAGCTGGAGTACATTTGCAAGCAACCTTTGTAAGATTTTCTCTCACTGCGCTATGCATACTCCTTGCTTTAGATAATATGTATTGGACATAGAAAACAGTAAATAAGAATACAGCTCAACGGATGTTCACTGACGTCTGTACGGCCACTTCCATTGTTTTTCAGCAACCGTACACCGGTGACGCGAGAAAATCCATGTCAGTTGCTACTACCGCTTCATCCTACCCAAAACGCACTTCCGGTTCCTTGTTCCCTTATCAAAAGCAAAGACGGTGAGTGCCCACCTGCACGAAAGATGAATCAGTATTTAGAAAAAGGGTGGGAGGTGTGTGTGTGTGTGGGGGGGGGGGGGGGGATGCGAAAAACTGTAAGGATTGGTTGATGTTTGGATTTTTTTGGTCTGCTGTGCATTTTAAGTAGTTTGAAAGACACAACCACTGGGGGGAAAACGTGTCGGGGCGTTAGGCATTTGGAAAAAAAAGGTGTGTGTGTGTGTGTGTGTGTGTGTGTGTGTGTGTGTGTGTGTGTGTGTTATTTGTTTCTTTAGTTTGGGTTGTGTTTTGTTTTTGTTTTTTAATTGTAGACCTTTGGCTGATCAAGAAACACTTCGTGTGGGTGGGTGTTTGCGAGTTTTCCACTATGTAAGGCTGATATCAAAGACGGGGCAACGAGAAAAAAGGCCCGGACGAATATTTGGCGCCATCCGGGATTCGAACTCACGACCCGAGCATTGAAAGTCCAACGCTCAAAGGTTCGGCTATCCCGGGTCCCGAAACATCTCGGAGAATGACTTTGTAACTGAATGTCTAAAATCGGAAAGTGCATGTGATCGGAATGCCCTACACCCCATCCAACATAATGTTGTAATACAAAAATACTTCGCTAGTGTTGGTAGGAACGTGCACGCAGGACTAGGTAACTCTCAGTGTGGCACCGGCCCCCGTAGTGTAGTCGTTAGCACTTCGGACCATGGACCGGGAGACCCGGGTTCGAATCCCAGCCGAGGCAAGCGGGATTTTTCGGTCGGCTCCTACCCAGAGCGGGTGTGCTATGGGCCCAATGGGGAGGCTTGTTGCCACACAGCCGAGACTCACCCACTTCACGGATGCGACTTTGGGGGTGCTTCCCTTGGAATGACACGTCTTATGATGTGGATGATTACACGGCCGGCACCGCAGGTGCCGTAGTTCCCGGGCCTGGTTAATGCCGGGATATTTATGACAGGAAGCGTGGAATGCGGCCCTGCCCCGCAGTCCCAAACCACACGGACCTCCATAGCATCATCTTACCATCAACCTCATCTCCATTATCATGCAAAATAAAATTGCCCCAGCCTTCGAGCCCTCCGTGGATTCCACCCGAGGAACACCACTGGAGCTGGCAAAAAGAGTTGGGGGAAAAAAAAAATTCTCAGTGTGGCTTGCATAGTGAACTTCACATTTTTATTTACCTTCCGGACAGCATCAGCCCTGGGCCGCTTTCCCAAAGTGCGACACACACGAGCCGCAGCCTGAACGTTGTATCCACACTTGCCAGCAACCTGATTAATGAGGAGTCGCCTCCGGGGTCTGTGGACATGCAGCGTCTTAAGACCCCGGCACACGCCTGTGAAAGCTTCCCGATGCGCGACGTGTCCTCATCGTCGTCATCGGCCAGCAGCATGATCACCTCGCTGTCACCCACCTCAGCCAGCCGCGTGAGCGTGTCAGAACGGCAAAACAAGTTGAGCCAGTTATTCTTAACTGGGAGACTGGGGTCTCCAGACGCCACTGGCAGCGACAGGATTCTTCCAGACGTATCCAAAAGCAGCACAATGCCTCCAGACATAACCAAGAGCAGCAAGATGCCTTCAGATGAACCTGGAAGCAGCAATGTTCTTCCGGATCAACCTGGAAGCGGCAGAACGCCTCAAGACAAACCCGGAGATAGCAAGATCCTTCCAAAAGAACCTGGAAGCAGCAAGATGCCTCCCGTCAGACCCGACAGCAGCAAAGTGCCTCCTGGTGAACCTGAGAGCTACAGGATGCCTTTAGACATACCCAGCAGCAACAAGATGCCTTCAGAAGAACCTGGAAGCAGCAAGATACCTCAAGATAAACCTGGAATTAGCAAGATGACTTCAGAAGAACCTGGAAGCAGCAAGATGCCTCCAGAACAACCTGGAACCAGCAAGATACCTCCAGAAGAACCTGGAACCAGCAAGATACCTCCAGAAGAACCTGGAAGCAGCAAGATACCTCCAGAAGAACCTGGAAGCGGCAAGATGCCTCCAGAAGAACCTGGAACCAGCAATATACCTCCAGAAGAACCTGGAAGCAGCAAGATGCTTGGTCCAAGTGAATGTCTCAAGGAAGACACCCGAAAACACTCACTAAAAGTCCCCGAGTATCAAATGCCGGTACAAAAATCGGGCAGCTATGGCGGTTATGAAAGTGAGTTATCAGGGGGGTGGCAGGTACTACTGAGCCACATCCCCCTGGGACATATTACAAGGAATAGCACGTCCGCCGGAGCACAATCTACAGACGCATGTGACACCCCAGCGGCCCGCCCCAATCCCAGACGCTCAGCCTCTTCCTCAACGTTACTGTCCACACGGAATGATTCTGATGCCTCCAGACATATAATGAGTTTAGGACCGGGTGGCCTCCTTCCGCGTCAAGTGCACAGACGAGGACAAGAGAGCAGCAAGGACAAAGAGAAGAAAACCACGGCTTGTAAGGGAAAGTTGTCTGACGCGGACGCCCATGTACTTGGTTCGACGCTTGCCTTTAAAACCTCACAGACCCTCCTTGCTGGACACCCTGCGCCTCCTGTGTCCTCACCGGACCTCATCAAACCCTCATCATCAGTTTCGGCATCTTCTGTCCGGAGCGCCCCTTCAGAGACTGCTTCTTCTTTCACATATACTCAGCCTTTGACAAAGTCTACCAGAAACTCAGCGCACTGCCCTAAAACATCCGCCAGTGATTCACTGCACGTAAGTAAAGTATCTTCTTCGACCAGCATCTCTTTGACAGCCTCAGGTCCTAAGCCGCAGAAACCAATTAGCGATTCTTCCAAGGGCACTTCCGTTGTCATAGCGCGCCCTCCACTGTTACCTGACACTGACAACTACGTTCCCAGTAGCATAACACTGGGTACTGAAACACCAAATGCCTCAAGTAAGGGCTGCCCAGACACCCTACCCGACAGGGACCATCCTGGTGTGTCTGATGGCGAAACCAGACAGCTCTCCTGCAGTGCATTGATAGAACCCCACCACCATCTCGCTTGCTCACTTCCTGAAACAGAACATCCGAGAGGACTGTCGGACAAGTGCACACCTGCCTTTGTCGGGCGCCAGGGACCAGCAGGTGAGCTATCAAGTGAGACCATGCCGCCAGCAAAGACTGTAGAATCTTTCGAAACAGAGGCACCTGGCCGTCCGGGCACTCTGCACAAGCAACCAATAATCAGTTCCAAGTATTTGCCACAGGAGCCTAAACGCGAAGCAGATAGCGCTTGCCTTTCCGGGGAGACGTTAGAAAAAACAGAAGCGCTGTCGGCGGTTCTCGTGCCTCCAGACGACATTTCCGAACGTACGATGTCGTCTACAACCTCCCTTTTCTCTAGCAGCGCGTCGTTTGGGAAAGCGGCAGCTGAGTCAGGTCAGTCTGTCAGTCTTTCTACCGACTCAGCTGTCACTGCTGCTCAAATACTGGCACCAAAAGCAGCGGTACAAGACGGTATGTCCTCAACTGGTTTTGTCATTTTACAGTCGCCATCAAACACTTCACTCGCCACACCCTGTACCACCTCCAGCTCCAGCAGCTCAACGTTTTGGAAAGAAGCAGTAAAGTCGGAAACTGACTTGTTGCAGTCGCGTGGCTTAGCCGTGCAGCCGTCTGCTCCTGACACAAGCGAACGTGTGCAGCCGTCTGCTCCTGACACAAGCGAATGTGTGCAGCTGTCTGCTCCTGACACAAGCGAACGTGTGCAGCTGTCTGCTCTTGATACAGGCGAACGTGTGCATCTGTCTGCTCCTGACACAGTCCAACGTGCGCATCTGTCTGCTCCTGACACAGTCCAACGTGCGCATCTGTCTGCTTATGACACAGGCGAACGTGTGCAGCTGTCTGCTCCTGATACAGACGAACGCGTGCAGCCGTCTGCTCCTGACACAGTCCAACGTGCGCATCTGTCTGCTCATGACACAGGCGAACGTGTGCAGCTGTCTCCTCTTGACACAGGCGAACGTGTGCAGCTGTCTGCTCGTGACACAGGCGAACGTGTGCAGCTGTCTCCTCTTGACACAGGCGAACGTGTGCAGCTGTCTGCTTCTGACACAGGCGAACATGTGCAGCTGTCTGCTTCTGACACAGGCGAACGTGTTCAGGTGTCTGCCTCGGACACAGGCGACAGTCATGTTGGCCAAGGGACGAGCAAACAGATTGCTGGCGTTGAGAGAGGTAAGTCATTATCTTCCACCTCAACGGATTCGGCACGTACAGGACAACCGGACAAGAGGCTTAAGAGGCCCCGGACTGCAAAACCTCAGGCAACGAGATCTCAAGACCACACGTCTACTGAGCGGAGCACGACGGCAGACAAATCAGGTGTTGAAACCACCGACATCAGTCAACAACGACCGCCAGCGCCAGAAGCAGAAGGGATGCATGACTCTGTGTCTGCTGCTGTGCAATGTGTGCCGGCTGATACACCGAAAATTAATACTACGGAGGTTGCGCAGCAGGAGGTGGCACCTGTATCTGCTGAAATCTTTGATGGAAAAGCAAGTACGCACGTCGTCACACCCCAGGAAGACATTATATGTGTAGACTTGACCAAAGAGCGACCGGCCCATGAGCTCAAACAGGACGTTGTGGCGACTGCACACTCGGACACTTCACTGGGATTTCCCACAGGGGAGGTCTCTCTAGAGGAAAGGCCTTCCCCAAGAACTCCATCCTCCTGTGGCTCCTCCGTAGACAAATCACCTGTGTCCTCAAAGAGCGAGAGATCACACGATGCTCCAGAACCAACCGCCTCCTCTTTCCAAGGACAAAGCCTGCAAACTTCAAGTACAGACGCCGCCTTCTCTACAGACGGTGGTGTACCGTCAGTACCACACGCCCCTGCCGACAGACAACGCGGAAAACGTGCGCTGGTATCCACCATGCACTTCACTAAGGAACCTGGAGTCGTAGAGAAATCAGCTTCTGGCACTAGTATCGGCAAACGTGTACATTTCAGAGAGCAGCATGTGGTGCGGGAGCCTGATTTACGAAACCAGAAGTCGTCGCAAGACAGTATTAGGCGGCGCGCCTTCTCACCCCAGTGTTCGCCGCACTCTTCAGGTAGTTCGTTTCTGGCACAGTTAGGAAGGTCCAGTATTTCTTCTGTAGATGAGGAATATAATTCTACCCCAGCCGTTCACTGTCCAAGACAGAAGAGCCTTCCGCGGGCACCCGCCAGTCCATCGTCTGGTACCGCACGGAGCGCCTGTAAAAGTGGCACCATTCTACAGCAAGCCCCCGCTCCTGACGTAACCAGTGGGAGGCAGTCTTCAGCTGAAGTCATAGGACGGTTCAGTGTTACTTCAGTCGGTAGTGTGTCATCTCTTCAAAACATGACCGTCACGCAGTCTCCAGGAAGACCAGTTGAACATATTGGAAGGTTCAGTATTACATCACTCGATAGTATTCCATCACGGTCGCCCTCTCTTCAGAAATTGAATGTAACAAAGTCTTCAGAAAGACCCGCTGAACGTAGTAGAAGGTCCAGTGTCTCATCAGTAGATAGTTTTACGTCAGGGACGCGCTCTCCACGGAAAAGGAGTGTAATAGAGTCCTCAGGATCACAAGTGGAACTTGTTGGACGGTTCAGTGTTTCTTCCGTTGACGAAACTCTATCACGAAGGTGCTCTTTTGAGAGAAGTGTAAGACAACCTTCAGATGGACCACCTGAACTTATTGGACGATTCAGTGTTTGTTCGGTTGATGAGGAGCCCAACTCTATTCATTCACCTGTTGCCCTTCCTGAGGAGCAGGACACGGCGAGGAAAGTTTCTAAGGGCGAAGAAATAGTCACAGTTCCATCTCGAAGTCTGCAGGCGGACTCGCCTACTCCACCCGCTGGTAACGTTTATAACCAACAGCCAGATATTTCTCCGTCCTACACCCTTCCACTCTCCTCTTCCCCCTCCGCTAACAACGCAGGAGTATCGTCGCAAAAGTTGTCCGCGCGCCAGGCTTACCTAGAACCAATTTCAGAAGGCTCACAGATATCAACCGATGATATCTATCATGTCTTGTCCACCACAAACACTGGCGCCAGGGTTCAAGAGTCAAACATCTCAGGGCCCGTCAATGCGTTGGAAAGATCCGCGCAGTCTTCACAAGCGAGAGAGGATTTGCAGGAGTCAGATGTCCCAAAGAAAGCATCTCGAAGGAAAGGGTCACTTCGTGCTGCTGACAGCGAGAAAGGGGACGACGGTGATTCCGGTGGACGTGCGCCTCCCAAGGACACAGGACTTCGTTCCAGTAGATTCACGCCAAAAGAAAGAAAGCAGTCTGATTCACAGATGCCGGAGGCTGTATCAGTGAGGACGGAGTCTGATCCACAGGTGCCGGAGGCTATTTCAGTGAGGACGGAGCCTGATTCACAGATGCCGGAGACAAAAACGGCAGAAAGGAAGCAGTCTGATTCACAGATGTTGGAGGCTGTACCAGTAAAGAAAGAGTCTGATTCACAGATGCCAGGGACAAAAACGGCAGAAAGGAAAGAGTCAGATTCACGGATGCCGGATTCACAGATGTCGGAGGTTGTCTTAGTGAGAATGGAGTCTGATTCACAGATGCCAGAGACAAAAACGACAGAAAGGAAGCACTCTGATCCACAGATGTCGAAGGCTGTATCAATGACGAAGGAGTCTGATTCAAAGATGTCGGAAAGGAAAACGGTAGAAAAGAAGCAGTCAGATTCACAGATGTCGGATACACAAAAGACAGAACGGAAGGTGAAAGATTCACAGATGATGGAGGCTGTATCAGTGAGGAAGGAGTCTGATTCGCATATGTCGGAAGTAGAAACGGTAGAAAAGAAGCAGTCAGATTCACAGACACCAGAGACAAAATCGGCAGAAAGGAAGGAGTCTGATTCACAGATGTCGGAAACGAAAATGGTAGAAAAGAAGCAGACTGATTCACAGATGTCAGAGATAAAAACGACCGAAACGATGCACTCTGACCCACAGATGTCGGAGGCTGTATCAGCGAGGAAGGAGTCTGATTCAAAAATATCGGAATCGAAAACGGTAGAAAAGAAGCAGACTGATTCAAAGATGTCCGAGACAGAAAGGAAGCAGTCAGATTCACAGATGTCGGAGGCTGTACCAGTGAGGAAGCAGTCTGATTCACATATGTCGGAGGCTGTACCAGTGAGGAAGCAGTCTGATTCACAGATGTCGGAGGCTGTACCAGTGAGGAAGCAGTCTGATTCACAGATGTCGGAGGCTGTACCAGTGAGGAAGCAGTCTGATTCACAGATGTCGGAGGCTGTACCAGTGAGGAAGCAGTCTGATTCACAGATGTCGGAGGCTGTACCAGTGAGGAAGGAGTCAGATTCACAGATGTCGGAGGCTGTACCAGTGAGGAAGCAGTCTGATTCACAGATGTCGGAGGCTGTACCAGTGAGGAAGGAGTCTGATTCACAGATGTCGGAGGCTGCACCAGTGAGGAAGCAGTCTGATTCACAGATGTCGGAGGCTGTACCAGTGAGGAAGGAGTCAGATTCACAGATGCCGGGGACAAAAACGACAGAAAAGAAGCAGCCAGATTCACTGAAGCCGGAGGCAGTATTAGTGGGTAAGGAGTCTGATTCACAAATGCCGGGGACAAACACGACAGAAAAGAAGCATTCAGATTGGCAGATGTCGGAAACGAAAACGATAGAAAAGAAGCAGTCTGATTCACGGATATCGGAGGCAGTATCCGCGGGGAAGGAATCTGATCCACAGATGTCGGAGGCGGCAAAAACGGCTACAGAAGCAAGGGGTGAATCCGACCCACAGACTTTGGGGGCAAAAACGCAAGGCCCAGAAGAGGATTCGCTGTCGGCAGAAGTTGAAAAATTGCTATATGAAATTTCCACCGCCAGGGAAGATGAAGACAGGTCCACTGCACCGAAGCCAGATGACATTAACCTTACGCCGGCTGCCAGTAGGACTACAACCGATAGAGATGGAGGGAGCCCCAGTGAGAAACAGACCTCGAGAAGACCGTGTAAGGTGCATGGCGACAGAGTGGTTGGATCAAAAAAGAAGAAATCCGGTTCACGGGCCTCAGAGGCCAAAATGACTGCGTCAAAAAGAAAGCAGTCAGATTCACAGAGGTCGAGGTCGAAAACGGCTGCATCAACGAAAGAGTCAGATCCACAGACGTCTGGGGCAAAAACACAAAGTGTAGAAGAGGATTCACTGTGTGCCGAAGTTGAAACACTGCTCCTTGAAATTTGTCAAGAGTCTTCGAAGGTAAGCTAGCCTTCCCTCGTATAATTCCCACCTCTTTCTCGTGTTCAAAATACATTATTGACGGATGAATGTGTGTACGCAAGATAAAGGTTTTGGAGTGAAGGGGGGAGGGAGGTACCTTTAGGTTTAACCTTTATCTGTTTATCGCAGTCTTGATTGGAAAGACGATAGCACCGGAGTGTATCTGTGCAAATCTGTATCTGAAACCTGTCGATCTCTAGTCAGTCTGCCATTCAGCCAGTTGAACCACCTGATTTCCCCCATGAGAGAAAGCGAGAGAGGGATGATGATGATAAATAATCGTCAAAACGTTGACCTCATCATCAGTCAATCACAGGCGAGAGTGCTTTATACAACGGTTCGTGTGGTTTACATTTCAGGCTACAACTGTGTCTTCAGCACCCCCGCAACACTGACTCGTCTGCAGAAAAAAATGGGAATAAAAAATAAACGTCTCAATTTCCGATACGTCAGGACATCTCACCGGCACTACGTGGAGTGTGAAAAGAGGTCGATCCCACAAACCAGCCGCGGAAGCCAGGGTGTGTAGGGCACACAGGCGCGGGTCGCCTGCTGGAACAGGAGAATCTACACGACTCTAGAGGTAGCACGACGTCCCACTCCGTTCAGGTAGACCAGCCGTTTTGGTATTCATGGTCAAGGCGAGGCTACTCTTGCACAAACTAGAAATAGTAAAAGTGGTTCAGAGCGGTCTCTGGTGTGTCTTCATTCGCGATTCTTAAAATATTTGTCTTTTTATTTTCTCTCTCTCTCTCTCTCTCTTTCTCACGTCCAAGACGATGTGTCGATGTTTTACCGGTACATTTGTCTTGTTCGTTTCATTGTCTCTTTGACTCATCGAGAGGAAGAAGTTCATCAAGTGGGGACGCTATGCAGAATCAGTGGCTAATACAAAGATCCGGAAAACTGGGCAGTTGGCCCGGACACAGCTGAGTCCTTGAATTGCTTCATATTTTGCCAGCGGCAACCTCGGTAGACAGGACTGTACTGGGGACTGTCGGAGTAGACAGGACTGTACTGGGGAGTAGACAAGACTGTACTGGGGAGTAGACAGGACTGTACTGGGGAGTAGACAGGACTGTACTGGGGAGTAGACAGGACTGTACTGGGGAGTAGACAGGACTGTACGGGGGAGTAGACAAGACTGTACGGGGGAGTAGACAAGACTGTACTGTCGAAGACAGGACTGTACTGGGGAGTAGACAAGACTGTACTGGGCAGAAGACAGGACAATACTGGGGAGTAGACAAGACTGTACTGGGGAGTAGACAAGACTGTACTGGGGAGTAGACAAGACTGTACAAGTCTGTACTGGGGAGTAGACAGGACTGTACTGGGGATACAAGGGTTAAGTGACACGACCGTCTGTGACATTAAATGCACCCGAACGCCTGTTAAAGGTTTTTAAAGATCTTCCTGATCTCAGCTTCCGTGATACTTTTTGCAGATCGGCCAGCCTCTGTGACCTTTCGCCGCAGAAGCTAAGTTTCTGTGCTGGATATTTCCCTGAATCTTAGCTTCAGTGATTTTTTTTTCTTCTCTGATATCAGCCTCTGTGATCTTTCGCTGCTCAGTATCTGTGTTGGATATTTCGCTGACTTTACAGACGGGATGTATTCCCTCAAAAGTCGGGTCGCACACGTTTTGCTTGACTGAATGACTACCACAGAATGCAACAAGTTGGGGTGCAAACTGTAATGTAGTAGGTGTACAAACCAAAGATACTACACGTGGCATCTTTCTTCTCACCCAAAGTTAACAAAAGCGTGGTCCAGATGGCCGCATCTTACGACCGTACTGGGTTTGCCTAAAGGCGCTTTTTTGCTATACCGTCGGCTTTCCTTCGTGATATGGCAAATGGGGCTTTTTTTTTTCTTTTTTCTTTTTAATTTTGCTTTGTACGTTACTCTGTATAGCTATACATATACAGAAATCATGATGTATCGGAAATTTTCAGTTATCGAATACTCCTCTCTCTCTCTCTCTCTCTCTCTCACACACACACACACACACACGCACACACGCACACACACACACACACACACGTAACATCCTCTCTGTATTTTTTTAATTTAAATGTGTACGCTATACCCATAATGACACATAAATCAATTTTAAACTCTGGAATGCATTGCGCTGTATGAATTTATACATGCATGGTAAGACCTTGAGTCGTGAGATCTATTTTGTACTTTGATAGTGTTTGCGGTGTGTGACATAAAAATCTGTTGTAAAATTTGACTGTCTTCAACTACCGGAATCTGCCATCAAAAATCGAATATGTGTGTGTATGTGGTGGGAGGGGGGTGGATGGATTGGGAGTTTAACGTCCTTTTCCACCACGTAAGCGTGATATCAAAGACGGGGCAACGAGAAAAAGGCCAGCACAAATATTTGGTCCCAACCGGGATTCGAACTCACGACCCGAGCATTGATAGTTGCTCTGCCACTCGGCTTGGGGGGGGGGGGGGGTCAGACAAATTAGCATGGATGACAAGGGAAGCGTGTCAGTCTCTCACAATGCACCAGTGCACTCAAGAAAAGAAGATAATAGACGACTCCACTCCTGTCAATCAAAACTTCCTTGCCAGACACTACAAAGAGGGTAGTCATGGTTTCCCCTCTCCTGTAATCGAGGGTCATGGCTCTTCGCGTAGGAAAAAATTTAACACATTAATATCTCTGTGGTGGCTGGACCAATATTTAAATAATGATAGGATACAAGTGACGCTGAATAACGCTCCATGAAAATATACACTTTGGCCTTACAAGCTACCGTGCATGATTGTCTGAGTGGAAAATGCCCAACTCTAACACTGCGAGCTGAGGTTCGTCTGCTTGGCAGCCATTTGCAAGGTGTCGGCGCATGCGTGCCTGAATAGAAAACCGCGGGAAAAGTCGGAGATTTCTAAAGGTGGGCAGATCAGACAAAAGCTGACAGAATAACAGGAATTGGTGTAATATCTATTTGTCAGTCTCAAAAACAGTTGGCTGAAAAATCTCACAGGTTCTGTACTGCTTTCTACAAGCTTTTCTTAAAAGATCTTTCAACTAAAACGTAAGTCAGTTCAAGATCCCTCGAATCTGACAGGCCGGCATGCTGATTCCTCCCGGCCAACCGCATAGCAGAAAGATCTACACAAACACACGAGATTTTTCTTTGATGACTGAATTTCTGATTACCACTGATTTGATGTGATCACTGATGTGTGAGTGTCAGTTTATGTCACTTATGTCTCTCTAGATCTAGATTGTGAGCCGACAAGCATATTCACGTGGAAGGATGGTAGTGAGGAGAAAGAATAAAAGGAAAAAAGGGGGCGGAGCGTAAAATACGGCAGGCACTATTACACAGCTGCTGTACTTTTTAAACTTTACAAAATCACCGTCACATAATCCAGTGTGTTAAATTGTACGTGCAGTTTTGCTTTCCAGGGACAAGGTCGGTGTAAACTAGCATGCATAATCAAACGCAAAACAGTAATTAATAATGGAAAACGTTGAATCTGAACAGATGATTTAAGTCCATCCTACACAAATCAAGACTCTCATCTTTTTTGTCCCTGTAATCTACCAAGAGCATTACATGTTTGGCAGCGTGAGCTGGGAAAACAGCAACATGGTTCAAACTGAAAATGTTGCCACTTCGCATTGTCAGACTCTTGACGTCAATGGCACCATGCGCATCACGTTTGTATGTGGGCACTTGTTTTCAAATGTTTTTGGCTCACTTGTGTAACAAAGTGAGTCTATGTAATAACCCTCCGTCGTCTGTCTGTGTGTCTGTCTGTCTGTCTGTGTGTCTGTCTGTCTGTCTGTGTGTCCGCAGTAAACCTTAACACTGGCATTTTCTCAGAAACTATGAGCAGCAGAGGCACCAAACTTGGCAAGCTGATAGACAGCCATAAGACCTTTCACAACATACTATAATGATTGACCTTGACCCAAGGTCAAGGTCACTAAAGCTGTCTGTTTGGAAATTTTACATTGGCATTTTCTCAGAATTTAGAAAAGCCAGAGACATCAAACTTAGCATGGCGATGGATATTGACAACACCTTTACTGACATACCTGTATTAAGTGACTTTGAATCAAGGTCAAGGCCATACAAGCTGTTTTGCGGAAAACCTTCCAAAACCTTAACATTGGCATTTTCTCAGAAACAATGAACAGCAGAGGCACCAAACTTGGCAAGCTGATAGACAGCCATAAGACCTTTCAAAACATACTATAATTATTGACCTTGACCCAAGGTCAAGGTCACTAAAGCTGTCTGTTTGGAAATTTTACATTGGCATTTTCTCAGAGTTTAGAAAAGCCAGAGACATCAAACTTAGCATGGCGATGGATATTGACAACACCTTTACTGACATACCTGTATTCAGTGACTTTGAATCAAGGTCAAGGCCATACAAGCTGTTTTGCGGAAAACCTTCCAAAACCTTAACATTGGCATTTTCTCAGAAACAATGAACAGCAGAGGCACCAAACTTGGCAAGCTGATAGACAGCCATAAGACCTTTCAAAACATACCATAATGACTGACCTTGACCTAAGGTCAGGGTCACTAAAGCTGTCTGTTTGGAAATTTTACATTGGCATTTTCTCAGAATCTAGAAAAGCCAGAGACATCAAACTTTGCATGATGATAGACATTGACAACACATTTACTGACATACCTGTATTAAGTGACTTTGAATCAAGGTCAAGGCCATACAAGCTGTTTTGCGGAAAACCTTCCAAAACCTTAACATTGGCATTTTCTCAGAAACAATGAACAGCAGAAGCACCAAACCTGGCTTGCTGATAAACAGCAGCAAGACCTTTCAAGACTTACCATTTTGAATGACCTTGACTGAAAGTCAAGGTCGTCAAAGATGTGTAATTGGAAATTTAAAATTGCCATTTTCTCAGAATGTAGTGGTACCAGAGGCATCAAACTTTGCATGGCATGATAGACATTGACAAAACCTGTACTGGTATAACCTGTACTGGCATACTTGTATTCAATTTCCTTGGGTCAAGGTCAAGGCCATTCAAGATGTTTTGTGGAGACTTTAACGTTAGCATTTCCTTGGAAACAACAAACAGCAGCAAGGCACAATGATAGGCAGCAAAGAGATCTATGCAGACATACCCATTTGAGTGACCTTGACTCAAGGTCAAGGTCATTACAGCTGTCTGTTGTAAAATTTTACATTGCCATTTGTACAGAAACTACAAAAATTAGAGTTATCAAATTTGGCATAATGATAGTCACTGATAAGCTCTTCACTTACAGATCTCATTTGAATGACCTTGACCAAGGTCAAGGTCATAGAAGCTGTCCTGGGAAAACTGTTATGTTGCCATTTGCTGTTTTCTTAGGAACTATGAACACAAGACACCTTATTTCGTGAAAGCTAGTGATAAGAGCTTTAGAAACATACTCTTTTGAATGACCTTGACCCATCTCACAAGTGAGCCAAGGAGGCTTTGCTCCTCTAGTTTCCTTTGGAGCGAAATGATCCAGTTTGCTGAAGACGATCAATAAAATTGTATTGATGATCTTTGGTTTTCCCTCTGTTGTTGTATGTTTCTAAACAGCATTCTGATTCATGTCTGTGCTTGGGACTGCTGATAAGACAGTCGAAACATGCTTGGTGAGTGGATGAGGATCTTTGTAAATTAGGCTTTTGGTTGTCCTTTGAGTTGGTCAGACCAGACACAGCGAATGGTCAGACATCAGATTCCTGACGGGCGAAGGTTGTCCGATTTCATTTAAGACCTTTTTTTTTAAATGTTTAGCAGATAGTACACATTGTATATTTTGATTCATATACAACTAGGTCTGTTGTACTGCAAACAAAAATGCATACATGGGCACACCAACCGTATTTATTTATATTTTAGTATTACTTGTACTGTTTAATTTTCACACACACACACACACACACACACACACACTGAATGAGAAACATCGAAAGACTTAATGTTCAGGTAGTGTATGTTGAAATTTATCAGCCTTGTGATTAGGACATCACTTGGAAGGTCACACATTATTAAACGTTTCCTTTTGTACATTTATTTCTAGACACATGTTGATCAGTTACAGCACAAACATTTTGGCCAATGGGGACAAAGTTTACCATTCAGGCTGGAAACATGACAGCACATGGAAACTGATCAGATTTAGGACTGACCATACAGTAATGTGTCATGGTAAAAACAAAAACAAAACTAAATACCATTTCTTTCAAATGTTACAACAGTGAAACAAGTGCTTGGACAACTAGCAAACTATAGATAACAGAAAATGTATACCTGAAATATATTCTTTAGATTCTCACTGTTCCTTCAGCCCTAGCCAAGTCAGATTCACACTACATTGTGTCTACTTTGCTTCAGTGTTATAACCTTCAAAATGAAAATGTAGCAGTACAAACAAACATACAACCAACCAGCACACCTACAAACATTTCAAACAGAGTTTAGTACTAAATTTATTTCAAAAAGGTGGGGGCAGGGGTATGGCAGTTTGAATTTAGCGTCAAGTGTCCGATTAGATGAGGGAATTTTGGGACTGAATTTCACTAGTGTCAATACTGGAAAAGGTCTTGTCCTATTACAACCGGCTTTGACATCACCATTATGGTAACAAAAGATAATTTTAATGAGGGAATTTTAGTGTCCAAGATGCCCTGTCTGTAGATCCTGCAGCAGGTTTAAATCCCATGGTAGGCAGGGATATCACTGGCGATTGCTTTCTGAGGGGATTTCATATCGGTTAAACACAGACTTAGGCCAGTTTAAGAATATGTAATCTTTGCTCTTAGTTTGTAGTACATGTACATGGATTCGACACACTAGAGGTTGTCTGGTATGCTTGTTGCTAACTTTAACATTAAAACAAAAAAGCAAAAGTGGACCTAACTAAACTTACCACTTGGTGTTGACTTGAATAATCGCCATGTTGAACATGATATCAGATGATGACACATTTGTAAACATATCTGCAGGAGCTGGTTGTTTTGAGCAGGAGCTGGGCCTGAAATAAATGCATACATGCAGATCAAAGTGATGTTGTAACACACACACACACACACACACACACACACACACACACACCCCACAGATCTGTAAAAAAAAATAATAATAAAAAATTGTGATGGTGTGCATGGTTTCTCTTCAGTCCTCATTTGTACTGATCTTGCATGATACATGTACTTCATAGACTGTTCAAACACACACAAAACACTTTGGTATACAGCTGACTTGTACTGCAGGCTTACTGAAATAGCTGCTGGTGAGTCTGACATGAGATCTATCTGCACACTGCCTGAGATCATACTTGCAATACCTATGTACAGACCAATGCCACAGCAAAATGCACAGTGTGCCCTGCTTTTCAGCCCCCCCCCCCCCCCCCCCCCCACACACACACACTTCCTGCTGCACCAATGCACACCTATCTGTCTAGCATACTGGTTTGTTCAGTGCTCTGCAATAACATGACAAAGTCCAGGGAAAAGAATATCCCAAGTGTCTATCATGTCACAGTCAGCAGGGGGAAAACACAGTAGGACCATGCTCACCTTCGTAGAATGGATACTGTCTGTGTATGTAATTGTTAAAACTGCTGTGAGAGTTAGAATCTAATGTAGCACTCCCTCCAGTTTTACTCCGTTGCCTCCCAGTACTGCCTCTACTCATCCCTCTCCAACTTTCCTGGACTCCCTTCACAGTACACATCTTCCACACCCACCGGAACTCGACTGATTAGTGTAGATTGATCACCTCCTCCTTCCCATCATCAGATTCATTTTCTTCCAATTCTTCTACATGCCCGAAGGAATCAGGAAAACCGCCGTCCAAATCTACGAATCTTGCCACACTCTAATCTTCACTTTCTGCACCATTCCCCGGAATATTGAACAAAATTCCACGATTATCCCCATTACGTAATGATCGCGCCGCCATCTTGTTGATACGAAAATCTAAAGTAGATTTTCACACGAACATTTATAGAAACTTAAAACCACTAGTAGATAAATATTGCTGTTTGATGTGAGGAGCGAGACCGCGTCCTTCGACTTTGCGAAACTATTCAGAATATCACAGGTCAGTAAACCACTGAATATTTCGCTAACGTCATATTTTGAGAAAATTGAATCTTGCCTGCCAAAGTCGCTGACGTGTTCTACACGGTTGCTGAGGAAGCAATAGACAAGATATGCAGTAATTCTGAGTTATACAAACGCCACCAGCGACATTGTGAAGTACAATCCGGGAGCAGTATGTTACTGGTATGAGTGATCGAGTGCGAACATTTCAAGATAATAGATAGATCTGGTTCCTGCCTGGTCTGTACAATTTAGTAACTGCAGACATGTATCCGTAAAGGCGTTCTTTGAAACTTGAAGCAGACTTTTCAGTTCTAGCATATAAAGGTCTAAAACCACTCTAGTCAGTGTCCTAAAATAGTCGGCTGCTAAGACAAAGGTATCAGTGACGCGACGTTACTTTGCTTGTCGGCTCACACGCTTCCTTGTCGGACACAGACGACAATCTCTGTCTAAACTGACAGAGATCATGTTGTTTTGAAATAAAGGGGGAAAATGGACGTACAAATACAGTACACTCAAACACACTGCTTACCTTCAACCACGACGAAGAAATCACAACGCGGATTGAGACTGATTGAGGAAGTATCCGTGTTAGTATCCTTTCGTGAAAAATGTCGCAGGAAAGTGCGCGCGGATTGGTGTGGGGGCACGGGAGATAATTAAAACATGGAAGATAACTCTGAAATAACAATGAGTAGACTCCAGAGTGCAGTCCCTTTTCGGCGGGGCGTGAAAATGTGACTGCTTACACCCAGCGCCATTTTCAAAAATGGCGATTTTTTTTTAGAAAAGCGAAGACTTGTGTGTCATATGAATCGATTTGAAACGAAGTCTTGAATATCCGACCACTTTTGGTTTGGGCAAAATCTTTGCCAGCGGACAATTATTGTTGCGATTTGATGGCACTGTTTACGTGGTACACTGATCCAACAGGATGTGAGTAAACGGCAAGGGGGTTACACTCTGACAGGCAAGGGTGTTGCACTCTACAGGCAAGTATTATTGCACGGTGCAGACGATCACGTACCTGCCTTGTGGTGGAATAAGAGACGATTACAAAAGCATACACACCCGTGCTCTAGGACTGAATGTAATAATAGATCTGTCCATTCAGACAGAGACATGTTATGTATGTCTCTGATTCAGAAACACGCCTACTTTCACTCTGAAGACAGCCTGCCATCACTTGCGCCATTGAGGATCCCTCTGGGTTCAAAGCTGGTCAAGGATGACATAGTGCGCGACCTTGTGTTTGAGAGCACCGAGACAATTTAGGTCCGTCACGGTAGCGCAGTGAGCGCCATTTCCCCACTGTGCACAGAGGTACTTTCCACTGAAAGACTCTGTGCCCCAGAGAGTGAACAATGAGTTCATTCCCTTCAGTTTTCGCTGTGCGCTATAAGGGATCCCATTCTAACTTCCGCAGACGGCCGGTTGAAGCCGTGAACATTTCAATCAAGTTCAGCTAGTAAACATCATCGTACAGCTTAGGTACGCTGTCAGTTTTCTTATATTAGCCTAACGTTTTCCTGTGCCATAGCCACCACGAAAAAAATGTAGCCACCAAAAAGTTTCTTCGCTTGGATCCCTGACCCAGGATGTGACTTCCCCGATCACTCATGGGTTACCCGGACTACAAAGAGGGAAGCACATGTAGTTTGATATGACTGAAACGTGGAAAGAAAGCAGTAAGTCCACTGACGTCATTTGAGCAAAAAAGGCCACTGCGGTCTACGTCAAACTCTTTCATTTTGAAATCACCCCATTTTCCATAAAATGACGTCATGGACGTGCTGTGACAACACGCGGCAGAGTAAAGGGGCGGAGCTTTGGCTTGGGGACTTGCGGAGTGGAGTAAATCTATTTTACGTGCATGTGTTTAGGATTCCTTAACACACACACACACAC
The DNA here is from genome assembly GCA_018292915.2 of Batillaria attramentaria. Classification (NCBI taxonomy): domain Eukaryota; kingdom Metazoa; phylum Mollusca; class Gastropoda; family Batillariidae; genus Batillaria; species Batillaria attramentaria. The sequence goes on along the minus strand of JACVVK020000175.1, from coordinate 463,427 downwards.
ACACACACACACATGCGCGCGCGCGTGATTGGTATCAGGGGCGCCGGAAGATGTTGGGGGGAGGGGGGGGCAGAATCTCAGAGGGGGGGGAACGCCAGAGCCAGTGAAAGGAAGGACGTTGCCCGGAGAAAGTGAAAAGCGGGGAGGGGGGGGGTGGGGGAGTGATTATCAGACGACTTTCTGCCAAGTCGTTTTGATATTTCATGCAACGGCTAAACTGAGTTCTCTGTTGGTTGGGATGAGGGAGAGAGCAGGAAGAGGGGTAGGGGAAGGGAGGGGGTAGGGGAAGGGAGGGGGGCAAGACCATGGCTTTGCCCCCCCCCCCCCTTGCCATAGTCACCTGATTTTCCTGGGGGGCAAAAAGATACTCTTGCCCCCTGCCCCCCCCCCCCCCCCGGTTCCGGCGCCCCTGGACCGTATCGCCAAAGAAGACATAGCTAGCGTAAGACTTTCGTTGTCATATGGATCAGTCTTTGCACGATCACTGCTCGTGCGGCTTGCCGTGCGTCGAACGATTGCGGCCACACTCTGACTCAAACGACCGTCACTTGGTCAGCTTTCTAGCTGCACCCATGAAACATCATGACTGTCAATATGTATTGTGGGGAAGTGCCTACCAAACACTGTGTGATTTGGATTGATAAACAAGTCATAATGATAATTTATCCCAAACATTTGGCTCAAAGCGCCGCGAGCTAAACCCAACACGCACGCTCACGTTAATCACACACATTCTCTCACACACCGGACACGAACACATTACAATCACGTGGTGCGAAGGGCCAGGAAGTTTTCGGAATTTTAGAATTGCATTTATTGTTGAATTTTGTGGGCTGAACATTTCCAAACTGAAGCAAACAAGTACGTAAAACAACAAGAAAAATATTGTACAAGTCGCTTATTCAACCTGTAAGGTCGGCGGCTGCAGTGGAGCTTAGCTGGGAATCGCTGTATCCATGTCCGCTTCTCATCTTCTGCCATCGACCTGATGACGCAACCGTAGTACATCCTGTTGTCCAGTGCTCCATTTTTATCGTCCGATTGATCCTCTATCAGCCTACGTCACGCACCTCGTACATATGCGTCGTATTTTTGATTGGTCGATCTGACCAAATCGCAAGCACATCAGTGTCGTTTGGTCGGCTCGACAGAGCGTCAGACTCCGTGTGTCCTCTAGCATCCTACGTCACATAAATTTGATTGTTCCACTAGTGCCCTGTTGTGATCCGAGAGAATCGCAAGCACATCGCTGACATTTGACTGGTTCGACAGAGCATCACACTCGTTTGACTGGTTCTCTGCTGCCCTGCTGTGATCATCACTACTCGCAGGTACGTCACTGGCGTTTGACTGGTTCGCCAGAGCGTCAGACTCCTTTGACTGGTTCACTATGCCTTCACTCTGAGTTAATCCAGTTGCTAGAAGTGCGTCACTGACGTTTGATTGGTTGAACGGTGTGTCACTGTCTTTTGACTCGTGCAGCAGGGTCTTAGCGTCATCACAAACTTCTGATTGCTGTAACAAGGGGTCACGTGTCCTCGGCTGACTCTGCTTTACGTCACTGAAAACGTCAACTTCACAACTCTTGCAGAGGCTGTCTTGTTCTGGAATGAGCTTCACAGACTTGTCTCCCTCCTGAACGTCAGTTCCAGAGGCTGCCACCAGCAGCATCCCTCCCAAGCACGCAAACCCGTACATGCCGGCTGCAAGTGAAGAAGGAATTTAACTGGAGGATGTGATTCTGTCCGTGTTTCTGAAGTGTATGTGCGCGTGCTTGTGTACGAGCGTGTGTGCGTACCTTTGCTTACTTTAACTCTTGTATTGTAGTCCAGAAACGGCAAGGTTGCAAAGTGGCCTTCGGCTAAAATTCTTTCAGTTTCCTAGCCCCAAACGTTTGGAACTCACTGCCGGTCGAAATTCGTGATCTTCCCACACTGTCCCAGTTCACATCCAACTAGAAAACCCACCACTTCCGTCAAGCCTATCACTGTTAAGTAGCCTACCATTGTTTCAGTGCCACTGTCTGTAATTTATCTGCATCAGGGTGTGCATATGCGTGTGTGTGTGTGTGTGTGTGTGTGTGTGTGTGTGTGTGTGTGTGTGTGTGTATGGTGTTATGAGTCGCTTTGCTGCGAGATTATGCGCTCTGTAAGTGTTACTTATTACCATTATCATTGTTATTATTAAAATTTTCTACCGTTGGAACATAAAGGATTGTCATTTTGGCCCTCTGTATGAGGGCTCTGCAGTTCACTGGCAGCTGTCTGCTGTGCCGTCACGTCCCTCGGTGAAATGGAATTTGCCCTAGTGATACGTGTATAAATAATAATATAACAGGGGAAGGCAAACACAGGACGCCTGATGTAAGCGCAGTCTTGCTGTTACTGCACGCGGGCCTACAATATTGATCAAAATCACTGAAGGCGTTTAGTGAAAGGTAAGGGCCAAATACTAACCGGAAAAGTAGAATATATGTTGGAAGCTTTCTTGGGCCAGGTAAATCCTTCCGGCAAGGGGGGGTCCCGTGACGTAAGCCACGCCCATCGTCAGGAAGTACACGCCCATCCCTGTAGCCACCACGTGGACGCCCAGAAGCTGCAGTACCATGGGACTGTGCAACGCCCAGCTCGAGCCGGAATAAAAGCCGAACACCACGGCTAGTGACATATGAGCCACCGTGGAGCCCACTGTGACCGGAAGTAGGAGGGTGACGACCACGGCCAGGCCGTGTATACCGATGTAGATGGTGCGCATGTCGATTCTGTCATCGTGGGTGGCTATTCCTGTCACACAGATCGATATAAATATAATTCAAACGGCAATTACTTTCTCTGTATCGGTATACATATCAGCTGGCCATTATCAAGTTGCGTATTAGCCCTGACGACCCTCTCATCGCATGGAGTTCACAAAGACGGATAGAGAAGCTCAGACTATTTGCGTATGTGCTGTGTACCTGTAAGTAGCCCGATTCATCTCACTCGGGACGCCTGTCACATTCCTACATTCACAAAGGCTGTTTGGCGATTTCGACTGTGTGTCGGTTCAAGTTACAGTGGACTTCGGATATAAGAACAGCGCCGGGGCCAGCATTTGGGTGTCCTTATAAGCGAGGTTTCTTATAAGCATACCTCGGATATAAGGTCAGTTGTGCTAGTGTGTGTTCTTATAACCAAGGAAAGAAGAAAATATTGTGGACAACTGTAAAAAGAGTCGTATATCGACCTCTAATGGTCTGTGTGCGTGCGTGCGTGTGTGTGTGTGTGTGTGTGTGTGTGTGTGTGTGTGTGTGTGTGTGTGTGTGTGTGTGTGTGTGTGCACGGCAATCTCTTGCTTGTTTAAGCCTTTGCGTCAATGAAGTGGAACTTGCTGGTTGGCTTGATCTCGATGCAATATAGTTTACTTTTTTTGCGTACGCGAAACATAAATTTAATGCAAATAACTCTAGAAGTTATGTAACAATAGCTGTCTTAATGAACATGAGAGAGAGAGAGACAGACAGAGAGAGAGAGAGAGAGAGTTACGATCACATTTTGACAAAATGACTTTAAAGAATACAAGGATACAAGGATACAAGGAAATTTATTGGCCAAGTTTTCAACAACAACAAAAAACAAGATGGCCAGACATTCAAATGTGTTCCCAGTCTACGGCGTTCGCAGGGGAAAATAACGGTTTTTAACGACCCCTCCCCCTCCCCGCTCCTCCCCTCCCCACTCCACAAACTCACTGCCACTATCCATCTGTCTCTCTGTCGGGTTGTTAGTGTAAGTGAAGTTCAGAGGCAGAATTCCGTGAAGAAATGTTTCTTGGAAATTCCGGGAAATGAAACGAAACGAAAATGAACCTAGCATAACTTCTACTTTCGGTTCTTATATCCGAGGGGAGGTCGTGTTGGGAACAAGATGGTGTCTTTACAAGCGAGGGTTCCAAAAATAGAATAATCGCAGACTTCCTAGAAATGATCATTCCTACTTGCGGTTCTTATATCCGAGGAAAGTTTGATGTGGGGACCTAGCAAGTGCTGTCCATATAAGCGATGAACCCTATATCAGAGGGTTCTTCTATGCGAGTTTTAATAAGTGATCACAAAGAACAACTTTGGCAGGGACCTGCTTTGGGGTGTCCCTATAAGCGATGGTTCTTATATCGGATGTCCTTATAAGTGGAGTCCACTGTATGTGGCAACTTGCGTTGGAATCCAACGTGTGACAACTATAGGATCCTACCGTGACACTGCAACCGTTAGAAGTCCCGAACAAAGTCAATGTTCGCTTTGTGTCGCCCGACAGGTCCGCAAAGACTGAACTTATAGGTGTGCGAAATCCGAGACAACGAAAGGGGACTGTACTGTTTACTGGTGACGGCTGGTACATGTAAAAATTCTCACCGCAAGATGTATAATCAACGCTTGAAGCAGTCATCTACCCGCGCGTCAACAACTTTTCAACAGTAACTTGAGTTGTATTCCTTTTCAGGTTCTTCTCAGATCGTTTCTACTTTCAGCTTTACTTTGTTGCTGCGCGAACGTGAGCGAGCCACGGACAGAAGTTTTCCAACCGTGTTTTCCCAACAGTGTGCTACACTGAAACTCTAGTCTGTAGAGTTTGTAGCCGTATACGAACTAACCTGTCAGCAGCCTTGACACCACACTACCAATGCCTGTAGCGGAGATGACGAGCGAAGCGGTCAGTGAGTCGTAGCCACGGTGCTGGAGGAAGTCCGGCAAGTACAGATACAGCGTGGACGTCCCCAGCGAGAAAGCCAGGAAACTGAGCAGGAACAACAGGAAGCGGAAGTCGGACAGGACAGTCACGTGGGCCCGCAAGAGCGAGGCGAGAGTTCCGGGCAGTTTGGCGAGTGCCGGGGCGTTGGGTTGCTGACGGCGGCTTTGCTCGAACGGGGAGGCGGGCACGGCCAGACCACACGGGATTGAGTGGAGGCACACTGCCCCGATGACCAGCATGGCCCCGTGCAGCCCGTGTTCGTCCACCAGGATCTGCCACCGAGATCGGAGTCAAATTTCCGAGTGTGTTACAGTAAATAGACGACTCCACTCGGCAAGCCAGGGGCCAAGGCCTCACCCCTTTACTTTCCCGTGTATTGGCAAAACACAGTATGTCCATGACGTCACTTTATGGACAAGAGGGTGATTTCAAGATGAAAGAGGCGCAACGCACGCTCCAACACCTCTCTCTCTCTCTCTCTCTCTCTCTCTCTCACACACACACACACACACACACACCTGTAAAAGCGGAGGGTGGATGAAGGTGCCGAGCCCAGCCCCGCTCACACAGATCCCAGTGACCAGGCTGGCTTTGTCAGGGAAGTGATACCCCAGAGCTACAAAGGATCCAGTCATGGACAGTCCTTGTCCCAAACCTAAAGGTCCACGTATCACAAGGACAAAGACTAAGTAGGGAAAACGAATCTACGCTAAAACGCAGTATCAAAACGACAATAAACGCAATGTACAGGCGGCGAGAGTGTCAACAGAGGATAAACTGGTGATTATTACACGATATTATCTGGCCAAATTTTGAAAAATAACCATGGTGAAAATATGGATCTAAAACTTGTCATTTACTTTTTGTTAGATCTGGTTACTTTCACATTTGACGCCGTAGGGTAACTGAAACTCCATGTTTTCTACTTTCATTATTATTATTATTATTTTGGGCTACCTTTAACATAAATCAAGGAGTTTGGTACCTGCGACGAAAAGTGCAGGGTAGAGAAGAACGAACTCCTTGATGAAGAAACAGGTCGACATTCCCAGCGTGCCCACCAGGCCAGCAAGTATCAGACTCGTGCGGCAACCAAACATCGTCACAACCAGGCTCGCTATTGGACCTGCCAAGGATGTTACAACTGTTGATATTTGTCATGAAAGCCGGACAACGTGACTCAAGAATATAAAAAAGTAGGTATTTTAAATGGCCAAACTTCTTCTACAGTATACGCCGGTTATAAGAAACTCGAGGGGGGTGAATTTTTTGGTTTCTTATATCCGAGTTTTCTTATATCTGAAAGTCGGATATAAGAAAGTATTTTGAAAAATATTTCTTATAACCGAGTTCAGTGAAAAAAAGGTTTAAAACATTCTTTTTTCTCAGTTCGTGTATGTTTTGCATTAAATTAAGAAATATCTGGTTTCTCTTAAAGACCTGCACAGAATATATATGTGTAGAGTTAATATACACCAGTGCGCTTGTGTCCCTCAATGTCAGATTTTTTTGTTTGAACATGAAAATACTGTTTTTGCTTCCCAACTGTAGCGCTGGCGGCCATGTGGTAAGAAAAAACAAAACAAAAAGAAAAAACAACAACAACCAAACCAACCAGCCAACCAACCAACCAACCAACCAAACAAACAAACAAAAAAGAACTAAGGGGAGAGAGAGAGAGAGAATTCCCTTGTATTTATAGGATATATTAAAAGTGCATTATGTATCAACTTTTGATCTATAAAACACTCGTCCCATTAGAGTATGATATGCGATGCTTTCCGTGTCTAATTTGGCTGAAAAAAGCTGCAAATTAGCTTTTTTTCTGTTGGGAGGGGGAAGGGGGATGGAGGAAAGATGGACCACGTATATTGTCAAAGAAAGGAATTGATCAACAGTTAGTCTAATACTGATAGTTTTATTCTCCTTAACGCGAGCCCTGTAGACAGAGACAGACATACAGAGAGAGAGAGAGAGAGACTGAGTTCCCAATCAGGCAAAAAAACAAAATAATAATAAAAACAACATATAACAATAGAACAACAAAAATGCATCTCGTATTTTTTCTTCTTGCCAACATTCAATTTTGCACGGAACACAATGGTAAAGAACCAATTCAAGAAAAGAAAATCATGCGCCATCATGTGCCTGTCCTAAGTGACGTCAGACCTGACCTGTTTTCTTAGAATGAGTGAAATTTTCTTGGAAATGTACTTTCGGTTTCTTACAATGAGTGAAATTTTCTTGGAAATGTACTTTCGGTTTCTTATATCCGAGTTTTTGTATCAAGCGGGACAAGAAATTTGCTTTCCTAAAACCGAGTTTTCTTATAAGCGAGTTTCTTGTATCCGAGTTTTTGTAATACATAATAAAGAAGAGTTTGGCCGGGGGAAAAAAATTCGTTGACAATAACCGAGTTTTCTTATATCCGAGTTGCTTATATCCGGCGTCCACTGTAGCTCTTTTGGTGGGGAGCCGGGGTGGCCGAATGGTAGAGCGTTGGACTTTCAATGCTCGGGTCGTGAGTTCGAATCCCGGTTGGGGCCAAATATTTGTGCTGGCCTTTTCCTCGCTGCCCCGTCTTTGATATCACCCGTATGTGGTGGAAAAGGACGTTAAACTCCCAAACACCCACCCACCCACTCTAGCTCTTTTGTTTTCATTTACATTTGCGGGTTTTTTCTCCCCTTATTCTTACTCAACTTTTCTGTTTCCGGTAATTAGTAGGACTGCTGCTGATGTCAGTTATACTGATGATACATGAGAGACCTGGGAAAACACAGGTGGAGGGGGGGGGGATACAAATGACCACGCGACTAAAATGGGCGGTGTTACAGAGTCAAGACTGACACACACAGATAAGCTTACCTGACAGTGCAAAGGCAGCAGCGTAGAAGGCCGCAAGCCAGGTGTCACGACCCGTCTATTTCCCCTTTCGTTCCCCGTGAATAAAGTACCGCTGCGGCGGAGTTTGCTGTACGTTGAACCTGTGTTGTGTTGTTTATGCCGTTTTCACGTGTGTTTGTCCTGCGAGTTGCTCCAGTATCCCGTGTCTTTAGTGGGGTTATACTGTCCCGTATGTTCCGTGCACTACTCAGACCTAGCCCGTAATCCCGGTTCACTGCTGAGCGCGTTTCGCCATTCACCCTTGGTCTAGAAGGACGTTACTTGTAAGAGCTCGTCGCTCTAACGTTGCCTTCGCTGGCAACTGTTGTTGACCGTCGCCCGGTCGTTGCAGCATAGTGCAGTGGGACCACTGCTTGCTGGGTTTCGTGAGGCCAGACGGGTAAGTTGGTACCGCTTACTCCTAGGTCGGTCTTATTCATTCCGCGTTGGTTGAGCGTGGGGAGGGTGGGCGTCTGTGTGGGGCTGGCCGATGGTCTGAGGAGGGTTGGGTTGCCTTACCCGCTGATATGTGCACTGTGTGTAGCGTGTTTGTCTTGTCTTATATGTTTAGGGAAGTATTTAAGGTTCTTGTCTTGTCCTGTCGTATTGTCTATTAGTTTGCTTAGTTAAGTTGTATTGTCGTTAGGACCTATCTGAGTAACTGGGTAATGTTACGTCCGGGGCTAAGTTACGGGACTGGCAAACGCCTAGCACTATGGGGCGGGGTAGGTTGCGACCTAGGGTGGTGACCACTGGACTGAAGTTGGCCACCCAGGCCTCTTCTCTTTCTTTCTGTTGTGCTCCTTCCTGCGCACCTCGGCCTGTGAGCGAGACTGACTGCTGGAGCGCGACCATCCCGTGGACGCCAGGGCAACGCAAGCTCCGGCTGACCGTCGTCCGTGGCTTCGGAGGCTACACCGCTCCCAGCCTAGCGAGACGTCCAGAGGACAGCAGCGCTACGCCGACTCCGGCTGACCCTCGCCCGTGGCTTCGGAGGTTACCCGCTCCCAGCCTAGCGAGACGTCCAGAGGACCACAGCGCTACGTGGACTCCCGGCACTTTACCAGGACGGTGACGTTCCTTGGCCCACCCCCTGTGCCCTTGTGTCTGTGTTACGCCGCTGCCAGGCTCCTAGCTAGCCTCGTGTTAAGACTCTCTCTCTCTCTCCCGTCGTGTGGACGATCTGTCACTTATGTTTGCGCGCTGTTTGTGTTGTCTGTTGTGTGATTGTCTGTCTTATAAAATAGTAATTAGAACAATCGCTGTTTGAGTGAATGTTTTCCGTCCGGGAGCGTGCTGTGTGAGTGCGTGTGTGACACCAGGCTGTGGTGACGACATCCTTACGGAAAGTCTCCAACATGGCCACGTACAACACGCCAGTGTGATACGCCATCGACCCCGTCGTCAGCTGACTGACAAAACACGCCACAAGCACCGGCCATCTTGTCCCAATACCGCCAGTCTTGGGTTGGAAACCATTTTGGATTGTGATCATGGGTTCCTTGGCGCCGCTTTCTGCCATGCTCGGGCGGTCTTCACGTTGTTACGCGACCGCTGGAACTCAATGGCACAGAGGCGTTTTCTTCACGACAATCATGTCACTGTGTTTTCCATACCACTAACACGTGGCCGCTGTTGAAGGCACGACGTGGTACTATGGGGGTGTATGTCAATGACGTTATGGAGTTGCTGTCACGGGCCAGGCTTATCAGGCGCGGAACAAGTAAAAGATACCGAATGCCATTGAACTCTACATTCACACTGAAGTACCAAAGGTTCAACGTACCGAGGCAAACTTGTTCAGTTGTCAGATCAGTGACTGTGCACATATTCGTGTCACGTGGTGACAGTTGCCGCTCGGCCGGCGAAGAACACATTTCAGTGTCTGTATCATACATGGCCAGCCGGTTATCGACCCACAGCTAACGACAGTTCTTTGACTGAAAAGGGGTCAGCCACACATTACCACGTGTCTATTTGCCCGGGGCTCTATGCTCCCAGCACCCTATAGAACACCGGGAACATAGACACGGGGAAACATAGCAGGACTGACCCGTCAAAAACAGCTCTATGTTCCTGTAGGGTCTAAGTTCCCGTAGGGTCTATGTTCCCGTAGGGCCTATGTTCCCGGAGGGTCTATGTTCCCGACTGCTCGCTTTGTTTTTTCCACCGCAAGGCGGACAGAGTAGCTAGGATTAGGTTTAAGGTTAGGTGTAGGAAGTTTCAGGAACATACAGTTCCGGGAGTGGGTGGGTGGGTGTTTTGGCTTCTAACGTCCTTTTCCAGCACGTATGGGTAATACAAAGCACTGGGTAACGAGAAAAAGGCCTGCACAAACTCTGGCCCCAGCCGGGATTCGAACTCACGACCCGGGCATTGGAAATCCAACGCTTTACCATTCGGCTAACCCGTCTCCCCTACAGCTCCGGGAACATGGTAGCGCTCAAGGACCATAGGGCGCCGGGAATAATTATATGTGGAGTAAAATAGATTTGCACGCCAGCTTCACAGTGACTGACTCGGTCTTTTATAGGAACACTGAGATCGGGCTCACAGGCTATTGATACGGCTTAGTCACTGACTGGGTTGTGACCCGCAAAACTTGAAACTGATATGAAATGCTTATCTTATACGCGGTACTTGACATAAGCATGGCGGAATCGTCACACTAGTTTTAGGAAAGCAGCACTTTGCCAGCCGGCCATGGAATGCTGAACTGGACATCATGGCCGGAACACACTAGGCTACAGCTGAACGGGACTTGTACTGACAATTTAGTGCGCGTATATAATATATACTGAAGCCGGCTGCCGCATGCCACCGCCCACAACTACCAAAAACAGAACTCTGGTCACGGTACTATAGGTCCAGTTTTCAAGATTTTGAAGTTCACAGTTCGTTCTGTTTTGATGGTGTCTAACATTACACTACTTAGACATCTGCACAGTGACAGCATCTCAAAAGTCGGCACGGAACCAGCAGAAGGGTGCACGTGACGCGGATCATAGTAACCGGCCAAGTAGCGAGTGGAGCTAGACTCAGGCCGAGCAATTTGAATTTCGACTACGCAGAGTGTAGACTACATTTTTCACACTAACCATAAAGATGGAGGGGGCGCACTCACACTGAAGCGAAACTGTCTCAAAACAGAAGTCTGGCTTCTTTGGAGCCCGGTAAACATGGAAATCATGTGCACAAATACACAATTCACTCACCAACAGATGCTCAGCGGAAACAGATCAGTAAAGTACATCACAGTACACTCACTGGCAGAAATTTTCGCTGACGACTGGCTGATGTGACGAGACCCACGTAACAGTTACTCTGCCGATCTAGGCATGACTTGTAGGTCAGAGGCCCGGTCAGTGGCTCCGACCAGAGAGTGTACATTAATGTAGTCTCTCTGCTCCGACCCAGATCATGTCACCAGGTACGTGCAGACTGTAAATACTAAATAGCTCATGGTCAGTGTTGCACCAGCAGACGACATGTTGTCTAAACACATACATGATTCTTCAGTGGTACACGCGCCAGCAGCTCCTGTGTGCGAGCACTTGTTGAACCTGGAGTCTGTGTACGTATTAACACGCTAGCACTCGCGGGGGCCATAATGAAAATGGCGGAGGGTATTTTTCTTCCCGTCGCTATTTTTTTTTTTTTTTTTTACCCCAACTCTTCGCCTGCTATACAGTGGTTTTCCTCCCAGGTCATGGGTGGAATCAACGGAGGCGGGCTCGGACACTTTTTATGTTGTTTCCATTGTAATGGCTTGTAATAGTAATGGAAACAACATCATAGGACGGGCTAAATTTTCCACGTTCATGGGCAAGCATCTGTGGTACAAACGCACGTCACTGCCGATCTCCCGCAGAGACGATTTTGCAAGTGTAACTCTGACAATGACGTATGAAAACATGCGTCATCGATGCTGACGCCGAACGCGCTTCTCCTCCTCAGTGAGTGCCGTCTGTGCGTATGTGTGTGCGTGTGTGCGTGTGTGCGGCTGTGTGTGTGTGAATTGTGTCCAGGCCCGTTTCTTCGAAAATACTCAACCGAATGGCTTCAAATTTGGGGTATCCAAATATATCAAAATGTTACATTAGACGATTCAAGCGTGTGATGATTGCTTAAGTGATTTGGGAGTTATCGCCCTTTTGAGACAAGTTGGTTGTCTTTCGTGTACAGGCGTAATATTTATTTAAATCACTCAATTTTTTGGCAGTAGATAGCTTGAATACGGACTCTGAACAGAGTCACTACTAGAAAATGGTCGCTCTTATAGTTTTCATGTAAACCGAGCCTGAGTTGACATTGCATGTGAACCCAGTTCAGATGCCTATTTCTCCGAAAATACTGAACCGATCGATTTCAAATTTGGGGTTTCTAAATGAATCAAGATTGTTGAATAGAAGGCCCGATCCAGGTACGATTGCACACACGATTTGCGAGTTATCGCCCTTTTTTAGAAAAAGTGGCTTTTTGGCGTTTAAAGGCGTAATATTTACCTAAACCACTCCATTTTTTTTGGACATGGATAGCGTGAATACGGACTCTCAACTAAGTGAATTTTGGAGGTTGTCGCTTTTATACTTTTGGCGTAAGCCGTACCTGATGAAAGTGCTGGTGAACACACTTTAGATCTCAAAATCGCTCCTACTATACATAGATAATGAGCCTGGGGTGCCATAAAAAATATACAAAAAAATTAGAAAAATTCACTGCAGCCGTTATCGTCAGTTGACCCGAAAATTTGTACTCACAGCACATTTCCTCTACTATACAAGCCACACGCCTCACAAACATCGAAGAAGAGACGCACGCGCACTGACGTAAAGTAAGTGCGTCATGTTTGATTGACGTGATGCTGTTTTTTCTTGGGGGTGTCTCGCCACTTTCTTTCCGAATTCCTCTGTTTGGAGACGTGGTGTATTTTACTTCTACTATGTCGCCATCTTCGTGCAATCGCAGAGAAGACACGGGATATAACAGAATACAACTCCAATACTTTATGAACAGAATATGCACGGAGAACAAATTCATGAAAGAAGAAGAACCCAGAACGCTGTGCAGGGCTGCTTACGTACTGAACAGGTCAGATCCATCGCAGAAAAGGCACGCGTCATTTTTCCGACGTCATGTTTGATTGACGTGATACTGGCATTTCTTGGGGATGTGTCAATTCAATTCAATTCAATTCAATATAACTTTATTGTCTGTCGATGGCAGAAAATTTTCTTCTGGCTCACACACACACACACACACACACACACACACACACACACACACACACACACACACACACACACATTAATTTATCTAGACATATAAATCCATACATATTAAACACAGATCCTAAAGTAATGTGTGATGTCCAAGTCTAATACTATGCAACTAAACTAAGAAATCTAAACTAAAAGATGGCAAGGGCATAGCGGACATGACACAGCTGAGGAGTAAGCACAGTTTTGAAAATCTCAACAAATAAAATCTATACATACTGGGGACGGGCAGTAAACACAGTCATGAGTTTAAAATAGATACTGCTGAGGGAATGAAAGATTTCTTAAACAAATTTTTCCTCGCTCGCGGTACTCTGTAGCGGCGCCCAGACGGGAGTTCTTGGAACTGATCATGGAGGGGGTGGGTGGGGTCGTCGACAATTGTAGTGGCCTTCCTCCTGACAGCCGTTATATAAAGATCATCTAGGGAGTACTGACCCAGGCCAACTATCTTTCCTGCCACTCTGACTATACGAGACAGCCTTGCTTTGTTCTTCATGCTGAGATTGCCGTACCAGACTACGATGTTAAATGCCAGTACACTTTCAATTAAACTTCTATATACAGTTTCTAAAATTTCAGGACAAACATTAAAAGCTCTCAGTTTTCTAAGGAGGTACAGACGCTGGTTGGCCTTCTTCACGATAAAATCAGTGTTCTGAGTGAAGTCTAGTTTGTTGTCTACTATTGTGCCGAGATACTTAAACTCAGACACTACCTCCACAGGGTGGTCGTTCACAATGACCGGCTGGAAGGGAAGATCACAGTCTCTTCTTTGGTCGATCACAAGTTCTTTTGTTTTTTGCACATTTAACTGAAGGAAGCTCTCTGTACACCAGCTAGCTACCATACCAATCAGTGAAAAATAACTGGCAAGGGAGTCTTCGTCTTTTAACATGCCAACTAAAGCCATGTCATCGGCAAACTTTAACAAACAGGTTACATCAGTATTGGAGCGCATATGGTCGGTATAGATGGAGAACATTGTTGGCGAAAGGCAACAACCCTGTGGACATCCGGAATTCAGCACCAGTTCGTCGGACAAGACACCACTGACCCTCACCCTCTGCGGCCTGTCCTTCAAAAAGTCACGCACCCACAGTACAATGTTAGAATTGACATTAAAATCAACTAACCGTTTTAAAAGCACAAGCGGTTCCACAGTATTAAAAGCACTAGAAAAATCTATGAAAAGTACCCGGATGTACGATTTTGAGTCCTCAAGATGCTTAGTAACAAGGTTAAACAACGTCAGACAAGCATCCTCCACTCCTCTGTGAGCCTTATAGGCGAACTGAAGCGGGTCAAGTTGCCCAGAAAGATCGTTCAACAGGTGAGTACGCACAACCTTCTCCATACACTTGGCCAACACAGATGTCAAGGCAACTGGGCGGAAATCATTAGGCTGACAAGCATTTGTTTTCTTTGGCACAGGTATAATAGTAGAGGACTTCCACGAAGTCGGAACAATATGTAGGTCCAGTAAGTACTGATAGATGATTGTGAAAATCTTCCCCAACTGACCTGCGCATGTTTTCAGCACTTTACCTTTGATACCATCAGGGCCAGGAGCTTTGTACGCATTCAGTTGTGAAAAGACCCTCACGACCTCATCCTCTGTAATCAACAGTTGTTCAGGCACAATATTCTGACAGAACGCATCACACTCAGCACTCGTGTCTCTAACATCAAAACGAGAATAAAAGTGATTTAAGCTGTTAGCTGTTTCGAGAGAATCGCCTGTATTCGGCATTAACTGTTTCTTTTGTTGGTTGCCCATCATAGTTTTTAAACCGATCCAGGCGTCTCTAGCATTACCAGATCGAAACTTCTCCTCCACTTTGTTTTTATAATTCAGTCTCGCCATGCGCGACAGTCTCCGGAATTCTTTTTCTTTCTCGCGGTACTCTTCATGTTTTCCGCAGAGGAAAGCTAGCTTTTTAGCATTTAGATGCGCCTTCAGGTCTTTAGTCACCCACGGCTTGTTGTTAGCGTATACTTTCACGGTCTTAGTTTGGATAACTTTTTCCTCACAGAATCGAACATATGACGACACTGTCTCCACTAGTTCATTTGGGTCGGAGCAACTCTCAATAAACACGTCGCCACTTTTTGAACGTTCTCTATAATGTGTAGACGGGGAAAGCGGGAGTTTCATTGATGTAGTGTGCTTTGTTTTTCCCACTGACTCTCACTCAATAGCATAGTAGAGTGAGAGAACACCACATAGGTCTCAATGGAGCACAAACGCGGCTCGCGCGAGTCTGTGTGTGTGTGTGCGTGTGCGCGTGCGTGCGTGCGTGTGAGTGTGTGCGCGCGCGCGTGTGTATGTCTGACATAACACATAGTTAGAAAACGTCGCGCAGACTTGTCTGTTAAACATATTGGGTCGGGTGGCCGTGGGTGGGTGGGTGTTTGGGGGTTTAACGTCCTTTTCCACCACATAGGGTGATATCAAAGACGGAGCAACGATGAAAAAGCCAGCACAAATATTTGGCCCAAGCCGGGATCGAACTCATGACCCGAGCATTAGAAGTCCAACGCTCTACCATTCGGCCACCCCGGCTCCCCCATATTGGGTCGGTATTAATTCGATCTTTACACTGCGCACGCAGCAGCAACACTTCAATTTTCATGGGCCTGCTTTCATTGCAAGAACTGTATCAAAGTTATTACGCCAAATGTATTATGCGTCATCCCAGTGAGGAAAAACGTCATAGATTTCAAAGAATACAACTTGACGTCTCTCTTCCAAAAACAAGATTGATGTGACAGCCCGGTCAGTTGTTTCCATTCAGAGAGAGAGAGAGAGAGAGTGTGTGTGTGTGTGTGTGTGTGTGTGTGTGTGTGTGTGTGTGTGTGTGTGTGTGTGTGTGTGTGGATACATGGCATTACAAAAGAACGGCCGTGACGATAGCAGGTGATCAAATGGAAACATCATATTGGGCTGGTGGCCATCTTGTTATTATGCGTGATGAGGAAGATGATGATGCTATGGCGATCTATGTGGTGTGAGACTGCGTGACAGGGCCGCACTCCACGCTTCCTGTCATAAATATCCCGGTTCTGTGGTGTGGAGGAGAAGACTATTGTACATCTTTTCTGGGACTGCCCTATTGCACAAAATTTCTGGACTAGTATTTTAACAGGCCCGGGAACTACGGCACCTGCGGTACATTTTGACGACTGCTCCAAAGGCAACTGGGTGGGGGTGGATGTTTGGGAGTTCAACGTCCTTTTGATCTAATAGACGGGGCAACGAGGAAAAGGCTAGCACAAATACGTGGTCCCAGCCGGGACTCGAACTCTGTCATTGAGAGTCCAGCGCTCTATCATTCGCGAAACTGAAAACAGGGTCGTTTGTCAGCCACTCAACGACTTTGACTAACGTGTTTCTACAATGCAAAGACACGTGCACGCGCAGTCAGAATATTTCCGCGTGGGAGCCGGCTCAGTATCATCCAACTTTTGAAGCGGACAGCACCAGAAACACCGCCGTCAATTTTGACTGCACCCCGTGTTCAGTGTCGCACGCACGCGTTTCTGCATTGTAAACGAGAAGGTCAGTGACGACGAACCACTGAGGCAGGTAAACGTGCTACCATTTCCACGGCGTATTTACTAATCTATTCTGGTGTCTCAGTTTTGAGGTCAGTTGATTAGGTGAAGTACGGGTTCTTGCGGCCCAGAATCGGAACACAGCCGGGATTTGTTTTGTGGCCAAGATCTGCATTCACTGAGTGCATGTAACAAGCTGTGTTGCCGCTGAGTCAGCTCTCGGTACTGGCTTCATACACTTCATGTATTTTTGTATAAATTCCGCGTTCAAAGGCACGTTTTGTGGCATAAACGCACGATTCTCCGCACAGACATGATGCAAGTGTAACCAAAGATCTTGGAAACATCTGATTCCAAGGTCTTTGGTGTAACTCTAACAATAGCAACATTGTTGCTGGCGGGCATGGTGCCCCTGAACGCACTTTCCCGCCGTAGTGAGTGCCGTGTGTGTGTGCGCGCGCGCGCGCGGATGTGTGTGTGATTTGTGTTCAGGCGGGTAATCTTGAAGAACAGTATACGAAATTCTGGGAGCTATTTGCATGCACTTTTTCGGGTGCTTTCGGTTCTGCTCGATGCAAAGAGACGTAAAACACCCTCACCTGCTCACTTTGACCTCTCCTTCCCCACATGTGGGTGCAAATAATTTCATTTCACAAGTAGGGATATCAGTGCATGCAAATCCAATGCGCCATTTTGGTTGCTGATCACATGCGCACAACGTCATCACTACTGGGGTAATTTCGTATACTATTCTTCAAGATTACCTTATTCAGTAGAGCAGTCGAGCGTTTAATGATTGCTTATAAGTGATTTGGGAGTTTGGGGGAAAAGTTGGTTGTCTCGCGTTTACTGACAGGCGTAATATTTATTTAAATCACTCAATTTGTTTTGGAGTAGATAGCTTGAATACAGACTCATGAATACAGAGTGACTATTAGGAAATGGTCTCTCTTATACTTTTCATGTAAATCGTACCTCAGTTGACATCGCATGTGAACCCAGTTTAGATGCCTGTATCTCCGATTATATACTCAACCGATCGATTTAAAATTTGGGGTTTCTTAATGAATCAAGATCTTTGAGTAGAGGGCCCGATCCACGATTGCACACATGATCGATTTGAGAGTTATCGTCCTTTTAAGAAAAGTTGGCTTTCTGGCATTTAAAGGCGTAATATTTATCTAAATCACTCCATTTTTTTTTTTTTTTTTTTTTTGAAATAGATAGCATGAATACGGACTCTAAACAGAGTGAATTTTGGAGGTAGTCGCTCTCATACTTTTCACGTAAACCGTGCCTCATGAAAGTCCTGGAGAACCCATTTTAGAGATCAAAATCGCTCCTACTACTGTATAGATAATGTGTCTGCGGGGGTGCCATAAACACTTTGACTATACAAAAAAATTAGAAAAATTCACTGCAGCCGGCGTTATCGTCAGTTGACTCGAAAATTTGTACTCAAAGCACATTTCCTCCACAAGCCAAACACCTCACAAACATCGAAGAAGAGACGCGCGCGCACTGACACAAAGCAAGAGCGTCGTGTTTGATTGGCGTGATGCTGGTTTGTCTTGGGGATGTCTCGACACTTTTTTTCCGAAGTATGTGGCACCGTTCATTCGGGCCGATCGTCGGGGGTTCTCTCCGGGTACTCCGGCTTCCTCCCCCTCTGCTTTGGAAATGTTCAGCCCACCAAATTTGAAAAAATAAATGTAATTCTAAATTCCGAAATTTAAATAGCTGAGCTGACCCTTCGCACCACGTGATTGTAATACGTTTATGTCCAGTGTGTGGGAGAATGCGTGTGATTCACGTGAGCGTGCGTGTTGGGTTCAGTTCGCGGCGCTTTGAGCCGATTCGTGAAATTGGGTAAAGTGCCTATACAATACCCATTATTATTATTATTATTATTATTATGTAAGACCTGACCGCATGACAATCCTTTAAACCGCAAGCGTACACAACACACCAATGTACGATGCCTTGGCCCTATCACGAAGCTTCAAGCACCCAAACCACTGCACAGGATCCCTTGACCATATGGCAAAACTTTTTAGCGCACACACCACTGCACGACCTGACCATATGTAAATTCAAGCGGCGTACCGCTGCATGGGCTGACCATATGAAAATTGAACCGAGCTTCAAGCGTACACATGGTTTGGCCAAATGACAACTGAACTTAGCTTTAGTTTCAAGCATACACAGAGCTGATTGGTCTGACCGTTTGACAACAAAACTTACCTTCAAACATACACACCACTGAATGGTCTGACGGCCATGTTAAGACAACTGAACTAAGTTTCAGTTGCAAACCTACCGGCACACCGCCACTACACGACCTGACAAAAGCACCAACCTCAAGCAGGCAGACGGCACACAGTCTCATCAGTGGTAGCATACAAACACATTAAAGCTTAATGAAAAGCAACATAAAAAGACATCAATAATAATAATGTGTTTATAGAGCGCAGGCTGTCCAGACAGGACTCATTGCGCTCGCTCACACACACACACACACACACACACACACACACACACACACACACACACGCACGCACACACACACACACACACACACACGCACGCACGCACGCACGCACGCACGCACGCATGACACGCGTTGTGAAAGACAAATTTTACTGACGCCGACCAAGCGCATACATCAAAATTATTACAAATCCGGTGACAGGCGTACCGAACAGAAAAAAAGTGTTCTAACTACTATAGAGAACGTTTATATATCTACACTATACCCCAGCTGGTGCATGCATGTACATATACTTACAAACTGAACACTGATATACTGTATATCTATTGGACAGCGCGTATAAAAGGCATCTGCCAACACTTGTAATTGTAGTCTGTTTCCGCTCGCTGCTATGGCGTGCCACAGCGCATGCAAGCTTTTTGTACGCCGCAACAATGAATGAGGAACTCAAAACATCCACAGAAAACACCTGACAGCCTCCTCAACTGCTGTTCATGTTTCTCGCCATACCTGTGTTCTCCGTTTAACGTTTGTTCTATTCACAGCACCGTTATATAAGCTGTTAACGTATCTGTTCATTTGACACTGACGATGATTAACAGTTAGTGTACGAGCTTCATTTTAACCAAGTCATGTCGTGCGTGTATACGCCATAAAACATCTGGTCGTGAGACGAGACTTTACACACAAGTTTCTGAGCCGTGAAAATGAACTACCCCCCCCCCCCCCTCTCTCTCTCTCTAGTAAATACCTTGTAATGGTCACGTTCGTACTTTATTTGGCATTTGACACATTCACTGATGTCATGTTTTTCTTATGTATATCTACGCTAATCAGTGTGTGTGTGTGTGTGTGTGTGTGTGTGTGTGTGTGTGTGTGTGTGTGTGTGTGTGTGAGTGTGTGTGTGTGTGTGTGTGAGTGTGTGTGTGTGTGTGTGTGTGTGTGTGTGTGTGTGTGTGTGTGTGTGTGTGTGTGTGTGTGTGTGTGTGTGTGTGTGTGTGTGTGTGTGTTAAGCAATGGTTGCAGGTTTCCTAGTATTTATAGTTTAACAAGGACAAGATCTATAAAAAGGTCTGCGCACCTAATCTTTTATCCTTGTAAAATAAATTTTCGTTCGTTCTCTCTCTCTCTCTCTCTGAAATTTGTATTTACACAGGTCGCACGTGTGTGTGATTGTGTTTGGACCTGCTGGATGATTTTTTATGATTTTGTTTCTTGTAGTTTAGTGCATAATGTTCTGTCTTGAAGTTTTTCTTAAATTTTAGTAGATAGTCTCTGCAGCGGCCCTAGCAACGGGAAATTTGCAAACTCGGCTGGCGATTTTCTGTCAAAACTTTTAACCGTTGACAAATAAAGTTTCATCATCATCATCATCTCTCTCTCTCTCTCTCTCAAAAAAAAAAAAAGAAAAAAAAAAGAGAGATGCCCTGACAAGAAAACTATGTACATAGCAACTGATACGGAAAGGCACGGGGTTCAGCTGAAACCGTCTTTAGATTGTAAGCCCCTCAGTCTCAAACGCGCACAGTCCGGCTCGCTTCCACTGTGGCGTCACTACCATGAGATGAGCGGCGAGATCGGCGTGTGTAGTTTGTCTCAAACATGCTGAAATATCGCGCGGTTACTGCCCCCAAAAGGGCCTTCAACAGACTAGCAAGTAAACTCCGTACGACTTCTCTCCCTTGGCCGATCTTGTAAGTTCACTTCAGACAGAGAGCATGTATACTACGCCTAGCGGCTCTGGTTCAGAATGTTCAAGAAGACATCACTGTGATAGGAAAGGTTCATGGGCGCTCCAAATGAACCCCTCTCTCTCTGTGCCTGAAGTCTCCCTAGCACTGAGCGGACGCGTCCTTGACTGAGATTGTCCCCGCGTTCGTCTGGTCCACAAAGGCCCTGTCTTCAGTTCTGGCGGAACTGAAGCCGGGACTGACTTATACTTCAAACGAAAACAATGCAACATGCAAATGTTCTGTCCTTGATCTAGGACCCTGAGGTGTTCCAGTGTTCCACGACACAGGTGAATGGTTTCAGACGGCGCACGATGCGCATGTGCGCGTCAAAAGGAGGCGGGTTGGCTTGGTCTTCCGCCCGGATGTGGAACTGGGTCAGCAGCCTCGTTAGGAAGAGAAACAGCTCGATCTGCGTCAGGTGGTAGCCGAGACACATCCGCTCTCCTGGAGAAGAAACCATAAAGTCACTGAAAGCATCAGGACAAATACCCATTTTGACGGTGTGGCCGCCAAACAGTAGAGCAACTGCATCCGACCATCGCCGGTGCTCACAAACTTACACATCAGTATAATAACAATAATAATAATTTTAAAAATCACATTTACACAGCGCAATTCTTGAAAATATGTCAACTCATTGCGCAACAGTTCACACATCACTCACACGCCCATAGAACACAATCATCCACGCAGGCACCACGGTTACGTGAATCAGTAGAAGGCACGGCAAGTTGAACTGAACAGATAAGTTGTAAGCTCTGGCTTGAAATAATATGACAGAGTTGGTTGCTGTCTCACGCTAGCAGGCAGCGAGTTCCAGACTGTTGGGGTGGTAAACCGGAAACAGCGTTCGCCAAAAGGTTTCAAGATACATTTAATGTATCCGTTTAAAATTCAGGCTCTGTTGTCTTTCGAGTTGTACATGGGTCTCTATTCTTTAAGAGTAAGGGTGGGTTGGGTGTTAGGAAGTTTAACGTCCTTTTCCACCACATACGGGTGATATCAAAGACGGACCAACGATGAAAAAGCCAGCGCAAATATTTGGCCCCTGCCGGGATTCGAACTCACGACCCGAGCAGTGGCAGTCCAACGCTCTACCACTAGGCCACCCCGGCTCCCCTTGTTAAAGAGTAAAGAGTAATGAGCCATGAAAATAACGACATGATCACTCAGTAAAGTCTCCTGTGTTTGGAGATATGAAAGTGTTTCGGTTTGGGGTAAGCCAGAAAAAGCAAGTAACATCGTACGTTTGTAAAGCGCATTGTGGGGTCCCTCCAAACACAATCATCACGGTACTGAACGAAGGAAGAAGGACATGATGCTATAAGTACAAGCCATGGCCGTATCACGAACGGCGGAAATCAAAACTTTGACGCCCAGGAAAGCTCGAGGGGATCAAGTTAGGGGAGAGAGACACAGAGAGAGGGGGGGGGGGGAGAGAGAGAGGGAGAGAGAGAGGGAGGGAGAGAGAGAGGGAAAGAGAGAGAGAGAGAGAGCACATACCGACTCCAAAAGGTCTGTAACTCTTGGGTGTGATGCACTTGCCGCTTGCGTCGAGATGACGCTCCGGTCTAAACACTTCCGGGTCTTTGTAGAAGCGGGGGTCACGGTGCAGACTGTAAATACCTACAGGCAAATAAATACACCAGTAAATGGACAACAACGGGAATTTTTTAGTCTTGGAAATAAAAACAAACTGCTAAAATAACGAAGCTAGAAAATGCCTCGAGAGTCTGGATTCCGTATGCGCTTTTGTACTTCCGATTAAGGGTAAGTGGGCGGTCACGTGTTTTCAGGTTTAACCTTCTTGTGTCCACTGCGATTTGTAAACGACCGTACTACCGGGAAAAGCCCACCCTGCAGGGCAAGCGGGATTTTTCCTACCTAAGTCGGCTCCTACCCAGAGCGGGTGTGCTATGGGCCCAATAGGAAGGCAGTTGCCACACAGCGGAGACTCACCCGCTTCTCGGGTACGACTTTAGGGGTGCTGCTCTAGTTACGACACATGTGTCATGATTACATATAGGCATGGGCCTGGTTAACGCAGGAAGCGGGGAATGCGGCCCTGTCACGCAGTGCCAAACCACTTGGACCTCCAAAGCATCATCATACCATCATCCTCAACGTCATCATCATTCATAATACTACCAAAAAAAATTGCCCCAGCTTCCGAACCCTCCGTGGATTCCACCCATGAACTGGGAGATACACCACTGAAGCTGGCCGGCAAAGAGTTTGGGGCAGCAAAAAATGAATGCATGCATAAACAATGACTGAGGACAAATGAATAAGAGTTGCACATACTAGCCAGAACGAAGGCTCCCTTTGGGACTTCATACTCCTCCTCCAACACCACGTCCTCCGTGGCCACGTGCGGCAAAGACGATGGGGTCACCGATCCCAAGCGCAGGGCTTCCGTCAAGGTCGCGTGAGTGTAAGGCAAGTGCTCGCGATTGGCCCACGTGATCTTGATGCCACTGGCAACGACCTTGTCCAGCTCGGCTTTGACCTTGGCCTGAATGTCCTGGTCATGGATGAGGTACAGGCAGAGGAATTCGAAGGCTGACAGCGAGCTGGTGACTCCACCGTAGAACAGGTCCATCAACGATTGGTCCATCTCGTCATCTGCGGAGAGGCGGAGGATGGTTGACGACACGATAGGTAACATATAGCATTGCAGAATGTAATATCGATACAGGCAGAAAGAAGAGAGACAGCAGACGTTCTGGCTGGGGTGGGTGGGTGTTTGGAGGTTTAACGTCCTTTTCCACCACATACGGGTGATATCAAAGACGGGGCAACGATGAAAAAGCCAGCACAAATATTTGGCCCCAGCCGGGATACGAACTCACGACCCGAGCATTAGAAGTTCTGGCTGGGAACCCCCGATATTTTCAAGACAAATATGGTGTCAGCCATGTCAAAGACGTCGGTAATGGTTTAGTGGGAAATTCTGCTTTCTCAGAATGCTACAGACAGACAGACAGGGACAGACGATCAGGCCGAGACAGACAGACAGACACAGACAGACACAAGACCGAGAAAGACAGACACAAGACCGAGAAAGAGACAGACATAGACAGAGACATGCAGACAACCAGAACAAGACAGACAGAGACAGAAATACAAACAGACTAACCAAAGGTTTGCGTTCTATCCGCGTACTCCTCAGACGTCAGGATGTGGTCGAGCAGGGCATTAGGGTCCGGCTGGCCACCCAGCTGCTGCATGGCCTCCCTCCTTCTGGTCACCCAGCCCCGCAATACGCCTTGTACGGTGGTCGACATCTTGAACATGTTGGGGATGGTGCGACCACTCACTGCCTCCAGTGGACGCCGGAATTTTCCCGTCTGGAACAAAAGACAGACAGCTGAAGAACTTTCTCAATCTTGTCTGGGAATTTAACGTCCTTTTCCACCATGTATGGCTCATATCAAAGACGGGACAACGACAAGACCAAAGACCAGCACAAATATCTAGCCCCAGCCGAGATTCGAACTCACGACCTGATGATAAGGATAGCCCCGTGAAGTATTCCTGCATAAAACAAAACAAACCACACACACGTTTCAGCGTTAGTGGTGGAAAGGAGTTCCCCCATACCTTGAGGTACATCTGTGTGGACTTTGAGCTGAGGTCCACTTCCTCCAGATGCTCCATCTGAGGCATGAGCTGCTTCATGTCGGAACTGTCCCGCTCCAAGGGTTCGCCGAGCAGCAACGTGGCCAGTCGGCTGGTGAACGCGGGTAACAAGAAGTCATCAAGATGAACCGGCGTTCCCAAACGCTGCTCCAACTCGCCCATGACAATGTCGGCCTCGCGGTGAATGTTGGCCTCGTACGGCTCGTCCAGGGACGACCTCCACAAAGCCCGCATGAAGGCTCGGCGATTCTCTTGCCATCTTTCGCCCATTCCGAACAGCAGGCCTGTGACAAGATGGTTACAGTTGAGTGAGCAGGTAGGGGTTATCTTGTTAGTTATATTCTTTGTGTGTGTTAGTTCACACACACACACACACACACACACACACACACACACACACACACACACACACACACACACACACACATCATATTACACACGTTTCACGTGCCAGTGTACTGCTTGAAACTGAAGACAAATGGCCCAAACGCCCAGTGACATCCATTCCTACACGAAGTGAAGTAGATAGATAAATAAATAAATAAACAAATAAATAAATAAATAAATAAACAAATAACCTATATCAGTTACGTGTCAACTGCTTGACATTAAAGGGGGAATGGCAAAAAGCCCCACAACATTCATTTTTTCCACGAAGCCAAATAAATAAGTAATAAAAAAATAAAAAGTAAAAACCTATCTGATCCGGTTTAGGCAGGCACACACACACACTCACACACTCCCTCAGTTTAAAAGGGAGCGTGACCGTGCACTCAACTGATGTCTTGACAATAATTGTTTCGTTACGCCTGGAAAGAGTGCCCCCCTCAAATTCGTGGCGTTTTGTGTTTTTCAGCTGTGAATATCATGATTCACACATGACTGAATGTGTCACTGACTTTGTGTATTTCGTGTGTGTGTGTGTGTGTGTGTGTGTGTGTGTGTGTGTGTGTGTGTGTGTGTGTGTGTGTGTGTGTGTGTGTGTGTGTGTGTGAAAGGCCTGAATGAGTGTCTCACGACGGGCGGTAAAACTGTAACAGGAAAGTTTGATACAGACGATCAGTCACTCAAATATTCTTATATTTGGTGGATGACTGGTCGTTCCAGTTTGTTCTCTCTCTCTCTCTCTCTCTCTCTTTTACCGTTGACAAATAAAGTTTCATTTCATTTCTTTTCATTTCATTTCTCTCTCTCTCTCTCTCTCTCTCTCTCTCTCTCTCTGTTTCTTTCGTTTGTTTGCCTCAGTATATTAGACTGGTTTTTGTCAGGGTTTTTTGTTGTTGTTTGTTTGTTTTGTTGTTGGTTTTTTGGTTTGTTTTGTTTTGTTTGTTTGTTTGTTTTTTGTTTGTTTGTTTGTTTGTTGGTTTTTTTTGGGGGGTGGTTGTTGTTTGTTTGTTTCTTCGCACGTTTTGCCGTTTGTTTACTTGCTTGCTTGCTCAGTTTTAACACCAGTATTAATATGTTCGCTAATCCCTCTTCTCACTCAGCATACCATGCAGCGGACCTTATAATGTTACGCTGTGAATGTCAGGCACTAACAGCAACGTACAACCGCCAACATTACACAATCGGTCAATCTCGGGAAGTCTACATTTCACATGACATTCCGGCCGCCGTCGCGAGATCACAGGAAGTCTCATCTTTCGTAAATGTGCCACCGAGGCACAGCCCGGCCACCGTAATACATACTGCTCGCACAATGGACGGCTCCACTCCAGTCAATCAAAAGGCGTAATCCCCCAGACTTCAGCCAATCGCGTCCCGCCGCATAAAGAGCACAGCACATGGCACGGTCTGGCAAACTTTTTTGCCAGACACTACAACGAAGGAAGCACATGTAGTTCGATATGACTGAATCATGGAAAGAAAGCAGTAAGTCCACTGACGTCATTTGAGGAAAATGACCATTACGTCAATCTCTTTCATCTTTAAATAGCCCCTTTATCCCATACAACGAGCGTACTATGTGTTGCCAATACACAGCAGAGTGATGGGGCGGAGCTTTGACCTCGGGCTTTGCCGAGTGGAGTCGTCTGTTACTACCGGCGCAGCTGAACGGTGCTCACTGCATCATAGATTTGGCGGTATGCTATGCTGTGCTATGCTATGCTATTCCTCGGCGCACGCTCAAGGCGCCGCAGGGCTAGAGGAAGAAGCAGTGAAAGCCTGCTGCTGCTACGCGCTACTTTATGTGCAAACCTTCACCCTGCTATTCACTCTGATGCGTGTGCCAGTATTTCTGCTTCCGAGTCCCACGCCATCCGCGACAGCCGGCCTTCTTTTCGAAAGATGGACGTGGAATATTTAATATGCACACTCTGAGTGACACAAGGGCGAGACAGGCACCGTAAACGAGTCTGCACTTATTACGACACGATTTAGACAGGAGAAATCCAACAAAATTCCTGCTCACCGGGGATCTGAACCCGCCCGTGCCTCAAGATCTATAGCGGACCACTACGCCAAATCCCCTGGTATGGTACGCCACTAACTCTCCGTACTCGCAGACCTCAGGTGCACTCCCGCACCGCCCTAACTGATGAACTAATCTGCGGCGGAGTGCTCATCACTGGTCTCCGTCGCGGAGAGTTTTCCTCTCCAAATTCACGGCTGATATGAACTGTGAGAATGATTCCGGTTCTACTACACGGGCGGCAATCAAAATGGAAGGCTTTTTTCCGTTGCTATCATACTGCCCCTTCAAAAGTCAGTTTCGGTTTCTGGTTGGTAAACAGCCCCTCTCAATCGTTCTAACCACCAAATGAAAATCTAAAGCGTCTTCCTGGTGCCATTTTTAATTTGGAAAAGGGTGGGTGGGTGGGTGTTTGGGCGTTTAACGCCCTTTTCCACCACATAGGGTGATATCAAAGACGGGGCAACGATGAAAAAGCCAGCACAAATATTTGGCCCCAGCCGGGATCGAACTCACGACCCGAGCATTAGAAGTCCAACGCTCTACCATTTTCGACCACCCCGGCTCCCCTTGAATTTGGAAAAACGCGGTGCTATGGCGTGGGAAACCCGCTGACGGACGGTGCCATGATATGAAGCGGCATAGCACCGGAAACACGCCCCTCCATTTTGTTTGACCCCCGTGTACTCTGTGTGTCCGCGAGAATGATGTGAACAATATGAGCCGCTCCAGTACCAGCCTCTGACTCACAGTGTCGGTAAGACCTACGGCACACGCTGCGAGCGTGCTGAGGCTACGCGACACAGATGCAAATCTGGAGGAAAACGCTATATATTCCTCTTACACATAACGCTGCAGATGACACCCTAGAAATGATTTCAAATTCACCAAAAAATTCACAAAAATCAGGCAGCCATAGACTCGTGCGCATAGAGGAAATTTAAACAAATTCCAATATTCCGTTTTTGGGCGATGTTGGCAGCGACCACATACCCCCTCATTCCACGGTCGTCTGCTGGCGCCTGTGCCAGCCGCGCATGAATACAAATAGTCCACAAGCCAGCCTCATTTTTCCCTAATTTTACTATTACCTGGCATGAAACTTGTTTACAAAGCCAACAAAAAGCTCCAGATTGCCATATTTTACTATGCACACAAATTTTAAAAGGAGCAAAGATTTTCTACTATATTAATTAGCCGGGTTCTTACTACATGCCCCGGAAGCTAATACCGTCGCGTAGCCTGTAAAAGCCTTCGCACGCTGGTCGAACGGCTTTTCTGTTCACACGCTACGAGCGTTCAGTAAGCGGACTACACCGTCGGCATGGCGCTGGACATTACACAAAGAGCGATAGCGCGCGGTCAGCGGCGATCGACTGGGGTGGAGAGAAAAAAAAAACAGGACCGTGTTCTATTCACTGGCGAGCCGACCGCGTCGCGCTACAGTGCCCCTGGCGACCCGATTTAATTGGCTGGGAGTGCAGTTTACCGCTTGTAGCCGTGCAAAATGGCCATGTCTGACGGCCCTCTAACATCGCTGGCATCAAGTCTAACCAGCTGTATGGACAAGTGGATGTCTTGAGGATAGGGTGGGGAATGAGCTGGCAACGGGGAAGTGAGGGGGTGGGTGGTCGGGCGTGCGGATGGGGGGCGGGGGTGGAGGGGTTGGCGGGGGGGGGGGGGTGGGCGGGGGGGGGGGCATGGTTGGTTGTGTTGATAATAGGCCGGCTAGACTCGCAGGCGTTCCATTATGTAATCTGGCTTCTGCATCAGCAACACTGCAGTCAGGTAACCTGAGAACACGGCAGCTTGTCGCCACATGGGTGTATACAACTTTACAAGTTTACAGATTTCGCCGGCATCGCTTGTAACGTCGCTGAGATGGAAAACTGTCGCTTTCAAAGCTGTAAGGCAGTTTGCCAGATAGAAGGATGTTTCGTTTCGCCATTGCGACCGTCTTGTGACTGTGTGTCTTCTAATATTGATGCTCATGAGGAGGGAGAGGGTAGGGTGGGTGGGTGTTTGGGAGTTTAACGTCCGTTTCCACCACGTACGGGTGATATCAAAGATGGGGCGACGAGAAAAAGGCCAGTACAAATATTTGGCCCCAACCGGGCTTCGAACTCACGACCCGAGCATTGAGGGTCCAACGCTCTACCACTGGGTTATCCCGGTTCCCCGGAGGAAGAGGGGGATGAAGATGACAGTGACGACAGAGGCTCATAATGATGACGATCATGATGACAAAACATGAAAACAATGCATGTACAGTAAAAGCTGGTTAATTCGTAGTCGCTGGGAACAGCAAATTTACTACGATCTATCCGAACTACGATTTAAACGAACAACGACTATCCAACTACGAATTCAGCTGTTTGAACTAATACTTTGTGGGGGTTTGTTTGTTTGTTTTTCGGGGTTTTTTTGCGGGGGGGGGGGGGGGGGTGTTGCAGGCATGGGAATTGGAGAAGTCAAAAAAGACTGAAATTCTCGCGGTGCACAAAGGCGGAAGGACGGACTTTACCCAAAGAAACTGAAAAGCGGGGGGGGGGGGGGGGGGGGGGGGGGGTGTAGAACGAACGGAACAAAAACGCTGTACTTTCCTTTTAGGTATCGCGTAACTCAAGCGGGCGGCCAACAACTCGGCGGCAATCGGTGAAAAGAAAAGCGGAGCTGCATTTAAAAAAAAAATCAACTAGACTTTTTTAGGCGGAATTTGATTTAGGCGGAAAATACAGACTCTTTTAGGCGGAAATTTCTTTTTAGGCGGAAACCCAATTTCATTTAGGCGGAAATTTGCCTTTAGGCGGACAATTCCCATGCCTGGTATTGTTTGTTTGTTAGCCAACGCCGGAATGTAAGAACACTTCTATCAGCAAGTCCGCACTGATCGACTCACCATTAGCGATAGCAGCAGGCCCCACAGGACGCCCCAGAAACAGGTGACCGTCCTTCTCCATGTATTTCTCCACCATCTCTATAGTGTTGAGGTACACCAGCTGGTTGGGGCCGATACGCACGCTGTAGATGGCGCCATACTCCCGCGTCCACTCCAGGTTCGTCTCGGGGCCTTTCCACTGGAGAGCGGCGCCTAGAACGGGGATGCCCCGTGGTCCGGCTGGCAGCCCATGCCTGGACGAGTGGCACGTGGTCATCGTGGAGTTTCTCTGGTAAAGAAGTGCCGGATAAGGGAGAGTAGCGTGTTGGTGAGGGGTAAGGTTGAGTATGTACTTCGGGTTGAAAGTTGTTCTAGCGACCCTCAGGGTAATGGAAAAAAAGGCGGTGTTCGTAATATTGACAGAAACGTTCTGAGGCGTAACGTTGAGTGAGTCCGTGTCTCAGTCAATGAGTGTCACTCAGTTCAATCTAGTACTGCCACTGTTCACACACTGACAAACTCTGGCGCGAAAACAATTTGAGATCACTAGCAGTCAGCTGAGTCTCCTGGCTGGTTGTCAAATCAAGTTAGACAGATCGTTAAAATTTCGTCAAAGCTCACCAGTCCTTCAACCGGCAACTGTCACCCTGTCTTGTCGGTACGGCTTATCTCTGTCCTCGCTCAGAGTTCCTCCCAACATACGAAATTACAAGCATCAAAGAACAGACTTGACTTGTACCGTCCCACTGCTTTCACTGACGCCACACTCAGTCGTCGTCGCTATTTGTTTATGGTACAACAGCAAAATACCGGCACACACGCTCTCTGACTACAGGCAGCCAACCAATGAAGACGAAACGCCGGATCGGGAAAACCAATCAATTGGCCCCAGCCTCTCACTGACAGGATACAAAAAAAAAAAAACACACACACACACACAATGCAACGCAGTGTCCACGTTTCCTGAGCAAGCCTCCGCCGACAACAACAGCCCAGTCAGTGCCCTATTATAATGTCAAACACAGGTGAAGGTCACTTGCATAACAAAATACGAAAGTTTCTGCGTTGTAACATATACTCAGCCTCACGCGGCGCGCCAGAAAGTTCGGCTGACAAAATGTGGGGTCCACCCGAACGACCCGAGCGCTTCGGTGTATGTCCTTTGGCCTTTTGCTTCCGACGACCCTGTTTCCTCGCCTTTCCCAACAGTTAAACGACACACTTCCCAACTCCGCCCTTCCGAAAACAAATACGCACGATGCACGCACACGACTCGGTGTGAGGCAGTAAATCTGTCACTGCTCTCGTCTTAACACTGTATACCTAGTCGCTTGTTCTTCCCCCTCAGCTTTGTAGTTATCTGCACGAGAACTCTTTATATCAAGCAGGAAAGGCTCCACTTCAGATACTGTGTTCCTAGGGCTTCTGCTGGGCTGCTTGGCTTGTGCCCTTCGCTTCTATCTGGCCCTAGTCTGAAGTCAAATTATATAGGCTGCGTTAGGGGTCGGGCCAGAGTACATAAAACAAAGGATATACCATACGAGCAGGAGGCCACGTTCATTCTTAGTAGAGCACGAATGCGGAGAGTGGTGATTCACTGTTCAGTGAAACGCTGTATGTGGAGCGATGTGGCGTAAGTGTATCTGGTTGGAGAATTACACGTTATACCTGCGCGTGGCCCGAGTGTCGTGTGCAAGGAATAGAAGTGCGCAGTGCGGGGCCGCTGCATCCGGACTCAAAAGTTTTAGTTGTTCAGTCATGACAATGATAATGTGAGGAGTGCCCGAGAAATTCTCTGTGTGTGTGTGTGTGTGTGTGTGTGTGTGTGTGTGTGTGTGTGTGTGTGTGTGTGTGTGTGTGTGTGCGCTCTCTCTCTCTCTCTCTCTCTCTCTCTCAGTGTTTCGAGTCGCGTATCTTTAACAAAAGTTCCATGCGACCACGCACATCACTGGTTACTACATATACTACGCTGTTGTCTACTCTGATCTAGTAATATGCTCCTACACCGGGCCGGTAGCCCGGTACTATAGCGGCGCCCGCGGTAACTGTGGTCGTAATGGGACTACATTGGCCAGCAGCCGTGATGATAAAAGCAACAACGCAGGCCACTTGGATGAGTAAGCTACACGTCCCCTGCACCGGGTTCGAGTCTGATGCTGCCGGAAGTTAGTCAGTCATGTTTGGCCGGACTCAGTGAGTCAGTTTTCGCTTGACCCATCGAAACTCCGGCCATGTGTTAAAGGACTGCAATCTCGACAAAAAGTCACAATCCGTGTGCTAAAAAAACAAAACAAAAAAAAACCAAACAAACCTATCCGACCGTGCAAAAAGCACAGTCAACTTTGTCATACTTACAGAGTTTTCAGCGTCCCTAAAACACCTTAAAAGCCAAGGGCAGCCTGATTTCAGTTCACGGCTCCGTTTTGACATAGTCTTCTCGTGCAGCACACAACACCCACTAGACACTGTAGCGATGTGTCTCGCTCACTGACCAAAGGCACAATGAAGTCACTGCAAACTCACGCTTCGGTGAAAAAAAGGCCCAGTATCAGTGTACATGGAAGGAACTGTAGCTACAGCAGACCGTCCGTCAGGACAGGTCTGTTCGTAATCAAACATATACACTGGTAGTAGTCAAACACGCTTAAGCCGAACTCGTGTGTGTGTGTGTGTGTGTGTGTGTGTGTGTGTGTGTGTGTGTGTGTGTGTGTTTAAATGAATAAGATCAGAACAGTGACAAGTTATGAGTGCTTTCTTCAGTGGGGCTTAAAAAAAAACCCACAAAAAACAACCAAACTATAAAACTAAATGGTGAAAACACACACACACACACACACACACACACACACACACACACACACACACACACACACACACAAATGCGGTCGCATTACTGTACGCACAAATCAATGTACGCTCCACTCCGTTCTTGCACTCCACCCCCCCCCCCCCATCACCTCCACCCCTCACCCACCCTCTCTCTCTCACACACACACACACACACACACACACACACACGACACACACACACACACACACACACACACACACACACACACAAATGTGCGCGCTTCTATACGCACAAGCCAATGCACGCTCCATCCCCCCTTCCCCTCACACACACGCACACACACACACACACACACACACACAAGCTTGGCATTCACACACACACACACACACACACACACACACACACACACACAGGGAGACTGCATGTTACACACTCCCTCCCCTACACACGTCAAAAGAAACAATCGTGCACACACCAATCTAAGCCCGAGCTCACATCCTTTCGACTAGCCCATAAACCACGCCCATCGCCCATCGCACATCTCCCAAGGTTACCTTTCGAACTGCCCCTCCCCTGTGCCCCTCCCTCGGTCATCCCGTCTCTAATCCTGAACCCACCACCTAATTCACGCACGCAAACTTAGATCTACCACTCGTTCTGTCCAAACAATGGCGCCTGCAAAACATGTGGCACGCGTCATCAGTTTCCCGCATACTGAAAAACATTTGACGTGTTCGTTTCCGTAGGATAATTATAGGCCTAGCCGTGTGTAACGAATAGAATAACGAATCTCTGTCTGGCTAAAGTTAGATAGGCAGTCAGACGGAAAGTATTGTAATGATATAATTATCTGACTCCCACGACAAACCCTTTCGAAATTTAGTCCCATGGCAGTATTTATTACATTGAAACAGAGACAAGTACACAATCAGACTGAAACAGAGACAAGTACACAATCAGACTGAAACAGAGACAAGTACACAATCAGACTGAAACAGAGACAAGTACACAATCAGACTGAAACAGAGACAAGTACACAATCAGACTGAAACAGAGACAAGTACACAATCAGACTGAAACAGAGACAAGTACACAATCAGATTGAAACAGAGACAAGTACACAATCAGACTGAAACAGAGACAAGTACACAATCAGACTGAAACAGAGACAAGTACACAATCAGACTGAAACAGAGACAAGTACACAATCAGACTGAAACAGAGACAAGTACACAATCAGATTGAAACAGAGACAAGTACACAATCAGACTGAAACAGAGACAAGTACACAATCAGACTGAAACATAGACAAGTACACAATCAGACTGAAACAGAGACAAGTACACAATCAGACTGAAACAGAGACAAGTACACAATCAGACTGAAACAGAGACAAGTACACAATCAAACAAATAATCATGGTAAGAACATAAAAACAAGTCTGACGTAACACCTGGTACTATTACGGTTCATGTAAACTGACATGGAGACGACATTACATGATGACCAACCCCTTGGTGAGAGGCCGGTGAAGTCTGAGAGACGATCCGTTACTGCACTCCAAAGCCACAGTGGCGATACTACGTCACAACATGGCGGAAAATATCGTTGAGGTGGGAGCAAAAATACCGATAGTTGGTCCCAAAGTGGACAAATTACTCCACGAAAGGGACACGGTTGTGACTTTGAATGAATGAGCGTTCGTTTCGAAGAAACTCATGAGTGCTATGAACCAAACGGCGTGTGCATATCGCCTACAGTCGCCACAAACTCGACCGGAAACGGCCGTTGCTCAGTGCAGAATTTGAAAATGACGACACAAATCCATGCTAAACGCCTCAGCTAGCCAACAGCGAACCTAAACTTCTATTGCAGACGAGAACCTGTGTCCGTTACTTACTAATCAAGCCGCACTGGCATGCCTGTGAAGGCTTGTTTTGTCTGGGGCTTCCTTTCTTTCCCTGCCCTCGGCACACTATGAGGTGCTGACTGGCTGTGTGGACAGTTAGTGTGGGAGGTGGCGATTTTGTGAGCACAGCGTGTGCACTGAACGATCCACAAAACAAGTACGTATCGAAGAAAGGACATTTTTTACACATCAGTAGTCCAGAATCGGTATTAAAGTTTTGAATTGGGTTATACAACTATTTGCTATATATTTCAAGTAAACACTTACCAACCACCCGAATTCTCGATCCTCACTAGGCTGATATTATCTCTGCTTCCAGCATGACAAAATGACTGCATGTCCTGAAAACGCATGCACAGTTTAATTTGGGAGCAGATTATTTATTTAGAACTAAATTACTCCCCTCCTCACACGGGAGCCGGGGTGGTCGAATGGTAGAGCGTTGGACTTCTAACGCTCGGGTCGTGAGTTCGATCCCGGCTGGGGCCAAATATTTGTGCTGGCTTTTTCATCGTTGCCCCGTCTTTGATATCACCTTACGTGGTGGAAAAGGACGTTAAACACCCAAACACCCACCCACCCCTCCTCACACAAAGTTTGCATTATTATGACAAGGTCGTGCTCCATGACATTTGAATTTTACGTCAGTTCTCTGTTTCTCATTGGAATGAAGCCTTTCTAAGACACGTAGGCGACGAAATGTTCACGACGTAGTGTTGAAGACCTAACAAAAACAAAACTTAAAAAAAGGCAAAAATCCGCAATGACAAAACATGTCGCACATTTGCAAACAGATACTGAAACTGAGTAACCAGATAATGCCATTTCTGAACACAACACTTTATTTTCACTGCCTTCTGCTTTTAAAAACAATGTGCAATGCAACCATAACAGTACCCCCCCCCCCCCCCCCAAAAAAAAAAAAATGATAAATTGAAAGTAACAAGCACAGGCGTTTTATCTTCCCACGAAAACGGAACATAAATCATTTCAGAATCTGGCATTTTTGCGAAAAGCTTTTGAAACTATGTGCGATGCAGTCACAATGCAATGCAAACGCACACAAAAAACTTTTATCATGATGAATTGAAAGTAACAAGCACAAGCTTTTGACCTTCCTACAGAAACGGAAAATAAGTCATTACAGGATTTGGCGATTTTTTTTTAGCTCACTTGTGTAACAAAAGGGAGAATATGTAATAACCCTCCGTCGTCTGTGTGTGTGTGTGTGTGTGTGTGTGTGTGTGTGTGTGTGTGTGTGTGTGTGTGTGTGTGTGTGTCCGCATTAGCTTTTTCTCAGAATCTGCAAACAGCAGAGGCACCAAATTAACAGTCATGAGCCCTTGC
This sequence comes from Batillaria attramentaria, assembly GCA_018292915.2. NCBI lineage: Eukaryota > Metazoa > Mollusca > Gastropoda > Batillariidae > Batillaria > Batillaria attramentaria. The sequence goes on along the minus strand of JACVVK020000175.1, from coordinate 427,770 downwards.
AAAAAATACCATTTTGAATGACCTTGACTCCATGTCAAGGTCACTATAGCTGTCTATTTAGAAAGCTCACATTAGCATTTTCTCGGAATCTACAAACACCAGAGTTTTTAAACTTTGCATGATGATAGACATTGATAGAGCTTTAGAGAAATACCTGTATTCAAGCTTGTAACATGGTTAGGCCATACAAGCTATTTTTTGGGAAACCTTAACATTGGCATTTCCTCAGAAACAACAACAGCAGAGGCACCAACCCTGGCTTGCTACTAGAAGTGATTAGACCTATGCAAACATACGATTTTAATTTTGCTAAACTAAACCCCGATCGACCCTATGCAGATTTGAAAGAAGCGTTTAACTACCGGCCTGGCGAGAAAGGGGTGAGATCACAGACCTAACAAAACAAGGAGGAACGGCCCCGTCCTACAAAGTTGTTTCTCCAAATTTCATTTTATTTTGTCTGTTTTGTTGTTATTGTTGCCGGTTCTCCCCTCTCCATGTTCTACCAATGACACTAGATCCTCTACGACCTCGACCGATTAGTCACGTGACTGGGGGTGGGGCCGGGTGGGGGGAGAGCGAGAGAGACTGAGAGTGGGTGGGTGGGTGTTTAGGCGTTTAACGTCCTTTTCCACCACGTAAGGGTGATATCAAAGACGGGGCAACGAGAGAAAGGCCAGCACAAATATTTGGCCCAAGCCGGGATTCGAACTCTCGACCCGAGCATTGAAAGTCCAACGCTCTACCATTCGGCTACCCTGGCTCCCCAGAGAGAGAGAGAGAGAGAGAGAGAGAGACGTCAGTTCCGTGAACTAAACATTTGACGTCAGCCTCAGGCAGGTCGTCATACACAGACGGAGAGATGACGTCAGTTCCGCGAACTAAACATTTTGACGTCAGCCTCTAGCACTGCGATCGTCTGAGGCAGCTTGTTTATGTCTTGTGATTTCCCTGTTGGCTTTGTGGCTTCCCCGATTGAATTATTTTTCACATGAAATCTGGAAGATCTAGAGGGCTGGTGAAATGTCGGAGGCAGTGACGATACTTGCTTATTTTGTCTGGGAACTAAGCGTTTGACGTCAGCTTCACACTGGTGGTATGACAGATGATGCTTGTGCATGTCTTGTAATTTCCCTGTTGCTTTTGTGACTTCCCTGGCTGAATTAATTTTTACATAAAATCTGGAAGATCTAGAGGGCTGGTGAAACATGGACTAGAATACCTTGTATTGTACTTATGAAATCGAAAATTTGGAACTCTTTTGACCGGTGCTTTTCGCAGAAACTTGAAAAAGTTATGTTTATCTAAAAGTTCAGTTATTCTAAATGTTAAAGCTATAATAGTGCAGTAGTTCCTGTCATATGTGCAGTTGTCACACTAGACAAAAACGCCGGGATGATAAGTAATTTGCAGTAGTCTTTTCATAGATATTTGATCTTATGTGCAAACCACCCCTACCTCGAAAATATTTTTTTTACACAAAACCAGTCAGAGCTACAGAGCTGTAGCACGAATACAGGCAGTGTGATTGGGTGAACTTCCAAAGTCTAGAAAATGAAGGAATTTGAACAACTTTTTCGAAAAAATTCGTAACACGACCGATTTTTTTAAAATCGGCGATAACTCTTCTGAAAATGCGGCAGGCTAAAAATCGTGAAAGGTAGGTCTGGAGAAGGTGATTTCCCATTTTATCTCAAAGTAAAAAGGCCTCCATCGAGGTGGTTTAGGAGATAGCCATCATTACATCCGTCCACACACACACACACACACACACAGACACACGTCTCACAACTCCCGCCAAAAAGAACGCAGCAGCATAGTGTGCACGCCAAGTGTCTATGACGCAGGTTTCGTTACGTCACTATGTGCGTGAAAGTATTATTGTGTGGAGAAACGTCACAGTCTTGTTTTGTATCACTGAAACTTGCTGCTGCGCGCAGCAAAATCTGCCCCGTCTCAAAAAGATCGCAGGAAAATTGCTGAAGTCTTTATAGGGTAAATTCACACAGCAAAGTTGCGTATGTCGTTGAAAAATTGCGGAAGTCTTTATTGTTTTCAGTATTTCTGAAAAATTGCGTGACGGTGTGAAGTGTTTGCGTGCCTCTGTGTGTGCCTCTGTGTGTGTGTGTGTGTGTGTGTGCAAAATGACTCCCACAGAAGTTCCCTGTGAGGAAGATCCGTGATTAACATCAGACTCAAGTGTGTGCAAAATGACTCCACAGAACTTTCCTCTGGGGAAGATCCGTGATTAACATCACACACGAGCAGAGTTTAAGCCGAGTTGAAAGCGTATTGTTCGTCATCTCTGACATTTAATCGGTAGAGGAAAGTTGTGTGTATCTGTGCTTGCGTACTTCCGGCTGCATGAAATTCAAACGATTATTTTTAAATGAGCCGCAGCTCTAAAACCGACTTCAGCTAGGTATCGGCCGGATTTTCAAGCTGAACTGTTTGTGATAGCTTATCTAAACACATCTTCTTGGGCAATGCTAACGTCTTTTTGGTCCGTCAATTTCACAGAAACACGAAATTAAAATGTTAGCGACCTTATGTTTGACTTTTTTTTTTTTTTTGGGGGGGGGGGGGGGGGGGGGCAGATGAAAGAAAAATGCAAGTGAATTCATCTTTGTGTCAGTCCTGTTTTTAAGATTTTCGGGTGGTATTGATCTGAAAGTTATCGTGGCATTATATTTTCTTTCCCATACCAGACTGAGAAGCGTGTAATTAGCAGTTATTCCCGATAAAGCTGTTGTATACCGACGAGTATTTTGATCCAAGACGCAAATCAGCCCTGAGCTTTGGCTAAATACGAGTCGGTATACAACAGCTTCATGGGGTGTAAATGCTTTATCATTGTTTTCTTTGCGCCAATTTATGGTATATTTTGAACGTTTTTCCTACTAAAAACTAACAATCGAAAGCGGCTGCACATAGAAGACAAACGAGTTTGTCAACAACGCCGACGACAGAATAAAGTGCGCCTTTTTATGCTAGCAAGACGGTTTCAATTCACTCATGAACTCAAATCCAAACAAAAACACAAGTTCCAAACTTCGACTGAAGACACAAACAAACATGCTAACGCTTTCAAGGAACTATAATTTGCGAGATGAAATCGAAACCGATCAAGCACAGCTCAGTCTGTTCACGTTTTGCACAACCACGGTTCGAGCGGGAGTCTTCCTGTCGCGATTCTTCACGAAATATGAAGCCTTGTGAGTGTGTATTCTAACATTTTTTAGTACATGTACACCGATTAAAGTGCCCTTCCACCAACAGCTACAGTTTATAACTGCATGCTTGATTCAAACGATTCAAGAAGTTTCTGTTCATTCGGAGATCTCGACAACGAATTCGCTGCCATTCTCCGCACCGATAGCAGACGACTGCAGCTACTCGATTCGATTCTGCTTTAGGTCACAGGTTTTGGGTTTTATAGCGTTGAAACTGCTTTTGATTTCAGTACGCAGTGTTTGTTAGGTAAAGTCTGCTGTCGTCTTGAACGGTATTGGCGTCCAGCATGCCACGGTCAGTCAAGTCAGTCAAAAGCATACATTTAATCGGTGAGACGCCAGCTTCGATTGAACTTTTTGAGAACGGTTTTTGGCTCCCTTGTGTAACAATGGGAGTCTATGTAATAACACTTCGTCGTCTGCCTCTGTGTGTGTGTGTGTGTGTGTGTGTGTGCGTGTGTGCAGAAAAACTTTAAGTTTAACATTGTAATTTTCTAAGACTCTACAAACAGCAGAGGCACCAAACTTGGCATGCTGATAGACATTCGTAAGACCTTTCAAAGCATATCATTTTGAATGACCTTGACTCAAGGTCAAGGTCACCGACGCTGTTTGAAAATTGTACATTGGCATTTTCTCGGAATCTGCAAAATGACCATCATCATGCAAAATGACAAAAACTTTACAGATATACATATATTTAATGGCTTTGTGTCAAGGTCAAGGCCAGACAAGCTGTTTTTGTGAAACCTTATCATTTGCATTTTCTCAGAAACAACAAATAGCAGAGGCGCCAAACCTGGTGTGCTGATAGACAGTGATAAGACCTATGCACAAATACCATTTTAAATGACCTTGACTCAAAATCAAGGTCATTAAAGCAGTCTGTTTTGAAATTTTACTTTTGCATTTTCTCAGAATCTAGAAGAACCAGAAGCATCAAACTTTGCACGATGATAAACATTGGCAGCACATTAATAGGCATACCTGTGTTCAATGACTTCTAGTCAAGGTCAAGGCCATGCAAGTTGTTTTTGGAAAACTTTAACCTTGGCATTTTCTCCGAAATAACAAACTGTAGAGGCACCAAACAAAGCATTATGGTAGACAGCAATAAGACCTACCTTTCTGAATGAGCTTGACTAAAGGTCGGGGAGCCGGGGTGGTCGAATGGTAGAGCGTTGGACTTCTAATGCTCGGGTCGTGAGTTCGATCACGGCTGGGGCCAAATATTTGTGCTAGCTTTTTCATCGTTGCCCCGTCTTTGATATCACCCTATGTGGTGGAAAATGACGTTAAATGACCTTGACTCAAGTCAAGGTAATTAAAGCAGTCCGACTTATGACTAGTCTGCCATTGTTTCAGTGCCTTTGACTGCAATCTGCATCGGGCTGGGTAGTGTGTGTGTGTGTGTGTGTGTGTGTGTGTGTGTGTGTGTGTGTGTGTAGCGCTATGAGTTGTTTTCAGGCGAGATTAAGCACTAAACAAGTACTATTCATTATTATTATTATTAAGTTTACATCTGCACTTTCTCAGAGGCATCAAATTCTGCATGACAGACAGGCACTGGTAACACCTTTGCTGACATACATTCAGTGACTTTCAGTCGAGGTCAAGGCTATACAAGATGTTTTGGGGAAACTTCAACAGTGGCACTTTCTCTGAAACAACGAACAGAAGAGGCACCAAATGAGGCATGATGATAAACCAAGAGACCTATGTAGACATGCCTTTTTGAATGACCTTGATTCAAGGTCAACGTCAGTAAAGTTATCTGTTGTGAATTTTAACATTAGCGGTTTCGCAGGAACTACAAAATTAATACTAGAGGTGTCAAACTTGGCATAATATAGACATTGGTGAGATCCTTACCAACAGATCTCATTTCAATGACTTTGACCCAAGGTCAAGGCCATACAAACTGTTTGGGGGGAAAAACTGTACTAAGAACATCAGAGACACCACTTGGCATGATGATATACAGTGATAGGACACAAACATAATCTTTTGAATGAACTTGACCCACGACACAAGTGAGCCACGGAGATATTTGCCTCTCTACTTGCAAAAAGCTTTCTGCTTTTCAAACTATGTGCAATGCGATCATAACAGCACCAAAACTAGAGGAGCAAAGCCTCCTTGTCTCACTTGTAAGATGGGTCAAGGTCATTCAAAAGAGTAGTTTCTGTACAAATGGTAATGGGGTGGGGTGAGTGTTTAGGAGTTTAACGTCCTTTTCCACCAGGTAAGGGTGATATCAAAGACGGGGCAACGAGAAAAAAGCCAGCACAATATTTGGCCCCAGCCAGGATTCGAACTCACGACCCGAGGCATTGAAAGTCCAACGCTCTACCATTCGGCTATCCTGGCTCCCACACAATGGTAATGTAAAATTTCACAACAGACAGCTGTAATGACCTTGACCTTGAGTCAAGGTCATTCAAATGGGTATGTCTGCATAGGTCTCGTTGCTGTCTATCATTGTGCCTTGTTTGGTGCCTCTGCTGTTTGTTGTTTCCAACAAAATGTTAACGTTAAAGTCTCCGCAAAATATGTTGAATGGCCTTGACCTTGACTCAAGGAAATTGAATACAAGTAAGCCAGTACAGGTTTTGTCAATGTCTATCATCATGCAAAGTTTGATGCCTCTGGTACCCCTACATTCTGAGAAAATGTCAATTTTAAATTTGCCATGAGTCAGCTTTGATGACCTTGAACTTCACTCAAGGTCATTAAAATGGTATTTTTTTGAAAGGTCTTACTGCTGTTTATCAGCAAGCCAGGTTTGGTGCTTCTGCTGTTTATTGTTTCTGAGGAGAATGCCAATGTTAAGGTTTTGGAAGGTTTTCCGCAAAACTGCTTGTATGGCCTTGAGTTTGACTCAAAGTCACTGAATATAGGTGTGTCAGTAAAGGTGCTGGCATCATGCAGTTTGATGTCTCTTGCTTTTCTAGATTCTGAGAAAATGCCAATGTAAAATTTCCAAATTGACAGCTTTTGTGATATGGTCTTATGGTTCTCTATCAGCGTGCCGAGTTTGGTGCCTCTGCTATTCATTGTTTCTGAGAAAATGCCAATGTTAAGGTTTTGAAAGGTTTTTCCGCAAAACAGCTTGCATGGCCTTGACCTTGACTCAAAGTCACTGAATACAAGTATGTCAGTAAAGGTATTGTCAATGTCTATAATCATGCAAAGTTTGATGTCTCTGGCTTTTCTAGATTATGAGAAGATGCCAAAGAAAAATTTCCAAATAGGACAGCTTTCCGTGGGTCAAGGTCAATCATTATGGTATATTTTGAAAGGTCTTATGGCTTTCTATCAGCATGCCAATTTTGGTGTCTCTGCTATTTGTAGATTCAGAGAAAAGGCCAATGTTAAGGTTTACTGCGGACACACACACACACCACACAGACAGACAACGGAGGGTTATTACATAGACTCACTTTGTTACACAAGTGAGCCAAAAAATGATTTAGTTCCCTTTTTGGTAGGATAAAACGCTTGTGGTTGTTACTTTCAATTCATCACGATGAAGTTTTTGTACTGTTATGATTGCATTGCACATAGTTTCAAAAACAGAAGGCTTTGAAAAATAAAGTTTTGTGTTCAGAAAGGGCATTAGCTGGTTACTTTCAGTATGTGTTCGTAAATCATGTGTGACATTTTCATCAGTCACTGCGGATTTTTGGCTTGCTTTTTTTTTCTTTTTTTTTTTGGGGGGGGGGGGGGGTTGAGGTCTACAACACTACTTTGTGAACATTTCGGCGCCCACGTGTCTTAGAAAGGCTTCATTCCAATGAGAAACAGAGAACTGACTAACAGTTTAACTCCATAGAGCACTTGTCATACTAATGAAAGTTTTGTGTGTGGAGGGGAGTAATTTAGTTCTAAATAAAAAATAATCTGCTCCCAAATTAAACTGTGCATGCGTTTTCAGGGCATGCAGTTATTTTGTCATGCTGGAAGCAGAGATAATATCAGCCTAGTGAGGATCGAGAATTCGGGTGGTTGGTAAGTGTTTACTTGAAATAATATATAGCAAATAGTTGTATAACCCAATTCAAAACTTTAATACCGAATCTGGACAGCTTACTGATGTGTAAAAAATGTCCTTTCTCCGATATGGACTTGTTTTGTGGATCGTTCAGTGCACACGCTGTGCTCACAAAATCGCCACCTCCCACACTAACTGTCCACACAGCCAGTCAGCACCTCATAGTGTGCCGAGGGCAGGGAAAGAAAGGAAGCCCCAGACAAAACAATTTAGCCTTCACAGGCATGCCAGTGCGGCTTGATTAGTAAGTAACGGACACAAGTTCTCGTCTGCAATAGAAGTTTAGGTTCGCTGTTGGCTAGCTGAGGCGTTTAGCATGGATTTGTGTCGTCATTTTCAAATTCTGCACTGAGCAACGGCCGTTTCCGGTCGAGTTTGTGGCGACTGTAGGCGATATGCACACGCCGTTTGGTTCATAGCACTCATGAGTTTCTTCGAAACGAACGCTCATTCATTCAAAGTAACAACCGTGTCCCTTTCGTGGAGTAATTTGTCCACTTTGGGACCAACTATCGGTATTTTTGCTCCCACCTCAACGATATTTTCCGCCATGTTGTGACGTAGTATCGCCACTGTGAAAGCACAACGTCACAAACACCAGGAATCGATCTTGGCCGATCACTACGGTGCTCTTGGGAGATCACAACCTCCATCTTGGTATGGCAACGTAAGCGTGAAAAATAAAACAAAACTGGCTCGTGTTGTCAACACAGCGAGCAAAGTGATTGGCCGCCAACAAAGACACCTGTCTGACCTGTATTACCAGTCTGTTAGGCGAAAATCCGTGCAGATCTTTTATGATGACACCCATCCTCTAAATCCGTCCTTCCAAAAACTGCCCTCAGATCGTCGCCTCGCTAGGAAAAATGCATACAAGAAATCGTTCGTGCCCAGTGCAGTTTCCATCTTGAATTCACTGTGTTTTTGAAGTCTGGATCACGCAGCCAAGTCCCCGTTCTTCTAGCCCCCCCCCCCCCCCCCCACCTCACACACGCACGCGCACACACTCAGGCTAACTGTTGACCACTGTTGGCCGGGAGTCGGCTGGCTCTTAGCGTAGGGCGCTGTCGGGTGTGAGAGTCAGACAACTGTTGTGTTTCGTGCGTGGCAGTGTTCCGTGTCTTGTCACAGTTCACGTGCTATGTGAGTCAGTGGAAGCCTGCTCACTTGTATCAGGTTTATGCCTTTAATGCTTTTAATAGTACAGTGCATCGTGTGTGTGTGTGTGTGTGTGTGTGTGTGTGTGTGTGTGTGTGTGTGTGTGTGTGCAGTCCGGTTTTTTAACTGAAATGAATGTACTCTTATTTTTAGTCATTCCATTTTTTTTAAAGTGTACACGTGTATGCTGTGATACTCCTAACCTTATTTTATTTTATACTGTGCAGTGCGGGCACCAAAAGGAAATTTTCCGGTTGTTTTAAACTGGACAATAAAGATGTTTTGAATCTAGACCATGCAGGTAGACTCAGGGGCGAGGGGACGGTATCTGCTCACCGGGCCCATCGCAATGCCCGCTATCCGCTACACCACACCATACCGCACGTGATCTGAAACATCGTAATTCGAACGACGAACTAAAATTCTAATCTACCAACTGACTAGCTATTCGGGTCGATATTCGATACACGATAATTTCCGATCGCGATATTTAACTATAGTTACCTCGGTTCTCGGTCCGGGATGACTACAACAGCTACAACAGCAGCAACAGCTCCACAGCAGTTACAGATGCAACAACAACACAGGCTCGGCTTGTCAGTCACAGGCGCGTGATAATACGGCCTACGTTTGATACAGAGCGTAGGTTCTCGATAAAAAAAAAGTCTTACAGAATGATTTCTTTACACCGTGACGAAATATGTTCATAAGTTATCTTCCCGACGTGTTTTTCAAGCAAAAATAAAAAAAAAAAAAAAAAAAAAAAGTCTTCTCCGACAGTGTTTCGAGTTCGGCTTATCTGTCAAAATCACGTTTGAGATATCCGTGTTTGAGTTAGCTATTTTTGACAGAGTTTGGCTTATCCGAATTAGAAATAGTCTTACAAAGAGGGGGGTCTGGCGGGGAATTGGTTTTGGTTTCTGTTATCCGAGTCTTTTGCTTAAGCGTGTTTCGTTTAGGCGAGTGCGGCTGTATTGTAGACACAACAGACGTTTACAGCAGCTTGTCATCACTCCAGGCTTCCCCCCCCCCCCCCAAAAAAAAAAAAAAATGTACGTAAAAGTAAATGTAATCAGTTACAGCAGGTCTTTACGGCAGGCTTGTCAGTAATTAAAACTTACCGATAATTGTGATTGTTCTTAATTCATCTTGGTACGCCTACTCTGACTGGCCAGTTGGCCACAAATCGTCTCCAGCCCTCAAGGACACTGCCGAAGCGGCAAGGGCAAAACAGAAAAATAAAACTAACCGCTGGCGTCAGTAACAGACAGCACCATGCAAGCTTACCAGCAAAGAGGCCCACACGAAAAAGAAAGTAATTGTGGCTGTGGCAGACCTTTAAGGTAGTATGCAGTTATGGCCAGTGACGCGTGACTAATATTTTGCGGATGCTGGTTTTGTTGTTCAGTATGTACTCAGTGAAGGGAAAGGGGATGCTGGGGAAGGGGGGGGGTGAGGATAGGGGATGGAGGGGGTGGGGGGAGTGGTAGTTCAAGCGAAGTAATCGGGTGAATCTCATGTTCCGCTTTCTAGGGAAATATTGACACTGAATTTCCAGTTTTTACCGCCGGTTACTGTCGGAAATCATGTGTGTGTGTGTGTGTGCGTGCGCGTGTGTGTGTGTGTGTGTGTGTGTGTGTGTGTGTGTGTGTGTGTGTGTGTGTGTGTGTGTGTGTGTGTGTGTGTTGTTGTTGTTGGGGCAAAGACCGTAGATACGGTCTTTGGTTGGGGTTTCTTCTTGTTGTGTTTGTTCTTGTTCTTACTGGGTTTTTGTTGTTGTTGTTGTTGTAACTGATTGTAATTAAGTTTTTGTTATCACTGCAGTTGGGTTTTTCTGTTTGTTTGTTTGTTGTTGTTTTTGTTGTTGTTGTTATTGCTGTTTTGTTGTTCTTGTGTTTTGTTGTTGATTTCTGTGCGTTTTTTTGGTTTGTTTTGTCAGTTGTTGTCGTTGTTGTTGTTGTTTTTGTTTATGGTTGTTCATTGTTGTAGGGTTTTGGGTTTTGGGTTTGTTTGTTTATGTTGGTTGTTGTTGGTTTTTTTTTTGTTTTATTTGTTTTGTTGTTTATTTTTGTTTGTTTGTTTTTTTGGGGGAAGGCTTTTAAGTTTTCTGAAAATAATAGTATGAAACAGTAGAAACTGAACTGCTTATCCGAAGTCAACTGACAATCCTCATGTGATCATTATGGACACTTAACTTCAAATGAATCTTATCCGGTTTAGAGGATCTCTGGCTGAATAATGAGACTCCCTACCACACTTCAGTCTAGGTCACCGAGTATTGTAATGAAGCGGAGGCCGGATAACCCGGGCCTCTCGATCGAAACTAGACCTGTAGGGCAAGGTTTCACGCCTGACATTCGCTGATTGTAAGTAATACAGGATGTGGCAAATTCTGGTCAGATGTTCACCGGAACAGGATGATATCATAGGTAACTGAAGTCTCTAGTTTTACGATCATAGTCGCCGCGGCTTGGGGCCCTCATCAAGCATTACGCAGGACTGACTGTGAGGAAAAAAATGCCGGGCCGGTTTCTGTTACCCGGATACCTACGCATTCCACCCCCCCCCCCCCAACACACACACACACACACACACCACACGTATTGTTTTTGGAGTCACTGAAACCGGATCCATACAGGTTCCGCTTCCTATTTATTGGGATAATGATTGCGGATGTGTACGTGTGAGCAGACTATATATATTTCAGTAGTGGGGGGAGGTCATGGAGGCGTGAGTGGAGAAGGAGCCGGGGGTATGGGGGTATAACTTGAAGCCTCGCGGAGGTTCAAGCACTCAGACTCAGAAAGCATTAGGATAACATCACTGTTAGTAGGAAAGCACTGTTTTTTCCAGCACGACAGAAAAGCACATTTTTCCAGCTACGCGTCGGCCCCGGGCACAGGCGGGTTGAGTCAGGAGTTGACTGTTTATTCGCCCCCCCCCCCTTCCCCCCGGCGGCACCCCGGCCAGTCAGAGTGTGTGTGTGTGTGTGTGTGTGTGTGTGTGTCACACGGTGTGCGGCGTCGTGTGACTTGGTACTGCAGTCAGTTTCAGCCCGTGCAAAAGTCGTCAATCACATGCAGCAAAATCGATAAAATTGACCTTACATTTCGGCATAGACTGCCGGCCATACCAACTCTAAGTGGTGTCAGTGATGGAGTGACGTAACTGTTCATCAGTCAACTTCCGGGCGACGGATAACGAAACTGAGCAAAGCCGGCCCAGGTCAGCTTTTCCCACAGTGGCAACAAACAAACAAACAAACCGTGACTTGAAGCCCGACCCTTTCACTAATTAGTCATCATAGTGAAGTTCAGTTCATTCACAGCTGACTTACTGAAGACGTAACTGTTTATCAATGGACCACGTAATTTACTGATGACGACTCGAAACACACCATACTTTTCTCACGATCGAGACAAACAACACATCCGCATCCTCGTACCGTGCCGTATACAGACCGACTTTAAACATCCTATAACTGATTTCCGCGTATGTATAGTACGTAACTGCCAGTGAATGAACAAGCGTGAGTCAGCCTTGAAGGTCTCTGCTACAGCAGTTCGCAGGTCGTGGGAACTTGAAATCAGTGTCAATTACGTCAAAGTTAATTCAGTCCCAATCAGCAAGGATCTTCCCGCCTGTCCCTTCTGCTGTACCGATCTATGACAATGGATGTGTGCGTGTCTTCGCGTATCAGTGCGCGTGCCGTGCGTAGTGTGTGTGTGTGTGTGTGTGTGTGCCGGTGCGTGTGTGTGAGTGTGCCTGTGTGTGTGTGTGTGTGTGTGTGTGTGTGAACTCCAGTTGATCCCCCCCCCACCCGTTTTGAGGATAAAAAAAGTAACTGACGTGTGTGTGTGTGTCGGTGTGTGTTGGTGTGTGTCAGTTGTGACTCCAGTTGACCCCCCCCCCCCTTTGGACTAATAAAGTAACTGGCTTATTGACTGACTGATGGCTAAACGGATTAGGTCACAATACAGTAAATTCTGTACGGCTGTGCATTCGAACCTGAAAAAGCGGCTTTCGCAGACTGCTGACCATCTTGTAATTTTCTAGGCTAGTTTTTTTTAGGACCAACGGCACGGCAATATTACATTAAAGCCAGTGGCCTCTTTCGATGAAGTATTGCCGTATACAAATGGTCGCCTAGAACAGGGTTTGAATACATCAAAGTTGATACTCAAGATATCTGTCGGAAGAAGACACGTACAATTCAAGCAGATTACAGATCCGCTACGCTATAGCGGATCTAGTGTTTGGTTCGCGCCTGCGCAGTGTATCTTGATCCAGCCTGAAAGGGCGAGGTTCTGTGTGTACGCACATACGAGAAAGCTTGCACACAAGAACAGTCCTTTGTGAAATCCCTCATAAATTGAAGTATTTAAGTATTTCATTGTCTAAAGTCATAAAACTACTCTCTCTCTCTCTCTCTCTCTCTCACACACACACACACGTACACATTTACATCCAAAAAGCATCTGAGATAAATGCTTTATTTTTCACTGAAAAATTAGCAGTGTACTCAATACTCCCTCGTTCTTTCTTTCTTTGACACACACATGTACACACACATGCAAGCACGTGTGCGCGCACGCGCACACACACACACACACACACACAGAGCGCTCCATCAAAAAACATTCTGCGAATGCACCACGTCAAACATGACATTTCAATCCACTGAAAACATTTCAGCTTGTCGATCATACAAATGTACAACCATATTTGCCACTATGTGAACATACCAGAGGAATAAAGCAAACCAACTTGGCAAACCAATACACAAAAAGAAAGAAAGAAGGAAAAAAAAAAAAAAAAAAAAAAGAAAGGCAGAGGTCAAGGAAGGGGAAAAGGAAGAAAGAAAAGAAAAGAAAAAAAAAGGAAAGAACAAAAAAAGGAAAGACAGGAATAAAAGAAAATTAAGAAAGGAAGAAAAAAAGAAAAAATGGAAAGAAAGAAAGGAAGAAAGGAAGGAAAAAAAGAAAGAAGGAAAGAAAGAAGAAAAGGAAAAAAAAAAGGGAAAAAAAAGAAGAGAAAAAAAAAGAGATAAGGCAAGAGAGAGAAAGAAAAACACTGCAGGAGGGGATAATTTCATAATGCACTGGAACTGGTGTATGGCAACAACAACCCTGCAAATTGTGGCTCCGATCAGCGACACATGTAATTATCTATGTACGTCTCTGCTACAATTTATGTACACTGTACACACACAACCCGTCTGCACCCTGCCCTTACTCATTTCAGACTCGTGCAAAGCACTGCACTTCCACCGCGACGTAAGCTTTCTCCTAATGTATATACTGCTGAGCACAAACTATGAGTTAACATGAAAGGGAAATTATGTAAACAAACCCCTAAACACAGGATTCAGTTTTTAAAAAAAATTTCCAAGGTTATTTCTCGTGGAGGAACAGTGAAAACCGGTTCTTTTCTACTCATGACGATTAGATGAAAGTAAAGCTACAGAGTGTTCCCCAAATTCAACCTGCTCATCGGAGACCAGCGTAATGAGCTCTCGGTATTGATAACACCGCACGTGTTTTGGACGCACTCACTGTGTGAGCAAAGTACATATATATCTGCTCAAAGAGATACATCTGTCCTCCAGTTACATTCAAAGCAGTCGCTGAATTATAAACATAATGGTAAGATGAAATCAGCACAGGTTGTATCACTGGCAGTGATCAGCTCACATCAAAATAAACCTGGCTCTTAACTGTATTCCAATAGAAAAAAAAAGACAAAGAAAAAAACAAGCCGAGATAACCTGTTTCTTATCTGAGACATGTGGAACCAGTATACGTATACATCATGTATGTGATACACAAGAGACCCTTTAAAAAAAAAAAGGGGGGGGGGGGTGAAATCTGGGATACAAACTGCAGAGATACAGAATATGTATGGCTACGATGACAGACTCTCCAAGGGTATGAAGAAATCGCAGGTCAAGTACACGCACTAACAAGCACTAACAGGAATCAAAAGTTAACAACGCATACATGTATGTGAATATTAACTTCGTTGTTGGGTCTACTAGCTTGAGTTCACAAATTTCAGTTGATCTTGTGTATTTGGGGGGAGATAACTGACCAAACAAAAAACCACAAAAAATTCTTTCGGGTACGTTTCTGATGAGCAAAAGGATACAATGTTTATGAGCGCCTTAAATCTGGGCACAAATGTGTCAGCTGAGCAAATGAACGTTAGGAAAAATGAGGTGCAGTATTCTCAGCAACAATCAAACCATCGCAATTCAGACGATCAGTTACAGACACATTTCTATTGACCAGATATGAGTCGGACGCAACAACATTAAAGCTTGTATGTTCAAACAACCATAAACATATCCCTGTAATACACGCAAAAACTTCACCAAAAGAGTTGCCAATTAAAAAAAAAAAAAAAATCAGCGAGCAAAGATGTTGATAAATCTGCTGACAAGCATGAATATATGTGCAAGCATCTCGTATACTAAAAACAAACTACTGAAATTAGCCACAAGACTAATGACTGTACTACATATAGTGATGACATTTAGATGACAAAGAAGTTGGACTGGGTGGGGCGTTTTTGAGATTTTAACACATTTTATCAGAGCAGAAAAGAGATTTTAAAGTCAGCAGCAATGTTACTAAGCTGTTCAAATTGCAATGTTCAGGATTTTGAAAGGTTTAGCAAAGCATGGCAGTTCTAGAGGTGAGTGCTTTTCACATGCACTTGACCTTTCTCTCTAAGGAAGGTTGTATGACTCAGTACGGCTGGATGTTCAAAAAGTGGAAACGCACCAAAAACATACAAATTCCAGGATGCTGGTAGTGCAGTTTTGAAGTCCAGTAAAACTGAGTTATGAAGGGCTAGGGTTAGGCACCGGGGCAGCTATTCAAACAGGAAGACACTGTTATCACTCCTTACACAAAAAACATTACTTCAAGTCGTATCCGCATAAGAAAAAGAAAGGAAAAAATACGTTAAGTACATGATGCACAGCACCTGACAGACTTCTTTTCTATCTCGAGAAATCCAACCAAACTCTAAAAATGATGTGGGAGTGGGGAAGGGGCAGGGACGGGGAGGTGGGGTGGTAGGAGGGTGGTTCCACAGTATATATATAAATTATGTGGGAGTGGGGAAGGGGCAGGGACGGGGAGGTGGGGTGGTAGGAGGGTGGTTCCACAGTATATATATAAATTATGTGGGAGTGGGGAAGGGGCAGGGACGGGGAGGTGGGGTGGTAGGAGGGTGGTTCCACAGTATATATATAAATTATGTGGGAGTGGGGAAGGGGCAGGGACGGGGAGGTGGGGTGGTAGGAGGGTGGTTCCCCAGTATATATATGTTGGAACAACTCTGCAATGTGACTGAACAAAATACGCATACACCAGGTCTACTCAATGGTGGCTATATTTCAAGCTGGAAAGTTTCAAGGTGTTGATCGATGGGAACACTATGCTTCTACCAGACTGAACAAAACAAACCTAAAGAAAAGAAAAACCTTAAGAACTAAGGCACTGCCCAAATCCACTTAAACCGAATCAGATTATTTGCCAGGTGAAAAGTTTATCTGCAACTGTTGATCCACATCAAGTTGGACATGCAAATTTGTAAAAGCCAAGACAGACTAGATGGGCACAACATTCACATCACAAAAACAGACCAAAAAAATGCATTTCAACTGTAAGTGTCTTTACACTTGAGTCAAAATATACCGGTATGAATCACTGACTGAATATGCATAATAATACCTCATGTGTTGAACTGGTTAACCCCAGAAGTGCTGCGACAAATGCCGATAGTTCTAGCAGGACGTCAATATGCTCATACTGTGTCTGTTCCTACGTAGTACTATTAATTTTAGCAGCAGCACTCAAAGGGTTAAATGGACTGGAGCAATGCGCACACACACACACACACACACACACACACACACACACACAGTAGATTTACAATCTGGCCTGCATATTCTGACCTCTGCCTCAGTAGATTGAAAAAAAAAAAATCTTGAGATCTCTTGTTCTCTGAGAAAGACATAACTGCCTTAGTATCTAAAACATCTTGTACATTTTGCATCACTGAGAGTAAAAACATAACAAAGAAACAATATGCTGATGAGGGAAAAAACACTTCATTTTTCCCACCTCGCTCATGCCCGTGTGACCCTGACCTCGGTGAATAAAACGGCAGTGATGACACAGCTTTCACACCATCACCATCAGCAAGTGTACAAATTATGCCTAGTTCAGTATTTCAAGTGACCACACTACCTGAGACACTCTTGAAAGATAGCTGAAAAACGGGGTGCAGTCAAAATGGACCTGCACGTTTCTGGTGCTACTCCAATTCAAAACTTTCTAACTACTCTCACACAAAGCTGTATGTTTGAAATACGAGCATGCACATCTTTGCACTGTAGCAATGCAAAAGCAAAAAAAGCCCCTTTCTCGTTTCACACCTGAAGACTTAAGGCTGTTAGATACACCTGGTGTCACCCAAATTTCAAAACTGAAACACTTGTGGTGCCACTTACTTAGCGCAGTTGCACCCAAAATACTTGCACCCATTTTGATGACACCCCGTTTGAAGGAGATGCCAGGATGGTTAGATGGACGGATAACCAATGGCCGACTGGTAACACTGAGTTACTCACATGTCTACAGCAATTCTGCTGACCAACCAGGTAAACACTCAGCAAAAACATGTGATCTATAGCAGCACCAATTAACATCTATGGTCTTTGTCTGCACGTAAAACTGAAAATTGCTTTGGGCCGGCATCTGTGAAAAGTGATATATTATCTCTGTGGAATTTGTGGCATGGGGATTGGGTCTAGCGATTCAGGTATCCGACTCTGGATCCTGAGCCACCCTGTTCAAATCATGTACACACGCAGGCACAAATATCAAGTGTGCACGCTGAAAACCCCACATTCATCTTTTAATGAAAAAGAGGTTGTGGCCGCTGGCATGGAAAACAGAAATGCTGTCGCATGCATCAGACTGAATAGCAGGGTGAAGGTTTGCGCATGACAGTGCATTCGGCAGCAGGCTTTCACTGCTTCATCCTCCAGCCCTGCGGCGCCTAAGGTAGGCAACACTTTACCAACTCTGCTCTAGTTTCTTTCACCAAAGTTACCAAAAAGAATGTGCTTGTAAAGGTGACATATTCTGTTAAGTGCCGCTGGTAAGCTTGCTTGCCAATGATGGTACACGCACCTGAGGTTTAGTGTCAGGTCTATCAGCTGGTAAAAGTTGGGCTAGCAATCCTTAAAATTAATGTGTGAGGGTGTTTGGGAGTTTAACGTCCTTTTCCACCACGTAAGGGTGATATCAAAGACGGGGCAACGAGAGAAAGGCCAGCACAAATATTTGGCCCCAGCCGGTGGGATTCGAACTCACGATGCGAGCATTGAGAGTCCAACGCTCTACCATTCGGCCACCCCGGCTCCCCTAAAATTAATGTGAAACTCTCTTTCAGACACAGACATTTACAGAGACATAATCACTGTCCCACAAACATACAGTCGTCACGATACTAAAATCGAACATTAGAGACGTAACGCGAGGTACAGTTATAAACATTGGTTTTCATACAGCTTGTAGAATGCCCCAAAATCTTCACAATGACAAAGACATCACAACACACTGTGAAACGTTCAGTATCTTTAGAAAATAATACCTTGGCAGCATGCAGCAATGTCATTTGGACTTTACTATGACCTTGTGTATGGCGGGAAAATGAACACCCTCATCAGCCCATCACCACGGACGCACGCGCACACACGCGCACGCGCACACACACACACACACACCTTCTTGTCATCTTCACTCGCACTCTCTTTCTGTTTCTAAAATGGTGGGGAGCAAAATTAAATGTGGAGGTTCGAACAGCTGTTTTCCACTCCAAAACTAAAGCAGGCGTAGGGGTCTAAAAGTTATTGGTGTTGAGCCGAGGTCGAGGACGGTCACCAAATATGTAGCGGTTGTTGTCAGGAATGCTCTCCGCTAAAGCAGCCATGTTGGACGCGATCTGATCAGGGTCCAAGGGGTGGTTCTGTGACACACAACCAAAGAAAGGTCACAGAGGTCAACTTATGCAGACCATTAAAAACACAGACTTTGACCCTAAGGAGACCTGACTTTCCGCCTGCTGGTAATCTCATACAATCACACCTACCCCACAATTAACACTTCCAGGACACAAAAACTTGAACATACAGAACACAGCACAACTTTCAGGTACACACAAGAATACAAGTAAATCAACCAAGCTTCAGACACAAATTTCATCACCATGTTGGTTCAACTGCATCAAACTACACTCTGTACAAATGTGACTACGGATTCTGGCGACAAATATCGTTTGCGTGCAATGGCAGCCATCTTGCTGAAGAGACCTGGTCTGGATTATGTCCCTTTTGTGCTCTGTTGTGCATTTATGCCCCTTCGCTGGTCGTGTCCAAGAAAAATGACAAATTCATTGAGAGATCAATTACTGTGATGGAGATTGAAACGTGTGGTGATGTTTTTTCCAAAGACGCGAGCAGAAAGCTGAATTTCCGGGACAGACTGTTCATTTTATGCGTTTTCTGGGACAAATATGGTAGGCATGCCTGCTAAAGACATGGTATTTTGAAAAGACTGGTAATAAAATGCCACATACCTCATCATCACTGTCAAAATCTGGCATGTTATCGCTGCGCGTCTCGTTTCCCCATGCACCCATTGGGACGTTGACTGGGACGGACGCTGAGTAGACAAGCTCCTGTTTTGGGGTCACCTCACGCCGTCCCATGGTCACTGTAAATGTCCATTATGAATATTCAGTCATCCATGACATCACAGCTACATTCACCGTGAACAACAGAGTCAACAATGTAACAGACAATTCACAATGTAAAGTTCTGTGGCTTCAGGTTCTTGCACGTGTGCGTGCGTGCGTGTGTGTGTGCATGCAAATGTTTGCCTGTGTGTGCGCATGTGTGCGCTTGTGTACAGTTCTTTGGCTTCAGGTTCTTGCATGTGTGTGTGTGTGTGTGTGTGTGTGTGTGTGTGTGCGTGTGTGCGCGTGTGTGTGTGCGTGTGTGTGCGTGCGCGTGTGCGCGTACATGTGTACACATGTGCCTCAGTCATACAGAACCAAGCAGAACATTAGAGTTTGTGTGTGTGTGTGTGTGCGCGCGCGCACACACATGCCTGTACCTGCCTTAAGGACACAAAACCAAGCACAAACTTATGTACCTGCTGGAACATCGTCATCTTCCTCACTACTGGAGTGGCCGTATGAATCTGCATCCTCGTCGAACCCGTCAATAGGAAACAGCTCTGCAAAACCAGGAACAGTTTTCAAATCACCATGGCGGTGGTACGTGTACAATCACACAAAACTAATACAAAAACAGGAAATCTTATGCCACCAACATAATTCTGCAAAAGGATGTGAACGAACACATGCAACTTCAACACTAGAAAACACTCTAAAATGCTGAATCTTCACTCAGCTATTGTAAATGTGAGGGCTCGCATGTAAAAGTCGGGGTTAGGGAGTTTAGAGTCTAACCTCGAACTAAACTAGCTCTAGGGTTAAATTTCCTGTTTTTGTTGTTGTTGTTGTTGTTTTAAATCAGGAAGCGGGTCCATTCCAGCAAAGTGCCGCCTATGCCGTTATAGAAGGATTTTTGTCTTTCTTTTTTCGCTTCCTTTTTCATTAAATTTTGTTTTTGGGTTTCTTTTGTCCTAGTCTGGGTTTGACCCGTGGCCGTGGGTTAAATTCACCTCGAATTTTACATACGGGTCCAGGGTTTCAAATGGTCCAAGGACGAACAGGTGGAAAAATGTGTAGTGTTTAGTGTAGTGTTTAGTGTAGTGTTTAGTGTAGTGTTTAGTGTTTAGTGTAGTGTTTAGTGTAGTGTTTAGTGTAGTGTTTAGTGTAGTGTTTAGTGTAGTGTAGTGTTTAGTGTAGTGTTTAGTGTAGTGTTTAGTGTTTAGTGTAGTGTTTAGTGTAGTGTTTAGTGTTTAGTGTTTAGTGTAGTGTTTAGTGTTTAGTGTAGTGTTTAGTGTTTAGTGTAGTGTTTAGTGTTTAGTGTAGTGTTTAGTGTAGTGTTTAGTGTAGTGTTTAGTGTTTAGTGTAGTGTTTAGTGTTTAGTGTAGTGTTTAGTGTAGTGTTTAGTGTTTAGTGTAGTGTTTAGTGTTTAGTGTAGTGTTTAGTGTAGTGTTTAGTGTAGTGTTTAGTGTAGTGTTTAGTGTTTAGTGTAGTGTAGTGTTTAGTGTAGTGTTTAGTGTAGTGTTTAGTGTTTAGTGTAGTGTTTAGTGTTTAGTGTAGTGTTTAGTGTTTAGTGTAGTGTTTAGTGTAGTGTTTAGTGTAGTGTTTAGTGTAGTGTTTAGTGTTTAGTGTAGTGTAGTGTTTAGTGTAGTGTTTAGTGTAGTGTTTAGTGTAGTGTTTAGTGTAGTGTTTAGTGTTTAGTGTAGTGTTTAGTGTTTAGTGTTTAGTGTAGTGTTTAGTGTAGTGTTTAGTGTAGTGTTTAGTGTTTAGTGTAGTGTTTAGTGTAGTGTTTAGTGTAGTGTTTAGTGTTTAGTGTAGTGTTTAGTGTAGTGTTTAGTGTAGTGTTTAGTGTAGTGTTTAGTGTAGTGTTTAGTGTTTAGTGTAGTGTTTAGTGTTTAGTGTAGTGTTTAGTGTAGTGTTTAGTGTAGTGTTTAGTGTAGTGTTTAGTGTTTAGTGTAGTGTAGTGTTTAGTGTAGTGTTTAGTGTAGTGTTTAGTGTAGTGTTTAGTGTTTAGTGTAGTGTTTAGTGTAGTGTTTAGTGTAGTGTTTAGTGTTTAGTGTAGTGTTTAGTGTAGTGTTTAGTGTAGTGTTTAGTGTTTAGTGTAGTGTTTAGTGTTTAGTGTAGTGTTTAGTGTAGTGTTTAGTGTTTAGTGTAGTGTTTAGTGTAGTGTTTAGTGTTTAGTGTAGTGTTTAGTGTAGTGTTTAGTGTAGTGTTTAGTGTTTAGTGTAGTGTAGTGTTTAGTGTAGTGTTTAGTGTAGTGTTTAGTGTAGTGTTTAGTGTAGTGTTTAGTGTAGTGTTTAGTGTTTAGTGTAGTGTTTAGTGTAGTGTTTAGTGTTTAGTGTAGTGTTTAGTGTAGTGTTTAGTGTTTAGTATAGTGTTTAGTGTTTAGTGTAGTGTTTAGTGTAGTGTTTAGTGTAGTGTTTAGTGTTTAGTGTAGTGTTTAGTGTAGTGTAGTGTTTAGTGTAGTGTTTAGTGTAGTGTTTAGTGTAGTGTTTAGTGTAGTGTTTAGTGTAGTGTTTAGTGTTTAGTGTAGTGTTTAGTGTAGTGTTTAGTGTAGTGTTTAGTGTAGTGTTTAGTGTAGTGTTTAGTGTTTAGTGTAGTGTTTAGTGTAGTGTTTAGTGTAGTGTTTAGTGTAGTGTTTAGTGTAGTGTTTAGTGTTTAGTGTAGTGTTTAGTGTAGTGTTTAGTGTAGTGTTTAGTGTTTAGTGTAGTGTTTAGTGTAGTGTTTAGTGTTTAGTGTAGTGTTTAGTGTAGTGTTTAGTGTTTAGTATAGTGTTTAGTGTTTAGTGTAGTGTTTAGTGTAGTGTTTAGTGTAGTGTTTAGTGTTTAGTGTAGTGTTTAGTGTAGTGTTTAGTGTAGTGTTTAGTGTAGTGTTTAGTGTTTAGTGTAGTGTTTAGTGTAGTGTTTAGTGTAGTGTTTAGTGTAGTGTTTAGTGTAGTGTTTAGTGTAGTGTTTAGTGTAGTGTTTAGTGTAGTGTTTAGTGTAGTGTTTAGTGTAGTGTTTAGTGTTTAGTGTAGTGTTTAGTGTAGTGTTTAGTGTAGTGTTTAGTGTTTAGTGTAGTGTTTAGTGTAGTGTTTAGTGTAGTGTTTAGTGTTTAGTGTAGTGTTTAGTGTAGTGTTTAGTGTAGTTTTAGTGTAGTGTTTAGTGTTTAGTGTAGTGTTTAGTGTAGTGTTTAGTGTAGTGTTTAGTGTAGTGTTTAGTGTAGTGTTTAGTGTTTAGTGTAGTGTTTAGTGTAGTGTTTAGTGTAGTGTTTAGTGTTTAGTGTAGTGTTTAGTGTAGTGTTTAGTGTTTAGTGTAGTGTTTAGTGTAGTGTTTAGTGTTTAGTGTAGTGTTTAGTGTAGTGTTTAGTGTAGTGTTTAGTGTAGTGTATAGTGTTTAGTGTAGTGTTTAGTGTTTAGTGTAGTGTTTAGTGTAGTGTTTAGTGTTTAGTGTAGTGTTTAGTGTAGTGTTTAGTGTTTAGTGTAGTGTTTAGTGTAGTGTTTAGTGTAGTGTTTAGTGTAGTGTTTAGTGTAGTGTTTAGTGTAGTGTTTAGTGTAGTGTTTAGTGTAGTGTTTAGTTTAGTGTTTAGTGTTTAGTGTAGTGTTTAGTGTAGTGTTTTAGTGTTTAGTGTAGTGTTTAGTGTAGTGTTTAGTGTAGTGTTTAGTGTAGTGTTTAGTGTAGTGTTTAGTGTAGTGTTTAGTGTAGTGTTTAGTGTTTAGTGTAGTGTTTAGTGTAGTGTTTAGTGTAGTGTTTAGTGTAGTGTTTAGTGTTTAGTGTAGTGTTTAGTGTAGTGTTTAGTTTAGTGTTTAGTTTAGTGTAGTGTTTAGTGTAGTGTTTAGTGTAGTGTTTAGTGTAGTGTTTAGTGTAGTGTTTAGTGTAGTGTTTAGTGTAGTGTTTAGTGTTTAGTGTAGTGTTTAGTGTAGTGTTTAGTGTAGTGTTTAGTGTTTAGTGTAGTGTTTAGTGTAGTGTTTAGTGTTTAGTGTAGTGTTTAGTGTAGTGTTTAGTGTTTAGTATAGTGTTTAGTGTTTAGTGTAGTGTTTAGTGTAGTGTTTAGTGTGTTGTGTTTAGTGTAGTGTTTAGTGTAGTGTTTAGTGTAGTGTTTAGTGTAGTGTTTAGTGTTTAGTGTAGTGTTTAGTGTAGTGTTTAGTGTAGTGTTTAGTGTAGTGTTTGTGTAGTGTTTAGTGTAGTGTTTAGTGTAGTGTTTAGTGTAGTGTTTAGTGTTTAGTGTAGTGTTTAGTGTAGTGTTTAGTGTAGTGTTTAGTGTAGTGTTTAGTGTAGTGTTTAGTGTAGTGTTTAGTGTTTAGTGTAGTGTTTAGTGTAGTGTTTAGTGTAGTGTTTAGTGTAGTGTTTAGTGTAGTGTTTAGTGTTTAGTGTAGTGTTTAGTGTAGTGTTTAGTGTAGTGTTTAGTGTTTAGTGTAGTGTTTAGTGTAGTGTTTAGTGTTTAGTGTAGTGTTTAGTGTAGTGTTTAGTGTTTAGTGTAGTGTTTAGTGTAGTGTTTAGTGTAGTGTTTAGTGTAGTGTATAGTGTTTAGTGTAGTGTTTAGTGTTTAGTGTAGTGTTTAGTGTAGTGTTTAGTGTTTAGTGTAGTGTTTAGTGTAGTGTTTAGTGTTTAGTGTAGTGTTTAGTGTAGTGTTTAGTGTAGTGTTTAGTGTTTAGTGTAGTGTTTAGTGTAGTGTTTAGTGTAGTGTTTAGTGTAGTGTTTAGTGTAGTGTTTAGTGTAGTGTTTAGTGTAGTGTTTAGTGTTTAGTGTAGTGTTTAGTGTAGTGTTTAGTGTAGTGTTTAGTGTAGTGTTTAGTGTAGTGTTTAGTGTAGTGTTTAGTGTAGTGTTTAGTGTTTAGTGTAGTGTTTAGTGTAGTGTTTAGTGTAGTGTTTAGTGTAGTGTTTAGTGTAGTGTTTAGTGTAGTGTTTAGTGTAGTGTTTAGTGTAGTGTAGTGTTTAGTGTAGTGTTTAGTGTAGTGTTTAGTGTAGTGTTTAGTGTAGTGTTTAGTGTTTAGTGTAGTGTTTAGTGTTTAGTGTAGTGTTTAGTGTAGTGTTTAGTGTAGTGTTTAGTGTAGTGTATAGTGTTTAGTGTAGTGTTTAGTGTTTAGTGTTTAGTGTAGTGTTTAGTGTGTAGTGTAGTGTTTAGTGTTTAGTGTTTAGTGTAGTGTTTAGTGTAGTGTTTAGTGTAGTGTTTAGTGTAGTGTTTAGTGTAGTGTTTAGTGTAGTGTTTAGTGTAGTGTTTAGTGTAGTGTTTAGTTTAGTGTTTAGTTTAGTGTAGTGTTTAGTGTAGTGTTTAGTGTAGTGTTTAGTGTAGTGTTTAGTGTAGTGTTTAGTGTAGTGTAGTGTTTAGTGTAGTGTTTAGTGTAGTGTTTAGTGTAGTGTTTAGTGTTTAGTGTAGTGTTTAGTGTAGTGTTTAGTGTTTAGTGTAGTGTTTAGTGTAGTGTTTAGTGTAGTGTTTAGTGTAGTGTTTAGTGTAGTGTTTAGTGTTTAGTGTAGTGTTTAGTGTAGTGTTTAGTGTAGTGTTTAGTGTAGTGTTTAGTGTAGTGTTTAGTGTAGTGTTTAGTGTAGTGTTTAGTGTTTAGTGTAGTGTTTAGTGTTTAGTGTAGTGTTTAGTGTAGTGTAGTGTTTAGTGTAGTGTTTAGTGTAGTGTTTAGTGTTTAGTGTAGTGTTTAGTGTAGTGTTTAGTGTAGTGTTTAGTGTTTAGTGTAGTGTTTAGTGTAGTGTTTAGTGTAGTGTTTAGTGTTTAGTGTAGTGTTTAGTGTAGTGTTTAGTGTAGTGTTTAGTGTAGTGTTTAGTGTAGTGTTTAGTGTAGTGTTTAGTGTAGTGTTTAGTGTAGTGTAGTGTTTAGTGTAGTGTTTAGTGTAGTGTTTAGTGTTTAGTGTAGTGTTTAGTGTAGTGTTTAGTGTTTAGTGTAGTGTTTAGTGTAGTGTTTAGTGTAGTGTTTAGTGTAGTGTTTAGTGTAGTGTTTAGTGTAGTGTAGTGTTTAGTGTAGTGTTTAGTGTAGTGTTTAGTGTTTAGTGTAGTGTTTAGTGTAGTGTTTAGTGTTTAGTGTAGTGTTTAGTGTAGTGTTTAGTGTAGTGTTTAGTGTTTAGTGTAGTGTTTAGTGTTTAGTGTAGTGTTTAGTGTAGTGTTTAGTGTTTAGTGTAGTGTTTAGTGTAGTGTAGTGTTTAGTGTAGTGTAGTGTTTAGTGTAGTGTTTAGTGTAGTGTTTAGTGTAGTGTTTAGTGTAGTGTTTAGTGTAGTGTTTAGTGTAGTGTTTAGTGTAGTGTTTAGTGTTTAGTGTAGTGTTTAGTGTAGTGTTTAGTGTAGTGTTTAGTGTAGTGTTTAGTGTAGTGTTTAGTGTAGTGTTTAGTGTAGTGTAGTGTTTAGTGTAGTGTTTAGTGTAGTGTTTAGTGTAGTGTTTAGTGTAGTGTTTAGTGTTTAGTGTAGTGTTTAGTGTGTGTTTAGTGTAGTGTTTAGTGTAGTGTTTAGTGTAGTGTAGTGTTTAGTGTAGTGTTTAGTGTAGTGTTTAGTGTAGTGTTTAGTGTAGTGTTTAGTGTAGTGTTTAGTGTAGTGTTTAGTGTTTAGTGTAGTGTTAGTGTAGTGTTTAGTGTAGTGTTTAGTGTAGTGTTTAGTGTAGTGTTTAGTGTAGTGTTTAGTGTAGTGTTTAGTGTAGTGTTTAGTGTAGTGTTTAGTGTTTAGTGTAGTGTTTAGTGTAGTGTTTAGTGTAGTGTAGTGTTTAGTGTAGTGTTTAGTGTAGTGTTTAGTGTTTAGTGTAGTGTTTAGTGTAGTGTTTAGTGTAGTGTTTAGTGTTTAGTGTAGTGTTTAGTGTAGTTTTAGTGTAGTGTTTAGTGTAGTGTTTAGTGTTTAGTGTAGTGTTTAGTGTAGTGTTTAGTGTTTAGTGTAGTGTTTAGTGTAGTGTTTAGTGTAGTGTTTAGTGTAGTGTTTAGTGTTTAGTGTAGTGTTTAGTGTAGTGTTAGTGTAGTGTTTAGTGTTTAGTGTAGTGTTTAGTGTTTAGTGTAGTGTTTAGTGTAGTGTTTAGTGTAGTGTTTAGTGTAGTGTTTAGTGTAGTGTTTAGTGTAGTGTTTAGTGTAGTGTTTAGTGTTTAGTGTAGTGTTTAGTGTTTAGTGTAGTGTTTAGTGTTTAGTGTTTAGTGTAGTGTTTAGTGTAGTGTTTAGTGTAGTGTTTAGTGTAGTGTTTAGTGTTTAGTGTAGTGTTTAGTGTAGTGTATAGTGTTTAGTGTAGTGTTTAGTGTAGTGTTTAGTGTTTAGTGTAGTGTTTAGTGTAGTGTATAGTGTTTAGTGTAGTGTTTAGTGTTTAGTGTAGTGTTTAGTGTAGTGTTTAGTGTTTAGTGTAGTGTTTAGTGTAGTGTTTAGTGTTTAGTGTAGTGTTTAGTGTAGTGTTTAGTGTTTAGTGTAGTGTTTAGTGTTTAGTGTAGTGTTTAGTGTAGTGTTTAGTGTAGTGTTTAGTGTAGTGTTTAGTGTAGTGTTTAGTGTAGTGTTTAGTGTAGTGTTTAGTGTAGTGTTTAGTGTAGTGTTTAGTGTAGTGTTTAGTGTAGTGTTTAGTGTAGTGTTTAGTGTAGTGTTTAGTGTAGTGTTTAGTGTAGTGTTTAGTGTAGTGTTTAGTGTAGTGTTTAGTGTAGTGTTTAGTGTAGTGTTTAGTGTAGTGTTTAGTGTTTAGTGTAGTGTTTAGTGTTTAGTGTAGTGTTTAGTGTAGTGTTTAGTGTTTAGTGTAGTGTTTAGTGTAGTGTTTAGTGTTTAGTGTAGTGTTTAGTGTAGTGTTTAGTGTAGTGTTTAGTGTAGTGTTTAGTGTTTAGTGTAGTGTTTAGTGTAGTGTTTAGTGTTTAGTGTAGTGTTTAGTGTTTAGTGTAGTGTTTAGTGTAGTGTTTAGTGTTTAGTGTAGTGTTTAGTGTAGTGTTTAGTGTTTAGTGACTACAGTACTTGGTAAAGCCAGGAGTATGCGATCTGCAAAGCCCTCACATTATGCTAGGGATGTTCGAGGAATGCTGTCCCAGAATATTTGTTTAAAATTCAATTGAAATCTGTGCAATTTAGAACACTTTGGCATGATTTTAAGTGCTTCAGAGAAGGAAACACATTTTCTGGAGTAAAGTGCTTAGAATTACACTAAAATCTGTGAAGTCTGTGCATTTTGGCATGATGTTAAAGTGCTTCAGCGGAAAAAAAGTGGCAACACACTTTTTGAGGGGAGTAAAATTTTTAGCCAAAGGTGGAAGATCTTAAACCCTGAAACAGTGGTGAACAAGAGGCCGGTACATGTCATCCAATAAGTTTTACAATGGAGTTCTTTTGATTCACATTACTGCATATGAACTGCTGGGTCGATCAACATTACAGTTGAGCAAAGGACTACAGACCAAGTTGTAACTGTGAAAAAAAGAAAAAGAAAAAAAAAGTGTACACTGTACCATCCCGTTCGATGTCTGGTTCTAAATTACGAGCAGGAGAGCGAACACGTCCAATGGATATTGGCTGTGAGGCCTGCATCAAAGAAATGTACATCTGTGAGATCATTGACACAGGAAACAGGCTGACAGAACAATGTCCAGTAGTACAATTTCCAGTAATAAAAACGTCCGGTTCAGTTTGGATTGTACACCCACAATCAAACACTTGAGCAAATGACACCAGGAACATTAATGTCATCATCTCCACTTAGGTATTATCCTGTTGACTAAGTGCACGTGCGTGCGTGCATGTGTGTGTGTGTGTGTGTGTGTGTGTTTGTGTGTGCGTGCGCGCGCGTGTGCATGCATAAGTGTTCATAAATCATTAATAATTCAGTGAACAAGTGTTGAAGTCTTACTTGCGACCTTGGCGTCGCTGAATCATCAAGCACACTTTTCGACTTCGTAAGTGGCGCTGAAACGTAAACGGTACAAAAAATCTGAAAAAGTTGGGGTTTGGGGTTTGTTTGTTTTTTTAGGCAGTCAACAACAATACCACCTTGTGCAGTGCACAGTCCTCATACTTCAAGAACCCTAAAAGTATACACCAAAGCTAAAATTATTTAATGTCCGCCAATCGACAAAGCACATTCAGTTATTCAATTTCCTTCCAGTCAAACAGAATTATACTGAAAGTCAAAAACACTTAGCTGGCTCCCAATAAATAACGGCCATGATACATACTGCGTGGTTTGGCTGCGCGCCCTGTGGGCCCAGGCTGCTCCACACGTCGGAGAATCAAGCTGTGGCACGCACGCACACACACACACAGTGACAAATTTTATGACAGAGACATAAATGCGAACACTATGTAAATGATATAAATAATAATAATAATTTATTTATATAGCGCTGTAATCTACTTGTAAGGCAGTTCTAAGCGCTAAGAGTACAGGTAAAGGTACAGATAAAAGTGAAGGTTCAGGGCCAGGGCAACTGCATGTATGGTACTTAATAAGGAGATGGAGAAAGACGGAGGAAGGTTAGGCGGTGCTTTAAGATGAAAACAGGTAGGTTTTTAGATTTGTTTTGAAGGCTTCGAGGGAGGTTGACTGGCGGAGCGAAAGAGGCAGCGAATTCCAGCCTTTTGGACCGGCGTAGGAGAAGGCTCGAGAGCCAACAGAAGAAAGTTTAGTACGTGGGGTTCTGAATATCAGGGTATCGGATGAAGACTGGAGGGAATGTGACGGAGTGTAGAGTTCCAACAAATCAGACAGGTAGGATGGGGCGGAGTTATGGATGCACTTGTAGCAGAGGGTGCAGATCTTGTATTTAATTCTTTGAGAGAGTGGAAGCCAATGCAGAGAGCAGAGTGCACGAGAGATGTGGTCGGACTTTTTCAAGCGAAGGACAAGGCGAGCAGCAATGTTCTGGATGCGCTGAAGCAGGAGAATGGATGAAGCAGGGAGACCAGCCAACAGAGAGTTACAGTAGTCAAGACGAGACAGAATGAGTGAAGTGACCAGTTTGGCTGTTGCGTCGGTGGAGAGGTACTTGCGGACAGAAGAAATTCAGCGGAGTTGGAAATGGCAGGACTGTGAGATCTGGACAATGTGCAATGATATGATATTTCTTGCCTTACAAATATGAACAGGACTATATTAAACAGGGCTGAAAATGAAAGTGATTTGATTTTTTTTTTTAAAAGAAAAATACGAACTTCAACGGAACTGCATGTACTCATATTTTACCTGATCATTTTCTTCTTGTCCTCCTGTGCCTTAGCTTGCAGATGCGCGAGTTTTTCTCTCTGTTCCTCTTCAAATCTCCTGAGATAAAAAAATAATAAAAAAAGGAAAAAAAGCTTCAAATTGGGTCTGCACGTAAGTAAATAATTGAGTTCAAGATGTCAAGCTGGCATCTCGGTGCTGGGAAAACCCTTAACTCTTAAAAGCCAATGCACAAATCACTATCTTACTTGATTAATCTTCAGATCACTAGAAGCCACTTCAAGCCACTATACGCAATCTGCCGCAATCTCGTGCCTCGCGGGGAAGGCCCACGCCTTGTGTAATAGTGGCTTGTAGTGGCTGCTACTGGTGTGCAGTGGCTTGCTCTTTTTAACCAGTCTTATCATATAGCTGGCTGGGGTTGGTCAGGCTCGGGTTCTTAAGAGATACGCGCTCCGTCCCATCTCTCAGTAATGTAAGTGTTGCCTTTGAGACCCTTCCAATGTTGGTTTGGTTCATCCAGGCCCCGTCACACCTTTCAGGGTCAATCGTATGGTCCAAAGCATCTTAGCACGTTTCTGCAGGTCGTCCATGGTATTCTTAACGAGGCTTTGCTCATGTGACATCTGTCTCGAACTCGTTACCCCTTCTGATCTTTCTAGGCGCAAGCCATCCATAATGTTTGATGGCTGGTGAGTTAAAGTAAATAAATGAATTAACCCTTACGGTGCCAATCTCCCATTTCGGTGTGCACGATTGCGCATTTCGGCGAGTGTGGCGCATAAAGTGTTATGCCCTTTGAAAGACACTGGCCTTTTTCAAAATTCACATGAGCAGTTGGAGCAAAACAAATTTACACCCCTAGAACTGCATCAAATTTGCTGCCATTAATAAAAAAATAAAAAAAAATTGGTGCTTTTGTTCAGAAGTTAGAGGGGATTAAATACTGGAGGTGTACAAAGGGTGCAGTCAGCCGGAAAACACCTGGCACTGAGCAGCGCTGCATTCCAGAGTGGCTGACAGTGAAGGGGTTAAAGGGATGTGGAGGGGAACAATGTGGGGATGACTGCTCTCCTGTTTATGAAGTTTTAGAAAACGTATCCAAAGATCCTTGCTACACACCTGATTCGTTCCTCCATGGCCGCTTCCTGACGCAGCAAGAAACTCTCCATCTGATGCTGCACATCGGAAAGCTGCGTCTGCAGCGACTCAAAACTCTGGGCGTTTGGGTCTGCCAAGGAACACAACACACAATGCACTGTCAACACTTCAAATTTCAAGGGAAAGGAAAAAAAAAGAAAAAAAGGAGGAAAAACCAATGGTAAAACAGACACACAAAACTATATGCTTCAGGGTTTAAAACTGTCCATGATGCAAGAGGAAAAGTGTGCAGCATTAAGTAAGGAAGCGGCAAAGCAATAAGTAAGGAAGCGGCAAAGCAATAAGGAAGGAAGCGGCAAAGCAATAAGTAAGGAAGCGGCAAAGCAATAAGGAAGGAAGCGGCAAAGCAATAAGTAAGGAAGCGGCAAAGCATTAAGTAAGGAAGCGGCAAAGCATTAAGTAAGGAAGCGGCAAAGCAATAAGTAAGGAAGCGGCAAAGCATTAAGTAAGGAAGCGGCAAAGCAATAAGTAAGGAAGCGGCAAAGCAATAAGTAAGGAAGCGGCAAAGCAATAAGTAAGGAAGCGGCAAAGCAATAAGTAAGGAAGCGGCAAAGCAATAAGTAAGGAAGCGGCAAAGCAATAAGTAAGGAAGCGGCAAAGCAATAAGTAAGGAAGCGGCAAAGCAATAAGTAAGGAAGCGGCAAAGCAATAAGTAAGGAAGCGGCAAAGCAATAAGTAAGGAAGCGGCAAAGCAAAAAGCGCGTTGCCTGTGATGCTAGGGATATACGGGGGAATGCTCCCCCGGATTTTTTTTTTAAAGACTAAAATCTGTGCAAGTTAGTGCCTTTGGGCGTGATTTTTAGGTGCTTCAGAGGAGGAAACACACTGTTTTTGGGGAGGACAATTTTTAGCCAAAGGTGGAAATCCACCAAAAGGAGGAAGATTTTAAACCCCGATGCGTTCAATAAATAAAAGGAGAATAATGTGAACAGCTCCCAAATGGAGCGCCGTCTCTTTCAGCAACCCCACCCAAAATACAATGCACATACACGTATTTCAACTTGCTCACCTGGTACACTGCTGAACACTTCCCTGTCCGCGAGGACGATCTGGAAAACAGGAGAGAACTCCTTCGATCCCACAAGCCGTGCCAAGGCATCGTCCCCACACTGTACAAGACACACACAAATTCTTACTTGGGGAGGTGATTCCAAGGGGAATTTCGGAAAATTAGGCAAATTATAATCTGGTCAAACCTTGATCCCAAAACCCCCCCCCCCCCCCCAAAAAAAAAAAAAAAAAAACACCACCACCACACTTAGATAACATCAACTGAGTGATTCCGGGTGCTCCAAGAAATAACACCA
This sequence comes from Batillaria attramentaria, assembly GCA_018292915.2. Taxonomy (NCBI): domain Eukaryota; kingdom Metazoa; phylum Mollusca; class Gastropoda; family Batillariidae; genus Batillaria; species Batillaria attramentaria. Next base: position 396,031 of record JACVVK020000175.1, on the reverse strand, counting down.
AGCCTGGGGGCCACAATCTTAGAAGCTATCCAGACCTTAATCCAGTAGAATCAATGCCCCCAACATCAGTTTTAAGGGTTACAGGGTGGGTGTTTAGAGGTTCAACATCCTTTTCCACCACTAAGGGTTACAGACTAACGGGTGATAGCATTTAGCCATCTTGCCAGACTACTCACCTCGAGTTCTTTGTTAACAAGGATGGTCTTCAGCTCACGGTTGATGGCGTGTGTTTTCTTCTTGCAGTTCAAGCAGGTGAACGTCGTCCATCCTGCAAAACTGTCCCGTTTCAACAGAAAGCCGTACTTCTGCAACATTCATTCCACAAACTCACACCAACAATTTTTAAAACAGGCATGCAGGGTTGCACATTTTCCACAGCTTCTATAGGACAAAGTGTCCTGGAAACAGCAAAGTGATAGGACACAGTGTCCTGGCCACTTAGTGGCAATAAAAATTTTAATAGGACAAATGTCCGCTTGAGGTGGGAAAAATAGGACATTTAAAATTTTTATAGGTCAATGTCCTGGGACCGACTTAAATGTGCAACCCTGCCGCATGCAGCCTTTCAAAAACAAGAAAAAGAAACAATGAAAAAGTACCTGCAATTTGGCCAAAGGAAAAGGCAAATAATAACACAGATGTTCATATTTGGAGATTTCAGAGACCAAGTCTTTTTTTTTTTAACCACACTATTCAATATTGTCCCTTTGAGTTTGAGCAAATTCAGGCTGCTTCCAACAGGGGAAGCACATCGCCAAGGTGCAGCACCACCCAATACCTATCCTATTTTTCAATTTTGCTGCGGGAGGAAAGCTGGACAACCTGGGGACAAACTCCCAATGTGCAGACCAGTAGCCAGGTAAAAGCAGTATCACATATCACAAGCTCGACCAGGGCTCGCACCAATGCTTCATCGCCGTGACAGCGGTCACCGCCGTTCAGAAGCGCAGCAGCTAAGTTCAACGCACTACCTATTAGACCACTGCTAACCCCAACTAAGGCCAATATCTGTCCTATCGGTTTTGCATTACTATTTTATGCAGAACAAAATTTAATGTCCTATACTTTTTTAGTCAGCCAGGACATATAGTTCTCACGGATATAAAGCATAATAATAATAATAATATGCTTCACAGACACAAAAGAAGCAAATTTTCATTTATATGCAGACAATACAGAATGGCTGACTCCCCCATCATCTTACTCACAAAATCAAATCCTGGGTCCGTGAGCTCGATCTCTACCACTCGGCTTCCTAGGGGGCTGCTCTGGTTCACATCTGAAAAGAACATGTAGAATTTTGGGTTCTGGAAATGTTAACTGCAGAGTCAGCATTCCCCGTTGTTATCCTCTCTAGCGGACGATTTGACTAGCGGACAATTTGACTAGAGATGATAACAACAGGAATGCCTACCCTGCCATTAACATTTCAAACAAACTTGAAAATCCAGAAGACAGCCGCATAACTTTCAGGAACACACCAGAGTCAGATTACATCAACCAAGCTTCAGAAAAATCACTGTGTTGGCTTACCTGCATAAAATTACACCCTGTACAAACGTATCCCCAAAACAGCTAGTCAGATGATTTGGTTTGTTCTAAATGAGATTAAAAAGAGACCAATTCTGGTCATCAAAATGGTTTGCTCCGCCGTTCACGTAAGCCATCTTGTGCACTGCATTCAAGCGAGGATAAGGTGGTTGTAACTCAATACTGCATCTGAGATTCAGAGTGTTAATTTTTTGTCCGGGATGCACAGTAGTTACCCATATATCCGGAACAGACTGTTCATTTTATATGTTTTACTGGACAAATATGGCCCCTCAGTAACCGTAGGTATGAATGCCTGTAACAATGGAAAAGTTGCCATTAAGTCCTAGCTATTTTAAAGATGAGCTTTCCATTATTGTCATTATCACTGATGTTGTCATCAGCTTCTGAGGTGTTTGTGTGCATGTGTGCACACACGCTGGCAAGCAAACATGCACGTATGTGTGTGTGTGTGCTTAGCAAGGCAACACTGAAATGAAATTATTACCTTGATGCTTGATCGCGTCAGCGTATATCTTCACATTAAGGCATCCACAGACAAAAACCACCATGACTCTCTCGGCCAGTCAGCAGTCAAGTGAGTTCAGTTGTGGATATTCCTTTGCCACAAGCCTGCAAAATATGCACACGAACACATATTGTTATATACCTCCATGAGTGCATTTTTCTACACCTAACACTAACAGTGCATAAACCAAGACACTGTCCCCAGGTATTAAAAAAAAAAAGTTGCCAGGGAAAAAACTCATAGAAACAATGCGCATCTGTTCTTCCAAATCGTAATCCTCCATTAATTCATATTACTGTGCATGTGCAGTCAGTGCCTTATAAGAAAATATATAAAAAGAAAAATACCCAAGAAATTTGGGATGTGTTGTAGTTATACCCATTAGTATTGTGCAATGAAGAGGTAAAGTGCTTCTGTGTCTGTTTTCTCCAAACTACTTTTCCAATTTTGACCAAAACTAACTTCGCCTGCAATCATGGTGCCAAACAGAAAGCTGCTTTCTTGCTATTTTTAGTGACACTCAAAATCAGCATGCTAAAACTAACACTTTGTCAAACTTTCGTGGGAGCAAATCAAATTTTTTTTTAGACAAATCGCGCACAAAACTATCAAGTCTTGAACAATCACGATACCAATAATCTGCATGGTGCCGGGCTTTCCATCTCACTTCCTTCCTCATTAACTGAGAGCTTTGCATTCTTTTTTCCTGCCACCACCTCATCTGTGATTTATACAAATCACATCATCTCAGCTATAATTGTAACCATCTTGTAACTTCGTCCGATGTCAAGCGAGGATTGGGATTTACCCCCAGGCAAGAGGCCGAATGCACAGTCCTAACAACTGATCCTCTTTGACATCGCTCTGCACCTGACACTTGTGAAGTGGGCACATTTCACTGCTGGATACTTAGTAAATTCCTAAAAATAGGACGTAACAGGTCCAGGCAATGATTCAAACACACTAGGCCACATGCATCATACTGTACCTGGACCACTCTTTTGCATTCTTCTGAAATTTTATTTTCAACGTTTTACTGCGCGTCGTCTGTGCAATTAAACCTACAAAAACACAGCACGTAACTATCAGCTGACTTATGTTTGTTCTGACCGAATTTAGAATGGTGTGCTGACGTTAATGCACCGGCTATATTTACAGATGTGCACAATGATGCAATGTGTCCTGAAGCTCAGCATAACACTTACCTCTAACGTTTGCAACGATACCCCACTTTCAAGCAACACACCAATAAGAGGTCGGGTTTTTTTGCAAACAAAAGCACAAATTGCGTCCGATGGAAATTTTCAGGGAGATGCTTTTGTCCAGCTGATGGTGCCGGTTATCTCCCGATGCATGAAAATTACCGAGCGACAACGCAAAACTCGATATTTTCAAGGACGCAAAACAGACATCCTCAGCTTCGATATGCAAATATGTAAACAAGGCAAGAGGTTACAGTACTGAGGATGAAAAGACAACACGAACCTTATCAAAAAGTGTTCACATCAACCTTTACCTTCTTTCTCAAGCACCTGAGTGGACAGAAAATTCGGTCAATGATCATGTGATCTTAGCAGACAGCTCGAAAAGAAAAAGCTAGTATTTTAGTTTCGTATAAGAGGCTTTGCCTACTTTTTCTGTCATAATTTTACAGAGATGGCCGTGTGTTTAGCTTGTATTGTTTCAGCAACAGTGTCTACATAGTGCTCACCAGAGCTTTCATTTTGGGAAATATGTGTTTGGTCGTAACTTTACTTGCAAAGAAAATCGTCTGCACATGGTCAAAGGTCACATGGAAACTTTCTCGTCTGTCCGAGTGCACGTCAGTGCTCTGGGTAACTCTGTGGTGTGTGTGTGTGTGTGTGTGTGTGTGTGTGTGTGTGTGTTATCTATGCCTGAGATCTGAATCAGTTGTTTGTGCACTCGTGTTGTTGTTTGTTCAGTTTAGCGTGCATCTGAAGATTTTTTGCAAACACAGGGACCCCCCCTCCCCCCTCCTCTCTCTCTCTCTCTCTCTCTAAGCTACGGCATGTGATAAATGGCAAAAGTGCATTTTTGTATGCCTCTGTCTGCAGGTGATGGGGAGACAGGCATCCCTGGCCGCTTCTTGTGCAGCTGTTCATCCCTGACAACTGAAGATGTCTGCCATTAATCTGCTTACTGATAGTTACTAGAATCCCATTAAAATTTAATTACACTGTTTTGCTGTGCGGATGTGGAACGTCAAGATGAGGGCAGTGGCAGCATCCCAAACTATTTGCTTGAGATATATGATCTGGAGAATAAGGACAATGGCCAAATTTCGACCAGATTCATTTTTCTGCACCAATGCCAGTTCTGATGTGTCCCTGTCCTACCTTCGGAAAATCAGGGTGACACAGGAGAGCGTAAAAAACAAAGGGGAGAGCATCAACCTTGAGCTGTCTGTTGTGGATACTCATCCTGGTGAGAAAGAGCGTCCCACAATTTTTGGAATCCATGGATGTCCCGGATCAGGTGCAGATTTCGAGCCTTTGATCACGGTCCTTGCGGAAAGGGGGATTCGATTTGTGGCTCCAACTTTTCCAGGTGGGATGTAATTACATTTATCCGTTTGACATACCATCTGTATTCAACATACCATCTGTATTCGACATACCATCTTTATTTGACATATACTATCTGTATTCTTGACATTTTTTTCTCTTGATAGCCGCAAACATTGTGTTTTTTTTGGTTTTTTTTAAACTGCGACTGTGCATAATCAAGTCAACTCTGTCACAGTTGCACAGTTTTCAGCCCTTTGGAGACCCTTATAAAACCAGAGCGTTGTGCTTTTGGTCAGTGAGTATAGTGAGCGAGACACATCGCTACCGTGCCTAGCGAGTGTTGTGTGCTGCATGAGAAGACTAGCCGCTGCAATCTTTCTCACTCAATGTCAAAACACAAACTTAGCTGTGACATCAGGCTGCCCATGTTTTTTATAGGGGTTTCAGAGGCGCTGAAAACTCGGTAATTGTGACAAACTTGAAAAAGCATTTTGCACGGTCATTTTTTTTTTTTTTTTACACACACACCATTTGTGGCTTTTTGTTGAGATTGCAGATCTTTAATTGTTTAATTGTGCAGGGTTTGAACCTAGCATTGTTGAACCCTGGAAGCTGCTCCACATGGACTACTCCACAAAAGGAAGAGTAGCACTGGTTAAAAGCATCGTGGATGAAATGGAACTGGACAGGTAGTGGTAATCTATCATAACATTCGGCTTTAGCTTTTTTTTACTTGAAGTCCCACTCCCACCCCCACCCCCCACCCCCACCCCACTCACCCCTACCCCCACCTGCCTTGACAGGTAATGTAACAAGTGGCTTTAGCTTTTTTGTTTGTTTGTTGTTTGTTTGTTGTTGTTTTTTTGGGGGGAGGGGGGCAGATTTGACATATATATATATATATATATATATATATATATATATATATATATATATACATACAACAAAAAGTGACATACATACACACAGTCATACATTTGGGACTTACAAACATACACAGTTACTTCAGCACATGCATCCATCTCTAGGTACTTAATCATAGCATACATCAAACAAGACTTCAACACAACAGGAGAAAAAAATAAACTTTAAAACAAAAAATGTTATTTGTTATGTTTTTGATAATCTTGTTATGATTTTTATTCCAGAATTGACATGCTGATGTGTCACAGTGCTGGAAGCTGGGCAGGCTACAAAATGGCGGCTGAGTGGGACAGCGTGCGGTCTCTTTTTCTCCTGAACCCCACTGGTGCTAGACCTCACAAGTAAGTTGTTAAAGTCGCTATGTGTCTGATGAGTGCTGAGGGCGAATGCTGTGGCTTACAAAGCTGTAAAGCTGTTTGCCAAATAAGCAGGTGTTTCTTTTGGCCATTGTTACCATTTTCATGACTTTGCTGCTTCTAACGGTAGAGAAATGTGACTTTCTTTGGCCTGATGCTTCCATACCTGTACTATATGTTGATAAGATCAAGTTGCTATAAATAGCCACCAATCAGCGCTCAGTCTGCAACCAAATAGTGATGTCGGTGTACGGTATGCTTCTACCTACGTAGAACAACATATAATCCTACCGGAGTCATTACAATGGTTTCAGATGCCATATTGTGTCCCAAGTGACTGATTCTGATGCATGGGCTAGGCACATTCAAGTTTTCCACAGCGTTGTTGTATATCTGACAATCGACATTGTATTGCAGAGCTGTCAATAGTCCACACTGGTAAGGATGCAAAAGTCATTAGTACGGCTGTGGTGCACTGTGTATGTATGTCGGGCGGGCGGTGGTCCAGTGGTTAAGAGACTTGTCACCAATGGGAGAGGTCAGGGGTTCGAGTCCCACTCGGGGCAAAGAATTTTTCCTTCTCGTATGTGGCACCGTTCATTCGGGCTGATCGTCGGGGGTTCTCTCCGGGTACTCCGGCTTCCTCCCCCTCTGCTTTGGAAATGTTCAGCCCACCAAATTTGAAAAATAAATGCAATTTCAAATTCCGAAATGTAAATAGCTGAGCTGGCCCTTCGCCCCACGTGATTGTAATGTGTTTATGTCCAGTGTGTGAGAGAATGCGTGTGATTCACGTGGGCATGCGTGTTGGGTTCAGTTCGCGGCGCTTTGAGCCGATTCATGAAATTGGGTAAAGTGCCTATACAATACTCATTATTATTATTATTTTTGTCCACATCTCTTGAGATTTTCTTAGCACAGCTTGCGCACACACACTTGACTGAAAACCGCGCAGGAACATTGACATGCAAGGGTTGCACGTGAACAGTAAATTGTTTTCTGTTCTGATCTATGGCTGTTTTACTTTTCAGATCTCTTCGGCCTTTTGCGGCGGTGAGGTTCTTTGCATGGGTTCTTCGACAAAGAAGCCTGCATTTCTTGATGATGCCCCTCATGGAAAAAGTTTATTCAAAGATTGGTAAGAAATCAGACCTTCAGAATTTAGAATTGCATTTATTTTAAACTTTTGTAGGCTGAACATTCCTGAGCATAACCATAAAAAAGACTCAGTAATTGTAGCTCAAGAGTAATGAAATCAAATGATGCTGAAGTCTGGCACAGGTCTTATTATGCTGTGAAAAACCTCCGCATGATCTGTAACTCTGAAAAACCTGAAATATACAGTGTGTTTGAAAATCCTGGAATATTCAGTGTGTTTAAGCTGTCTTGACATTGAACACTGGACTTTATGCAATGTCCTGTTAGAACTTTGAAATGCCAACAGTGCCAGGTAGTGATTGTTGGTAGAGCGTATGGAGGGGGTTACAAGCTTTTGTCTCGTTTGATGTGCTTGCATTGTTCTTTTATTAATAATCTGCAGGGTTTTCTGGTGTCAAGGGAGGCGAGCACCTGATGGTTACACAGGAAATTGTCGCCTCACAAGGATTTGAAAATGTAACTCTTGCTTAACTACACCTCGAAATTCGTAATCTTCTCATGCTGTCCTAGTTCAAATTGAACCTGAAAACCCATCTCTTCCATCAATTCTTTCACACTTTAGTAGTCTGCCATTGACTCAGTGCCTCTGTCTGTAGTTGTGTATCAGCATCAGGCCAGGTTGTGCATGTGTGTGTGTCAGTGCGTGTGTGTGTGTGTGTGTGTGTAGCACTATGAGTTGTATTGCTGCAAGAATAAGCGCTAGATAAGTACTATTTATTATTATTATTATGATGATGATTATTGTTATTATACTTTTTAAACAAAACTACTTTATTGTCCCTTTTGGGAAATTCAGGCTGCTCCCCCTGGAGGAGGTGCATTGCCACTGTGCAGTGCCACCCAGCCTACCTATCCTGGGTTTTTTTTGTTTTTTTTTTACAGCTCAGGCAATAATGTTTAGTCAGGTAAACATCTCATGGTTTAGATGATGATACCAATGTCATCACTCGCTGTTGTTTTCTCTAGATGCCAGGATTTGCTTCCAAGATCAGAGAAAGGAAGTTGCCAGTAGTGTTCGCTTACACGCTGAATGACAAGATCATTGAACGGGCAGTATCTGAGGAAATGCTGAAGAAGCACCTTGGTGTGCCAGAGGAAAATGTGCTGCAGATTGAAAGGAGGGAAATGCCAAACACAGGCTATGGTAGGTAGAGGAGTAAAGAAGTGCTTTTCTTTGGTTGTTTTTTTTTTTTTTTTTTTTGGGGGGGGGGGGGTTGCTTTGTTTTAGTTTTAGTTTTTTTGGGGGGGGGTTTGTTTGGCCTTCCTTTATCATGTTCCTCTTTTATTTTTCGTAACTACCATTTCTTTATTCATGTGTGTATCATACACAGATAATGGTACAATCAGTGTGTACTAATTAACGAGGTAATGGACAGAGTACATGCAGTTCATGCCATAAGAATTAAGTGATTTATAACTGGTGTAGTCGACTTTACAGTGGACATTCATTGTATTGCGTATACATTTATGTGGTGCAGTAGTGTGCATATAAAAATTATGTGTGTGTGTATGTGCAAGAGAGAGAGAGAGAGAGAGAGAGAGAGACAGACAGTGAGTTCTTATAGATGTACTATTTTTTCTTGCAGGTACAACAGAGGGCTGGTATTCCATAGGTCTTCAGTTCTCACGCGGAGGCCACATTGTACATAAAGCATATCCTCAAGTTATCCTGCATCATATACTGAGTGTTCCTACTTTGCATGGATTGTGATGTATGCAAGACTTACATATCGCATTCCCATTTGTATTTGCTCATTTTGTTGTTGTTGTTTTTTAAGGTATTACATGCATGACATTGATTGTTATAAAATCCTGTGCTGAATACAGACCTTCAAAGCCTGTCCTGTTCTCTATTCCTCAGGGACTGAACCTTATTTGGTTTCGTATCAGTATGTGCTTCTTTTTTTAACTACTTTATTGTCCCTTTTGGAAAATTTGGGCTGCTTCCCTAGGGGGGAGTAGGTAGCTGCGGTACAGCATCACCCAACCTGCCTATTTTTGTGTTTTTGTTTGTGTGTGTGTGTTTTATTTTTTTCAATTTTGGGTTTAAACGCATGTTGTGGGTTTTGTTGTTGTTGTTGTTTTGCTTTCTTTGAGTGAACTCTGCCTAACTGAGAGTAACTATTTTCAGGGTTGTTATTGTGAGACCAGTGATTTCATACCTCATCTCAAGTTGCTTTTGAGTTATATAGTGAAACTCTTGCTATATTACCTCTTGTTAAATTTATGAAACATGAGCTGAGAGAGAGAGAGAGAGAATGTTTCACAAATTCTCAGTGCCTCTTCATGTATGTTGACCATGAGGATCAGTTTACAATTCCCATGACTTGGCTTTCCCGGTGTTGAAGTGTGTGTGTGTGTGTGTGTGTGTGTGTGTGTGTGTGTGTGTGTGTGTGTGATACCGCTAATAATTATTGTAAGGCCAGTATTTGGTAACTAATTGGATCCTGCGCATCAGGGGAGATAATCAGTGCCCAGCGTGACTGCATTTTTTGCCCTAGCTTTTGTCTGTTGAATCTCTTGCACCAGACTGATCAAGGAAACGAAGAGAGAAGCTTTGGTTTTCACGTTAGGACACAACACATCTTGGACAATTTGACATTTGATGCGAAATGATGAACGATTCTGTGCATCAGGGGAAGTAACTGCGCTCGAGGTTGAGGCCACTACGCACCCATTTCAAGGGGACCTCTTTTTCTTTTTATAAATGGGTATGAAGGGTGTATTAGAAGCATTTTTGTTTTAACCTTGTGTGTGTGAAGAAATTAATTAAATATTGTGTAGACAAATGTGTAATGGACAGTATGTAGGCGTGTTCTTGAATTTTCTGCAAATACATGTACAAGTGTGCCATTTGAACGAATGCTCCAGTGGTATGGTAGAAAACCATGCAGTACGGTAATACAGTATACATATAATTTTAACTTGCTGGTCATCAGCAATAAAAGGAATGTTCTCTCAAATTATTTTACTGGAATTGTGTGTGTGTGTGTGTGTGTGTGTGTGTGTGTGTGTGTGATTTGTGTGTTTTCTTTTTGATAGCACATTACATATACATTCTTAGCAGTGTATATGAATGTGTTGTTCCTGTAGGTGATACTGTGTAATGTAGGCTGGGAAGTCATGGGATGTCCAGGGGCTCGCTGAAATTAAGACATTTAAACAGTGTCATCTGTGCCCATGATGTTGAAGTATCCAGTTTGTGTGTGTGAGAGAATAATAGTAAAGTACATAAAGCGTGCTTAATTCTGAAGCAAAGTAACTCACAGCACTACACACACACACACACGCATGCACACCCTGATGCAGATGTACAACTATAGACAAAGTAACTCATAGCACTACACACACACACACACACGCATGCACACCCCCCTGATGCAGATGTACAACTATAGACAAAGTAACTCATAGCACTACACACACACACACACACACACGCATGCACACCCTGATGCAGATGTACAACTATAGACAAAGTAACTCATAGCACTACACACACACACACACACACACACACACACGCATGCACACCCTGATGCAGATGTACAACTATAGACAAAGTAACTCATAGCACTACACACACACACACACACACGCATGCACACCCTGATGCAGATGTACAACTATAGACAAAGTAACTCATAGCACTACACACACCACACACACACGCATGCACACCCTGATGCAGATGTACAACTATAGACAAAGTAACTCATAGCACTACACACACACACACACACACGCATGCACACCCTGATGCAGATGTACAACTATAGACAAAGTAACTCATAGCACTACACACACACACACACACACACACGCATGCACACCCTGATGCAGATGTACAACTATAGACAAAGACACTCACAGCACTACACACACACACACACACACGCATGCACACCCTGATGCAGATGTACAACTATAGACAAAGTAACTCATAGCACTACACACACACACACACACACACGCATGCACACCCTGATGCAGATGTACAACTATAGACAAAGTAACTCATAGCACTACACACACACACACACACACACACGCATGCACACCCTGATGCAGATGTACAACTATAGACAAAGTAACTCATAGCACTACACACACACACACACACACACGCATGCACACCCTGATGCAGATGTACAACTATAGACAAAGTAACTCATAGCACTACACACACACACACACACACACGCATGCACACCCTGATGCAGATGTACAACTATAGACAAAGTAACTCATAGCACTACACACACACACACACACGCATGCACACCCTGATGCAGATGTACAACTATAGACAAAGACACTCACAGCACTACACACACACACACACGCACACGCATGCACACCCTGATGCAGATGTACAACTATAGACAAAGTAACTCATAGCACTACACACACACACACACACACACGCATGCACACCCTGATGCAGATGTACAACTATAGACAAAGACACTCAAACAATGGCAGACTACTTAACTGTGAAAGGCTTGATGGAAGAGGTGGGTTTTCAGGTTGGACTTGAAGAGCACCAAAGTCAAAAAGAAACAACAGAAACACAAAACCTGAAGGCAGAACATTTTATTCGCTAGGACAGAGAGCATCTTGCTTGAATAAAATACACATGGATTACATCTGTCTCCTACCAAAGCAGGACTGGGGAAAAGGGATAGGGAAGGTTGGTTGGGAAATTCGGCTGCCTTCAATTTTGGATTTGACACTGTGCTGGCAACAGATTACCCACAAGAACATCCTGAACTTACCAACCAACAGAAGCTAAAAAACGCAAAACAAAAAACCCAACCCAAACAAACGATATTTTTGCCTGTGTCTAGAGGAGTCTTAACTTCTACCTAGGACTGTATGCATATTATATGCTGCATATAACTGTTCAAAAACAAACTGCTTCTATTTTGATTGACAGCTGTACAAAATCATGTTTATTTAAAGCTTTTTGATAGAATGCAGCTACCAGAACTTTAAAATGATTTCAAGGAAAGTATGTTAAAATTACACTAGTTTCACAGTAATTATATGGTAAAATTGCCTACAAACCTGATGTACAAAGTAGCCGAAACTGCTGTAAAAATTATAAAAAGGAACAAAGCTCACATCAGAGATTTTTCTACAGCCCTGCACTAGTGTTGAAAGTTAGAAAGTACTTTATATTTCAGTAGTGTTACTAAACAAATTAACTATCAACACAAAAATAATCAAGTCATGGCTTTCGTCGTGGAACTTTGGCATAACTCGATTTTGAGAAAAAAGGAGCAGGATGACACGCATTTTACCTTTTCTTGGGCTAAACTTGTCAAAATGGAGTTACACCAAAATTGTACCACAATACAGATGCTGAGATCTTTCTGCAGATATCACAGTTACATATCACAGTTACACAAGTTCATGCAGACACATCACACGCTGCAAAATGCGCTGCAACATTCATTCATTCCTTTCATGCTAGACATCCTTGCAGCTGGAGAGCAATCACAATGTCAACCACATTGTCTCACCCACAGTGATATTACCAATGATGAAAAACATTCAAACGTGTGCGTGTGTTAAATCGACTATGAACAGTCGTTATTTTTGTTGCGTGGCTGAAACTAGCATTCATTTTTTCAAGCATGATAATTATGGTGACGTAGTGTGATAAATGTACATGTATAACAAATGGATCCATTTTAACTCGGAATGCACTTGGCGCTGAAGAAGCGTTTCGGGTTTGTCACATATCATATAACAGATGACTCCATGCGGTAAGCCACGAGGCCAAAGCCCTACTCTTTTACTCTGTCATTTAATGGCAAAACACAGCAAGTCCATGACATCATTTTAGGGGGGGGGAAGGGGTGATTTCAAGATGAAAGAGATTGAGGTAATGGTCTTTCCTTCAAATGACATCAATGGACTTACTGCCTTCTTCCCATGTTTTCAGCCATATCAAACTACCGGTAAACATGCTTTCCTCTATGTCATGTCTGGCAAGAACATTTGCCAGACCATGTCACATGTTGTGCTCATTATGACACGGCATGCGATTGGCTGAATTCTGAGCGTTCACCCTCTTTGATTGACAGGAGTGAGTCATCTATTACTCAAGAAAATACATACATGTATTTACATGACGCAGCCCAAACCAAAACATTTTCACAACAAAAAAACTCCACCAACAAAAATCAGTCCGTCCTTGTATCAATCACCACCAAAACTTGGACAAAATAGGATAACTCTTTGGTCATTCTGGACATGATCTTATCAAAAGTTGGGGTGTTTGGGTTTGTTTGTTTTTTGCCCAGGCAGGATTCATACGAGAAATATCCTCTAAGGACAATAAACATGTTTAAGTTTCAAATGTAGGAAATTCTGGGTAAACAAACATTCACACAGGTGGCAAAAGTACAGCTTTGCCTATCACTGTTGTACATACCCTAGACACGTATATGTTTTTTAAAGCAGGCTTTCGTTTGTGCATTCGGATGTGAAGTAAAGCTAGAACATCAACATGTACACAATGGGAGGAGGGGGGGGGGGGAAGATGTGTGTTGCAGATCACACAACATTTACTGTCTTTGTATCCATAAATAAGCACAAATTAATTGCAGTTTACTGCACTGAGTACGTAGGTTATTCACAGTATGCATACTTCTTCTGTTTCTTAGCTAAACATGACGAATCATCAAAAGATACATAGAAATGTGTTGGACGGACGTTTAAACTGGTCAAACGTAATAGCACGGTTCAGTTTCAAATGTTGATCTACACAAGAGATTTTTTTCACAATGTGATGGCAGGTTCACTGGACATCAGATAAAAATGGGACAGAATGTAACCAGAGCCAAAAACAAAAACAAAGCACTACACATACACAACTGAAACTTTTGACTTTAGCACTTGGAAACATTATATAAACAACTGTATCATTATCACACCACAGGCATGATTTATAATGTTTGCACTGAATTCACAAGCATTCAGATCTGAAAATAAACCTCGGCACACCATGCTCATTTATGCAATGACCACCAGAAACAGCAATGGTCATACATGTACATGTATTTGCAAAAAAAATTATTATTATTATTAGCAATGAACTAAAAGACACTTGTGACATCAGAAGCTTGACGCATTTATACAACATTCACTAAACGAACAATTCTTTTAAAAAATATTTTCAGCATAAAAATGTTCAACTGAAATTTCATCAAAATATACGAATTCACATCTACATGTATTGGAGCTGTAAAAATCACAGAGCTGAGCAAAAACAAAATGATTCTGAACATTTGCATTGCAACTGTGTAAACAGACATAAAAAGAGTTTAACATGCAGCTAAAAAGGGAATAAATTCAAGCAGTACATCAATATTGTAGGTCCCTTTGTGCACACAGACATTTTCTGGGGAAATTTTAATCAGTTTTAGTCTACGATTCAACAGAAGCTTTGTACCAAAATCTTGGTTACCGTATTTTCCATGTACATATATCAAGTACAAGCATACATGTACATGTAGTATAATGCATGAGGGCAGAATCGCTGATCACAGTTTACAACTCTGGCATTTGAGCATAAAATCAGGAAACGTACTAAATCTTTGTACTGTAATCTCAGTACCTAATGCAGGTTTCTCTCGTCATGCTGCGTGTCATAAGCAGTACAATAATAAGAGAAAATCATTGTCAAATGAAAGCCTATTCACAAAAAGGCACTATACATCAGGCAGCTCAGTGCCAACAAAACAGCGTCGGTTATTCAGGAGCGTCGTCTAGTGAAACATACTGGCTTTCGTCATCTTTATCGTCTGACCCTCTCTCGTCATCAAAGTCAATTGAAGATGTCTGAGAATCTGGAGGACCATCCATTTTAAACACAGTTGGGGCCTCTTCAGAAAACGAGACGTGTTTGTTTATGGATTTGGAAAGCGCATTCTCCGTGTCCGCATCTGAAATGTCTTTCTCAAACTCATCTTCCTTGTCAGATTGTGGATCCGCTGAATTCTGCTGCTCCTCAGTGTCACCGGATTTTTGTGGATCTGGACTGTCACCATTCTGCACGTCAGTGCCACTTTGATCCGTGTCAGCGGAGAGAGGCTCAGCCGATGCTTGCTGTAATTCTTCATCGTACGCAGGGGAGGGAATCTTTTCTTGCTGATCCTCTGTTCTTTCGACTTCAACCACTTCATCATCATCATCCTCTTCTTCTTCGTACCCAACATCATCATCATCATCATCATCTATCCCCCTGCTTTGAATCTTCTGCCCAGTCCCTTCTTCATTCTCATCCAGGTGTTTTTGCAGTTCTTTAAGTTCTTCGTGAGTTTCTTCAGGAGCTGCTTCATCAGAAGGTTCTACTGGAGGAGTTTCCATCTTGGAGTCAGTTTCCACGGCTGTAGCTTGCTCCTCCAGGGCCTCCAACGACTGTGCCTCTTTCTCAGACTTTACGGCTGCGGCTTCAATTTCCTGCAGGAGAACCAAGCTGGCACGAGGGGGAGGTTCGGAGTGCACCCCATCCACACCCTTAGGGCAGCCTCCTGTCTCGACCGACGCACAGCCTTGGGGCTCTGGGCGCTCGCTGTTGGCGGAAGCTATCAGATGCGGAGAGAAAATCTTCTCCTGCACTCGCTTGACTTGCTCTGGCACACCCATGTGATCTGGGAAGGGAAGCTTGTATGGGTTTGGTTCATCTGACTGGTCCTTATCCATCACGGCCTTCACCTTGGGTGTGGCCGACTTAGGTCTACGGGGGGAGAGGGCACTCTGGGGGATGGGCATGCGCGTTTTGGCCGACACTGGTCGTGCCCTGGTGTTGACCTCAGCCAGCGAGGCAGCGGCTCCGTCAACCGCGAGCTTGTATGACGAAGGCCTAGGTACGTTGTCATTGGGAGGATGACCCTCCTGTATGGCCTCTGGAGATTCCTGGTCAAAATCGCCTCCGCCAAAAGACGTGTTGGCTGCATTGTCAATATTTTGCATGCCTGTGTCGATGCGTTTCTTTCCGCTCTTGATTCTCTCGATCCGTTTCTTGGCCAGCTCAGGTATGATCCTTTCCATCTCTGGGTCTGATTTGATGAGGTCCTTCTGCTTCTGTGCTTCCTTCTTCTTCTGCTGATCTTCCTTTCTCTTGGCAACCAACCAGGCGTCGTACGATAGGCGCGCTCTCTTCTCTTTCTCTTCAGGTGACAGCGCTTCATAGCGCTGCTGGTCAGCGCTGCGTGCTCGCGAATTTCTCTCATTCTGCAGTTTCATCAACTTTACTCGTCCCGACACGGGTCTCTTGTACACAAATTTGGAGTCAGGAGGCTTTGGGACTGTGCCATCACCGTTGTCCAGCCGGACAGCTGACTCGGGGCGTTTGATTGGGATGTGTTTCTTGTCGCGGGAGGCGGGCGCAGAAGCTGGCCGGTCGATGCGTTTACCCATCACACCACCCGATGGGCTCCTGGATGCACGGTGCGCTGCCTCTTGTCGTGCTTGCTGCTTTTTCCTGCGCCGCTCTTCTTTGTTACGAATGGCTGCTTCCTTGCGTTTCATGTCCATCCACTCCTTCACGCGCTCTGAGGATTTTTCCCTGCGGGCTATTTTTTGTTCCTGCTCTACCATCTTGTCGTTGCGTTCTTCTCTCTTCTTTGCACGCTCCGCTTTCTTCTGCCGTCGGTACTCGGCGTTTTTGCGCTTTAGCCACTCCTGCAGCTTCGGGTTGTCTGAGTACTTGAGGTGCATTTCATTGGACAGGTAAACGCGTCTTGGGCTTGTATTATCGTCATCGAATCTATCATCGTCATAGCTGTAACGGCCTGCACTGTTGTCATTTTGTCTGTCCTCTTCCTGTCTGTGCTGTGATGCTCCAGAGCTGCTAGTCGGCGAGCTGTCCACGGAACCCTTGCGTCTGCGAGGCCGCGGGGGTTTCGCAGACAACTTGTTTTCCTGGCGCGACTCCCTGGTGTTGTTGCGGGGAGAGTTACCATCCCTGTGACGCGCAGACCCTGGTCGAGGACCGGAGTTATTTTCATACCTGACCTGCATGTGCAAATCAGGCCCTGTTGTTTGCAGAACACGAATGGTGGAGTATGCATTGTCGTCATTTTCCCCTGCAAAATGAGAAGGAAATTGTTAAAAACGTCCAAACAGGCAATTCTCGGAGAGAGCACAGCTCCATGTGAAACCCAAGACAACATTGTCATCCACAAATAAAAGAAACCCAAGGACCAATGGTTCAATAGGTACCGAAAGCAAAGTGTGGGTATTTTACCAAGCGCCCAAAACATGCAGCCACTACAGTGAAGGTGTGGGTTCGACTCCAGGCTGCACTAAACTGTGAAGGTGTTATGTGATGCTGAATTTTCTTGGTTATACTGCTGCTCATCGGCAGTTTCTTTCCCAGTACTACGGCTTTACAAAATATATGCTTTCGCTGCATAGACTCAAGCATCCCAAATAGAGATGATTAAGAATCTAGAGAAGGAACTCAGAAATTTTAACTGTCAGGACTAAAAATGGTCCATGATCCAAAAGGAGGAAAAGTGTGTAGCATATAGTGATGAAGTAGCAAAGACACAAACGCACGTCAGCATATACATATAGTGATGAAGTAGCAAAGACACAAACGCACGTCAGCATATACATATAGTGATGAAGTAGCAAAGACACAAACGCACGTCAGCATATACATATAGTGATGAAGTGGCAAAGACACAAACGCACGTCAGCATATACATATAGTGATGAAGTGGCAAAGACACAAACGCACGTCAGCATATACATATAGTGATGAAGTAGCAAAGACACAAACGCACGTCAGCATATACATATAGTGATGAAGTAGCAAAGACACAAACGCACATCAGCAAAGCAGATGTGTTATGTTAAGGGTGTCCCGAAGCATGCTCCCCCAGATTTTTTTTTTTTTTTAATGAGACTAAAATCTGTGCAATTTGGTGCATTTTGGCATAATTGTAAGTGTTTTTGAGGAGAAAACACTTTATCTGGAGGAAAATGTTTACAATTAGGCTAAAATTTGTGCAACTTAATACGTTTTGGCATCATTTTAAGTGCTTCAGAGGTGGACACACTCTTTGGGGATAGGACAATTTTTAGCCCAAGGTGGAAATTTGCCAAAAGGTGGAAGATTGCTGCCCTTCAGTGTACA
Organism: Batillaria attramentaria; assembly: GCA_018292915.2. Taxonomy (NCBI): domain Eukaryota; kingdom Metazoa; phylum Mollusca; class Gastropoda; family Batillariidae; genus Batillaria; species Batillaria attramentaria. The sequence continues at coordinate 377,845 of JACVVK020000175.1, read as the reverse complement.
GCCATTTTGTCCAGCACCATGGAGTGAGTGAACACAATAAAGTGAATTCATTTAAACACACACACACACACACACACACACACACACACACACACACACACACACACACACACACACACACACACACACACACAGAGGGGAAAAAGGGATGGAAAATGGGAGAGAAATACTCTCAAACAGAAATGCTGAGTACCCACCCTCCTCCTCTTGCACTGTGTCACCAAACCAGGGTCCTATGGCACCATTGTCATGACGCTGAGGGTAAGCACTCCTGTGGCCCACGCTGGCATGCTTCTGCTGCATCGCCACCATCTTGTGTATGCGTTGCTGGGGGATGTGCACACCTCGCGTGTCCGCTAGCGGTCGCGTCATCAGTTCCTCCAACTCCTGGTACTTCTGTTCCAGGCGGTCTTTCCCAGCCTGTTCAACAGCCACCTCCATGGAGCGGAATTTCCGAATCTGCCCCCTCCGCTGGAGTCTGCGGCCTCGCCTGATGTTTTCCTGATCGCTCATGACGTCAGCGCTGCGAGGTGACGTCCTTTCTCTAGTGTGTGTGATGAGCTTTCTTGCGTGGTCTTGGTAAAGATTTAAAGGTGGTGGTTTACCGCTCGGCTCATGGTGGTGCTGTGCCTTGCGAGGCTTGTGCTTGTGCTTTTTCCGGGATTTTCTCTCTTTGCGATCACCATCAGCTTCGTCAAGTTTTTCTGAGGAGGCGTGTCTCGGAGAACTGACACTGTCATCTTTCTTTGACGCATCCTCGTTCCTGTCGGTTTTTTCTTCCGTTTCAAAGTCGTCCTCGTATTCATTTTCAACTTTTGTCTCCTCTTTCTTTTTGTCCTCTTCCTTCTGCTCTGTCATTTTCTGTTCATAGTCAAAATCATTCCAAGCACTGTCAACCTCATCTTTTTGTTCTCTCTTATTTTGGACAAAATCAAAATCTGCCCACGTGCTGTCTGCATCCTGGGATTGCGCCATCGTGGACTTGGCTGGCTCACACCCTAAGCTTCAAGTGGCAACAGGAGGTACAAGGTCACAGAGCAATATGTCAAACGGGTGACAGTGGTGGAAATTTAACTCTGTGTCACCTTTGACTGCAGGGTCACCACAGCCAGGCCGTTTCAGATTAGTGGATGCATCTCAGTTCAGATCCCTCACTCTGCAACAGATACAGATCTAAAATTACCTACCTTGATTTCAAATACAGACCCCATATCAGTACTATAGTACTCAATCCTGACATTACTATGGGAATGCTTTGCATCATCTTCACTCATTTCATACCACACATGAGTAAACAGCTCAGAGTGATCAGTGAGCATAAAAATGTTAGCATTAGCTCCTTTAAGAGACTTAAAGTGTATGCATTCCCAAACACTCGATCCACGCATGTACTTGCACATCTGACCACCACCTTATAAACGTAACTCTCACACACAACGTTAAGCACTACACTAAGCACTCATGGACAAAACAAACCACCCTAACAAAAAGCAAAACAAGTTGTCGTTCCAGTCTCATACGGCAAGTTCCTTGTTAACAGCAATACACGTTACGATACACTGAGTAGTTAAGCTCAATATGTTTTCATTTCTGCCCCCAGGCAAATAACGTCTGATGAATTAAACAAGTTCACACATCTGTTATGACAACTGGTGTGCAAGGACTCAGATCCGTATGCACACTTAGTTTTTAAGTCCCTTAACTCGCCCACCTCCCCTCAACTGAAATATGTACAGGGGAAAAAGACAGATCGACATATGCAAGCATAAAAGCAGAAACCCCTTTTTGATGTCCCCAACCACTGAACAATGTCACACTTTGATCCCCCTAACCGCCTGGGTAAAACAGGAACTGGTTTGACTTGTTCTGAATCATCCCCTCCACATTCAGAGAACAAACAGCAAGGAGAAAAGAGACTTCATGCGGTAGCACAAACCATATCTTGTTCACGGGCCCTTGGCAAGAACGCTTACACAGTTAGCAATGCAAGCAGTACAATGAGATATGTATAGCTCACACTACTAGGGGGATTATCCACATGCTTGAGTGGTTTCACGATTGTGCAAGTAAGGACTTAACGGTAGTGAGATAAGCGGTGGCATTGAAAAGAGGTGATGAATAAAATTGAGGTGAATGTTGCCTTACAAAGTGAAAAAATACAGAAGCCAATTAATGAAAAAATACTATGTATAAGTAGAAAAGGAAGTGATCGAACCTGTCTGCAAGTGGAAGTATAAACAACTAGAAGCAACAAAACAGAAAAAATTGAACCACTTATCTTACAAGACACATTTCACATTCAACATGTTAAACAAATCAATTTGTTTTTGTTTGTCCCGATGAAGGCACAACACTGAAACGTCTACATGTTGACTATGAAAGTGTAAGATATGTAAGATAAGTGGTCCATATTTTTCTTTTTTGTTGCTTCTAGTTATGTATAAGTATGCAGGGGCCAAACTGTTCATGCTTAGTGTCCTATGAAAAGTGGTCATAAGTAATCTGACAATCCTTGCGTAGTTTTTGTTGTAATGATCCTTCACGGGAGTGCAATGTAGCCTAATGTCAGCAGTGCTCCCAAGAAATGGGAAATTATGTGACGGAGTAGCAATTAACACAGCATCTTGAGAAGGGAATTAAGGGGAGGATATCACATCCATGATATTAACTCTCTTGATTATCCATCAGTTAACAAATAGAAACGAATAAGCCAGAGTAAATCACAAATCCGCAACAACGGATTTTTTGTTTGTTTGTTTGTTGTTTTTTTTAAATTAATCAGTCTCATACCAGATTTCCAAAGCTGATATTCAGAGGAAATACTGCTGAAAATTAAGTACTGCTGGTGGCTTGAATATACACAGTCTGATCCTGTACACCCTTCAAACTGGTTGAGGCAGGATATCGTGGCAGACAGATTATCGCAAGATTAATGGATGTATCAGGAGCTGCTAAATCTGCCATGCAACATGTGGGCCGATTTTTTGTTATTTCTCTCGGTCTGGTCGGCAGGTGCGCTCGGGACTGTCAGAATTCTCCAGCAGAGTTCCTCGTCCACAAAATCAAACTTTAAATCACTTACCTGCAGACCTGCTGACAGCATCTGTCTAAGGTGTTACTACATCCATTTTAAACATGCGTTTATCTTTGCTTCCACCACCGCTGTTGGTGGTTCCCAGTGTAAACAGTAACCAGGCTGTTCTCACAATTGCACGTGCTATCTACTGCGCCGGTAAGGGGATATTCCTCAAACAGCGTACGACAATGCAATGCAAAGCTACACTACAAATTAGGAAACTAATATTTGTAGTGTTGAGCACTCTGAGCTAAAATGATGGCATTCTAATGTGTGTAAAGTTGCGTGTTCGGCGAAAACTCACCCCCAACGCACTGTCCATAGCGTCCATAGAAGCGCGCCAAATCTCGCGAGAAGTTGACGTCGCCGTAGTGACGGCTTCTTCAATGGCGGCGGGACTCAACTTCCGTGACGCCCGTCACCCGAATAAACTGCATAGATAGCTGCAGATAGCTGCAGTCGACAAGGCGCACCAACTAATCCGCCGTGACTGCAAAAACACCGTGAGTAATAAAATGAGACATATGCTTCAAGAAGCGGTATCAGCACAACCCTGCAAATAGACAGGGCTAAATGCACAATGAACACATGTTTCCATCTGTAAATTCTTTGTCGCATGTGCTCTTTTGCAGCATGCCTAACGCAAAAGCTCTAAAACTTCAAGGAAACACACACACACACACACACACTTGCTTTTTGTATTCAAGTTATTACCAGTTTCAAATGCAAACTTTGGCTTGATCGCAGATGAAGTACTATAAAACTGATCTCAGTGTGCAGGCTGCCTGCGGGCTTCCAGCATGACAGCTGGCATCAGCAACATGCCGACACTACACGAGCGCGAATGGCTGATGCAGGATGTGCACCCTCACAAGTCGGGGTTTACGCCGCGTCCGATCGAAAAACTGGCCACCAAGCGCAAGCCACACAACACTGTGGACATCGAGTGCTCACACTTCTTGCGGTGCAACAGAAAATCAGTCGTTCACCAGCATCCCACTGTGGAGTTCCAGCTGTGGCAAGAGGCAGGGAAGCACGACCCACCGTTCCCGAAGAGACCTGATCCCAGTTACAACAGTAATGTTTGGCGTAACTTCCGCAGGAGTTATGGCATCCACGCGACGGCTGAAGGGAGGAAAATTTCAGACGTGATTGCAGCGATGTACCCACTCAACATCCCTACCCCATCAAAAGTTGGGGACTACACATTTGAAAAGTACATAAGGGAGACGTCGCTTTTCCGAGATGAAAAAAACAAGGCTCTGGCCATTAAGCAGACGCAGTCAGATGCAGAAGAGTTCAGAAGACTCAAGTACAGGACTGAAGCTCGCAACCCGCCTGTGGATCAAGCAGGTAAGAAACACATTCCACCTTTACATATTTTTCACCTGGTCTGGACACTTTTACCATACAAGAAGTCTGCAAGCCATGTTGTGTAGCATCCCCTCCCCCCTCCACACACACACTCACACACACCCCATCACCCCCACCCCCTTGAGTTTGAAATTGTTTTTTTATATGCATGTAGTTTTTAGATTTTCATCCTTGAGCAGTGGCAAATGGAACATATGGTATTTATGCCAAGACTGTTATCACTGGAGAAAAAGGATGAGCATCGTTGTCCTTGTCTTTGCTGTATTTCTAAGTGCAATGAGCATGATTTTTTTTTTGAGGAGTTCCGGTCCCTTTATAAGCGGACATTGAACTGGACTGGACACTGCCCTTTGTCTAATCCGAGTCTGCATTGTGTCTGTGACAGGCAACATTCTTCCACCGGAAAACTACAAACACTATGCTCACCGCTTCGTGCCTGTGGCCTCCCCACCCCCGACTCCACCACCCCCGGGCCAGAAAACGGACATGTTTGGACAGCGATACGTCCCCAAGTCCCAACCTCACCTCTGGAAGCTGTCCTACAAGCTCAATCATCCAGAATACAGACGCCTGCAAGAGGAAATCACAAAGCGTCGGAAGATGGCTCAGGAGCGAGAAAAGCTGAAAGTCAGTCGAGTCATGCCGTCACCAGTCAGTTTTGAAGGAATTTCCGGCATGGAGTAAACACAGTTTGTGTACTGTGGATTTTCCATGGATTTTTTGTTTCACCAGTATTTGCTTCTAATGTGTGTGGAAATTGGTAGCGGTGCCAGTTTTGGCCACATCATTTATACTCCTTCCTCCAGATTTGGACTTCCACATGTGTAATGGCCTTTGCAGATTCATCATTGGAATGCATGCCAAAATTGACAGGTAAATCAGGTGATAGACTGGAATAAAATATACAATGAAGCAGATGTTAGTGGGAACAAAAATCTCAGGAAAATCTACAGTGTGAAGATCATTCACACATGGTGGAAGACTTTGTCGTAAACATTGCTCAAGAGCAGAAAGAGGATGGCTGGTGGTTTGCACAAAGCCAAAATGAGACTACAATAAATCAAAACATTGTGTATTAACAGAAGCCAGACCATCAGTGGACACAGCCCAAGCCCCAACTAGATAAAAATTTAGGCTTATAAATATGATACGTGCATGAGTTTGCATAGATCACAGAACCAGAAGAGGTAAGATGTAAAGTACCTGAGCCTCTTCGACGTGCATGGGCTGCAACATTTTGAGTGTTTGCTTGTACACTTATATATTTATATATACTTACTTGGGTGTGCATATATTGCATGAATATGAACTACTTGGCTGATCACTGTCTACCTCTGTGGGCCTTGCTTACAGATTCCATGAGCTACAAGCCCTTCAATATTTAGTCGTATTGTAGACTTGTAGACTACTTTGTTTGGGGGGGGGGGGGGGGAGGGGGCGGGTGGGGGGCGAGGGGGGGGGGGGGGGGGGCGGGGGGGGGGGGGGGGGGGGGGGGGGTATATCTTTGCCAGCTCCAGTGGTATTCCTCCCAGTGCCTGTGTGGAATCCATGACTGAAACTGCAAGCCTGTAGAAATGTCTACCAAAAACTGTGCACACCTGATGATAGTTTACACCACTTGCCAAACTGTGCAGGGCAAACAACGAATATTGTTACTGTTTTATACTGTTACAGTGCCTTTCTGCTGTGTTGCAGACCAAACAGCAGCCACTAAAAGTGGCCTCCTTTTTTTTTTTCCTTTCAATATCCTTAACATCTTACAGATTTTACTGTCACAATATTGTTTTTAAGCCTAGTGACCAAGTTGTGTGAGTGACTTAAATGAATAATCAGCATCATAGTCAAGGGTATTGGTAATAATGTTCTAATGTTAAATTGTTTACTTGTTGAAATGTATTTACATGTTTATTGCTTTTCTCCTGATGACCATATGCCAAAATGTTTATTAACTGTTTGTGACAACATTTTAGGAATTACGTTGTTGGTCTGTACAAGGATGCAGTATTTGTCTGTGTGTGTGTGTGTGTGGTGTGTGTGTGTGTGTGTGTGTGTGTGTGTACACCTAAATGATTTTTAACTAAACATAAGATACAGTGGGAACAGGCAAAATAAGGTTCTGTTGGTAGAAGTAATAAGCTCCCTGTGATACACATTTCAACATATGTACATTATCATTCATACCAGGGCAAGCAGATACCTTTCTATAAATCACTGTGTACAAACTGTTGTTGGTAAGAACCAAATAACCGTGTGTGTGGTATTGCTATGGGTAGTGAGGTCTCTATGTTCAAAATGGGTTTGGGGACAGGGAGGGGGCGGGGAGGGGGCGGGGAGACTGCTGCTTACCAAGCGCTAAGGCTGTTTGCCAAATGAATAGATGTTCCTCTGGCCATTGCGACCATTTTCGTGACTTCTAACAGTAGAGAAATATGACTGTCTTTGGCCCAACGCTTCCATATGTGGACTACGCGCTGATCAACAGTCACTATAAATTGCCACCAACCAGCACTGTCTAGTTGTTGCTGTGCTTGGAACAACCAATCTAAGACAGTTTTCTACTGAATGCATTGTGTTTCCTTTGCAGCTTTAGCCCTCAGTTTTATCCCAGAACAAGTGTGTGTGTGTGTGTGTGTAAGTTTATGTTGATACTGTATCAGCTGTTAACGCCCATAATCATGTACCTACTACTGTTTCTGTTGCTAATACATGTACAAGATACCAAAACTATGTACTGATGATGTGGAAATATACTGTGTTGTGAAGGAAACCTGCTGGTACACTGACTTTTGGAGAGACACTGCTGATGCAAATCTTTCAGACATCTCTCTCTCTCTCTTTAGTGTTTGAACCATAATTCACTATATCCCCAAAGAAACAACAACAAAATAAAAAAAAAAACAGATGCAGCACAGATTTAGGTGGAAACCATCCCCCCCCCCCCCAAAAAAAAAAAAAAAAAAAACAAACAAAAACGAAAAAACAAACAACAAAACACACACACACACACACACACACACACACACATCTTCCCTCTCCAAGGAAGCCCACACATAACTGACATATACTGTAACGGCACAACAACAATGATTTGTACACCTTTATTTCACTTTTACTTACACCTTACCACTAGTGTTTCATGCAAAACACTGCAAACTGGATTTGGGTGCGTTCCACTTATACACCAATAAGAAATTTTATATATGCAAAAGACATGGCTGTAGACTGTACAAGCTATCATATAACTAATTATAAGCAAGTGAATCGTCAGCAAACATTGCACCAGCCTGGTCAAGCTGCTTTTTCCGCAGAAATAATGTACACGTAGCACGTATTGACAGACACACACACTAATCGGCTGATGTGGCTTGACTTGCAAAACAATATATACAGCTCACCTGTACACAGAATAGCAAATACACATACAGTCTCTGTCAGTAGAAAAGGTAAGAATGTTATCATTTGACAAAGGGACAGCACATTAATTCTAAATGTGATGCACAATGAACACGGCTTCATATTCCAGTCACACATCCGTCAGCGACCAATTCATTTTTTTTAAATGTCCAGTTACATGTACATGTACTTTCTTACCAAGGCCAACACATGTTCTGTAATTTCTACATCATAGTGGATGATATTCAGGGCAAACGTCCTATACTTTCATGGGCAGCCAGGACATTTGTCCCGTTTTAGTTCCCAAGGAGATGAAGCCACGCAATGAACAGATTACATGTACTTTGTACTTTACCCACTGCTGTGTCCTACATGTGTTTTAAATTAATTGACCAGCGAAGCAAGAATCCATGATGCAAATCACATAACTGCAAACAGGATGCTTGCCACGCAACACTGAGCAAAGTACCTGAACACATGGCAAACGGAATGTACTGGATCACATGTACAGCAACCGTAACTATTCTTCATTTGGGGGGGAATGGGCATAAACTGTAATAAAGACAGAAATTATAGGTGTGGGAAATCCGAGACAACGAAAGGGGACTGTACTGTTCACTGGTGGCGGCTGGTACAAATTTTCACCAAAAGATTGTAAATCATCACTTGAAGCACTATCTACCTGCACATATAAAACTTTTCAACAGTAAGATGTATTTCTTTTTAGGATCTTCTTTATTTCACTTTGGCCTTGTTGGTCTATGCTGCACACTGGATGTGCCACAGACAGATTTCCAACCGTGTTTTCCTACTAGTGTGCTAAAAACTCTAGTCTATAAAGTTAGTAGTATACCAGCTAGGCATAACCTGTGTATGTACATTTCGTAGCAGGTGTTTCCTAGCAACGATCGTCATGGCTACATGTTGACTTTGCTGTTGGTTGGTGATTGTCCATTCAAGCTGTATATATATGTAAGACGCCACTCAAACTGTCACTGTCACTGTATTTAGTATTAACCTTAATTTAAAACCTTCCTGTAAAATCTATCACTAGATTATTATTATTATTTACACAAAAGTTTTGGAAAGAGTGGGACGGGGAAGTGGGAGGGGGTACAGACAGGATGGGTGGGGGGATGGGGGGGGGGGGGCAGTGACTGCTTAGAGCAGGTGTAGGTGTTTATGTATATATGTGTGGGGTTGGAGGGAGGGGGATGAGGGACAGGAAGGGAGACTACAACTCCAGCCAAACAAATACAGACACTCTTATAGTACTGACATCCTCACAACCAAAGCACACACCCAGAAAGTATCACAGACATCTGATCAAGTATGTCCCACGGTGTGTTTGGAAACTATCAGCGAGTCTAACACAGTTGCTTCAACATTTGAACAATTTTCCAAGATCATGGGGGCATATATACAGCTGTATTACACAGAAACACATTCTGCCAACTTCCAGAGAAGTTCTTGTTAATTGCTCTGCATGTTTTTGTTTTTTTTTGTGGGTTTATTTCTTTATTCTTTCCTTTCCTTATTTCCTATAAAGGTGTGTGTGTGTGTGTGTTTGACCTGAAGGAAAATGTCTACCTTGATATAATGAAAGGTTATTAACCTATGAACGTGAATGTTCTGACATTCCATAGCATCAATGATCTCTACACACAGAGGCAGTCAACTGTGACGTAAGAATCTACGCTGACACCAAAGATAACAAATCATTACAGAAATACCGCCATATATAGTGTACAGGATGGGGAATTGCTGAGGGAGAAAAAGACTGAAACCTAGGCCAGAGTGCAGAGGCAGCGCCCTGCTAGGGGTCTATGTGGGAAACACCCCACTCAGGAAAGCAAATTTTAGCATGGTCAACGTCATTTAGTCGCCTCTCCTGGCACCCAGCAGTAAAAGACTACCATGGTACTGACATGTATGTCTTCAATAATAAAGTAAGACTTTACCATACGGCATTACATGTATCATGGTATATGACTGAGTGTGCAACCTTTTTCCTGCTTCCTTTTCTTTGGCTGAAACTCAGATTTGTTTGGCTGAAAGGGCAGGAAATTTGGCTGAAAATTGCAAAATGACTGAAAATTCCACAGCCTGAGTGTACAATGTACTTTCACAAACCTTCAACCTCAGGAATGTACTGAAGTCTATTAAATGGGTGGAGCAGCAGAAATATGACTAACAACACACTTGTACTAGAAACAAGACATTAAAGGTCTGCAATCTCAACAAAACGCCACAAATAGTGAGTCTTAAACAAACCTATCCAACTGTGCAAAATGCACGGTCAACTCTGTCAGAGTTACAGAGTTTTCAGTGTCCCTGAAAACCCCTATAGAAGCCAAGGGCAGCCTGATTTCACAGCTCAGTTTGTGTTTTGGCACTGAGCGAGAAAGATCGCAGCGGCTAGTCTTCTCGTGCAGCACACAACACCCGCTAGACGCTGTAGCGATGTACATGTATCTCACTCACTGACCAAAGCACAATGAAGTCACTGCAAATTCGTGCTCTAGTTTTATAAGGGACTCCGAAGCGCTGAAAACTCTGCAACTGTGACAGAGTTGCCTGCATTATGCACAGCTGCAGTTTTAAAAACACACAATGTTTGTGGCTTTTTGCTGAGATTGCAGACCTTTAACAAAGTGACATCAGGAGACGACAAATGGATGGGATTGTAGAGGATCAACCTACTTCTATTTCAAAGATAAGCAGTCAGTACAGCAACAACAACAAACAAAGAACATATAAAAAAGAATAACAAAGACGTAACGTTATCTTTGCCCATCATTACACATAATTACATGTGGAGACGTGAAGATGACATTTCACACACACTTTAACACCGAGACAAAATGTTTCCAATAACAGTGAGTTTTTGCTTCCCAGTACTAGCCCTAAAAAACAAGATGCACACGTGGATAATTTCTTGCTTTACTCGTTCAAACAGAATTTTATTTCACACCTGCCCGCATACATACACTATAATAATAATAATAATAATAATTTATTTATATAGCGCTTAATCTACATGGAAGGTAGTTCGAAGCGCTTAGAGTACAGGTAAAGAGACAGATAGACGTGAAGGTTCAGGGCCAGGGCAACTGCATGTATGGTACTTAATAAGGAGATGGAGAAAGACGGAGGGAGGTTAGACGGAGCTTTGAGATGAAAACAGGTAGGTTTTTAGATTTGTTTTGAAGGTTTCGAGGGAGGTTGACTGGCGGAGCGAAAGAGGCAGTGAATTCCAGGCTTTTGGACCAGCGTAGGAGAAGGCTCGAGAGCCAACAGAATACACTAGTAGTTACAACAAACAGCTCAAGAACCCCTTGGCTTTCAGATGTCGTGAGCTATATTTTGTTCTTTGTGTATTTGTACTCGGATGTGGCCACCCGAACAAAACTGCCAAAGACACAGGACGCTAGTGCTGAAATGTATTTTCCAGAAAGAGCTACTTTGTTACTTGTGTTACTACAATAATTGTGATGATGAGAGCGATGACAAGAAAAATGACCAGAAGGCAGCACATCTTCTTTCTGGATTTCCTCTGAAACAAAAAAAGAAAACCGTATGTCAACTCATGCGCATCAAAACAGCTCCCAAATAAACGAAAACAGAATTGCTCACAGGTCTAAATCCGAGCCACCAAATGACCCTTTCCCTGGACTAAACTCAACTCAGCTAAATAACTGCTTACACTTGATGCAGGATATGTACATTCTGAGTCTGCAAGTTGATCATGTGTGTTGCATGGAATACTTGGAAATCATATAGTTTTGAAATAAAAGTTGAAAACAGAAAAAAAAAATATTTCAGTTCCACCGCCACCATTTTTTCTCCTGCAACAGTTTGAAAAATTCATGTTTCTTACCTGATAATCTGCCGCTTTCACCAGCTGTTCGTTTCCAGTCTCAACATTGGAGTATGCCCTTTCTACATTCGCTTCAATGTCATCTGCAAAGATAATGATGTGGATACAGTTAGAGATGCTGAATTAAACGTACACTTCCCTTCCCCCACCTTCACCCTGTCTGGGCGGAAATATTGTCAGTTTATCTTTCTTTTTTGCCTTTCTTTTTTATCATTATACTCCTAATGCTGATAGTCATGACATTTGTCATGCACCCCATAAAGGACTGACTGTGTTGCCTGCCTCCCTGTGTTGAGAGGCCACAATTCCTTGGCCAAAGGGAGAGTACATCAGAATTTCTTGAATGGGGGTATTTCTATTACACTGGATCGGCAGAGCACAATGGGTTAGCAGCAGAGACAGTCAACAGACAGCGACTGTGGTTTATTACCAGGGTAGAGGTTAAACAATCCTGCTAACACACACACACACACACGCTCAATTCCAATACACATGCCACACACCATCGCTCCTATACTTACTGAGCACTTCTCCCTGTTCGCTTATCATAGCACCAAGATCACACATACACACACACACACACACACACACACGCTCAATTCCAATACACATGCCACACACCATCGCTCCTATACTTACTGAGCACTTCTCCCTGTTCGCTTATCATAGCACCAAGATCACACACACACACACACACACACACACACACACACACACTCTCAATTCCAATACACATGCCACACACCATCGCTCCTATACTTACTGAGCACTTCTCCCTGTTCGCTTATCATAGCACCAAGATCACACATACACACACACACACACACACACACACGCTCAATTCCAATACACATGCCACACACCATCGCTCCTATACTTACTGAGCACTTCTCCCTGTTCGCTTATCATAGCACCAAGATCACACATACACACACACACACACACACACACGCTCAATTCCAATACACATGCCACACACCATCGCTCCTATACTTACTGAGCACTTCTCCCTGTTCGCTTATCATAGCACCAAGATCACACATACACACACACACACACGCTCAATTCCAATACACATGCCACACACCATCGCTCCTATACTTACTGAGCACTTCTCCCTGTTCACTTATCATAGCACCAAGATCACACACACACACACACACACACACACACACACACTCAATTCCAATACACATGCCACACACCATCGCTCCTATACTTACTGAGCACTTCTCCCTGTTCGCTTATCATAGCACCAAGATCACGGAAAATTTCATTCACATCCAGAACATCAGACTGTAAAAAAAATAAGCAGAATGGAATAAAGCAAATGTATACCTACATCAGAGGAATACTTCCTCGTACACCAGCACGCCCAAACTGTGTTGTGATTCCAGACAAATGTGCTATACATGAAATGGCTTTTCAAACACGTAAACATACTCACATTTTGAAGGATATATATTCATTTACAAGAACCACTAAAATTAACTCTGTTTTATTTTATTTTTTATTTTTTTTATTTATTTAATTTTTTTTTTTTTTTTTGGGGGGGGGGGGGGGGTGTCTTTTGTAAGACCCATAATATTTCTGCCTGCATTACCATCATGATCACTATATATACTTATTCTGTATCATCAATTATTCAACCCAGAATTTCTTTCAACAATACGTAATTGATCAAATATCTTTCTTTTGACGCATCAGGGCTTAAATGGTCCATGATCCAGAAAGGAAATGTGTATAGCATTTAGCGACAAAGTGGCAGAGCCACACTCGTGCATCTGCAAAGCACGAACATTTTGCTGGGAGTGTTTGGGGGCATGCTCCCCCAGAATTTTTTTCCTTCAAACATTAGACTAAAATCTGTGCAATTTGGTGTATTCTGGAATGGTTTTTAAGTGCTTCTTCAGAGGATACATATTTTTTAGGAGGAGAAAAATTTTAAGCCAAAGAGTGGAAGATTTTAAGCCCTGAGGAACATAAATGGCTGGAGCGTTAGTTTACTGCATCAGAGGACCCAAAGCTGCTGTGTTTTTTAATACCTCCAGCTGACGAATCCTCTCCTCTCTCTCTCGCAACAAGGCCAGGTCATCTTCAATGACGACCTCCTGTGCCTGAAGCTTTGCGACCCGATCATCATCCTCCAGTAATCGCTGTTGGTCACTGTACCCCTGCTGAAAGGAATAATCATAATTATAATTGCATTAATATAGGCGCTTTATCATAAATATTTGGCTCATACCACCGCTACCTAAACTCAACATGCACGATCACGAGAATCACATGCATTCTCTCACATACCGGACATGAACACATGACAATCGCGTGGTGCAAAGGGCCAGCTCAGCTATTTAAGTTTCAGAATTTTTAAAATTTATTTTGTGGGCTGAACATTTCCAAAGCAGAGGGGGAGGAAGCTGGAGTACCCGGAGAAAAGCCCCGACAATTGGCCCAAATGAACGGTGCCACAAACGAGAAAGAAAAATTCTTCGCCGGAGTGGGACTCAAACCTGGCCTCTCACATTTATAACAAATTCTTAACCACTAGACCACCGACCAATATCAGGTTCTGTCAGTTCAAGCAAAAGGGAAGTTGGTTGTTTAGGTGTTTCTCTACCACATAAGGGCGATAATATCGAGTCAAAATCATGTGCAGACTTGTTTACAGTGCCTGCCCTGCCCTTGTGTACACACGCACGCCAAATATCAAGTGTGCACGCTAAAAATCCCATATTCATCTTTTGAAGAAGAGTAGGCTGTGGCCAGTAACGCAGTGGCCAGGAAAGCAATAATATTGTCGCACGCACCAGAGTGAATAGCAGGGTGAAGGTTTGCACATAAAGTAGTGCTTAGCAGCAGTAGGCTTTCACTGCTTCATCCTCCAGCCCTGTGACGCCATACGCATTTTAGAAGAGACAGATATGGGCAGTGAGGAGAAGTCTACCATACCATACCATACCACACCACACCACACCACACCACACAATACCATACCATACCATACCAAAAATGGGGCAACAAGGGAAAAGGCAGCCCGAGTCTTTGGTTCATAGCCTGAATTCAAACTCCCAACCCCAGCACTGAAAGTCCAATGCTCTACTGCTTGACTGTCTGGGCACCCCCCCCCCCCCCCCCCCAAGAGATTAAAAATAAAAACTGACTTAGCATAAAGTGATGGGAAATTCCTCATCCTCAAGTTAGGTTAAAAAAAGAAAAACAAAGAAAAAAAGGCGGTGTTGAACTCACATCACCGGCGATATCAACAAGAGGCTTGGAATGCTGTGTGCCGAGTTTTACAGCCGTCTTCACTTTCTCTGTTGCTTTCTGGAAGAGAAACACAGATCATAACAATTCTCCCTACTAGCAGTGTTGTGACACAATGCGCCTGTAGTACAACACAATTCATACTTCACAGAGATGTAGCCTTCTCTAGCACAGTGCAAAATCTGGGAAAGTTAGGTAAGGTAAAAAAAATCTCCTTCCTTTTCAACCCGGCACCATAAATCTGTCCTCATGTTTTCAACCAGATCAGTAAAACCATGAAGCAACCTGAAGATAATGCCAAATGTCCAGAAAAAAAAGAAATAAATTGATAAAACTTTGCCGATTTGCCTGCCATTGTGTCGAAGAGAGATATTGAGGTCGATTACTTGGACAGAGATTCAAACAGTCCCAGGATCCTTTTACAGAGGAAAACCAACAGATTTCACCTCTAGAGTAAACTTGCCTTTTGAGTGTCTGGAATCTTTGGACTGCTTCCTGGAAATCACTGGTAAGACGTTCCAGCTGCATTCTTTGTTGCTGAAAATGACCAAATCATTTCGCATAATTGATAAAAAAATCTTCAAAAAGTAGTGTGACAAAAGGATAACTTCTAAAGCCCCTGTGAATATGATTAATTCAATTAAAAGGATTCCCCTTCGAAAAAAATCCCCATGTTTCCAGTTTCTCTGACCAGAACGGACCCTGTACAAGCCACCCCAATCCCCCAGCTATGATTTTATGACCATGGGAACTAAAAACTACCCTACCCCACTTGACCCCTTCCAACAGACTCAAGGGGGAAATTTTCTGACTATAAAGAAGCAGCAGGTTAAAAATTTATTTATTGATAAACTGAAAGCTGCCAGTTACTTGAGCTGAAGAAAGTTTGATGTTCACCAGATTCGTTAGGTTGATATTAATCAACAACTTAATGTACTGTACAACTGAAAAGGCACAAGTCAGTTAAGGTTCCTTACTCTGTCGCCCCTTTTGGCTGTTGCACTTCGTATCAACCGCGTGGTGGCCTGCGCTGTCTTGTTTGTGTTCAATGACGTCTCATGGCTGGAAACGAAAAAGGGCACAAAGAAAACAATAATAACTAAATAAAAGAAACTGACCTTTAACAATAAACAGCATGATCTGACTACAGAAAGAGGGACAGATGCTCATCAGAAAAAAAAATTTCACCAAGCTGTATCATATTAACAGATTATCAAGTTTTTCATACAGTAATGTGGTGATATTCCACAGATTCAAGGGTTCAAAATTGAAAGACAGGCGCACCATTAAATTCCACACATTCAGACATTCTTATCTTTATTGAAGAAAAACACAAAGCAGAAAACGTACACTTTGTCTCTCAGTGCAGGGCAGTCCCTGTCTGTCCCAATGCTTTTCAGAGCCCTCTCAATTGTGTTGGCTGAAATCAAGAAATTAGCAATTTCATACTCGTGTAACTGCATCTTAGTAACATACAGTTACACTTTCAAGTCTCTGAAACACACCTCCCCTCCCTTCCAAACTGGGGAGCTGGGGTGGGCAAATGGTAGGGCACTGGACTTCTGATGCTCGGGTCGCGAGTTCGTATCCCGGCTGGGGCCAAATATTTGTGCTGGCTTTTTCATCGTTGCCCCGTCTTTGATATCGATATAAAAGGATGTTAGACCCCCAAACACCCACCCACCCCACCTTCCAAACTAACTCATATCCCCCCCCACCACCACCACCACCACCCTGCACACACACACACACACACACACACATATATATATATACCCAGATACACATGTACACCATTAACCTCTGGCATTGGCGATGGGAGTCCAATTCTAATAACTCACCTCCATTATTGATCTGGAAGATGTTACTGCGGATCTGCTCACACAAGTCTGTGGCACTCGATCTTCCTGCATATATTGACAAAGGAAACATTTTCACATACAAGTACAGACCTACAAATAAGACCTCTCCATACTCCAGCTGCCCAGGTTAAAATTTTATTGTAAAAATTTGCATGACAAACACAGCAATTCAAAGCAGCAGAAAGGTTTATGGGCGATGAAGTTTTTTGGTTTTTGTTTTCAAAAAGAGGGGATCTGCTCAAGTAAATTTAACTATTCTGACTTGCAAATGCACTGAGCATTGTGTTAGTTTCCTTAACAATCTGTCTCTCTCACACACACACACACACACACACACACACACACACACACACACACACACACAGATGAAGTAGCTAAACAAGACTCCTTTCACCAAAGCTATACTTAATAGTTGGCTAAATTTCATTTGAATCTTTAGTCCTCTGAGATATTTCAAACAGGAAGGTTAATTCAGTTCAACATAAGCGATCGCAAAAACTCTCAGAAGGAGCATGATTTTCAGCTGAACCTGCGTCTTGATAGCCATTGCTTGGATCTCGGAATGTCGTGGATGGTGCTGATGGGTCGTCTCGATACTCCCTCACCGTCCCGTAGCCTCGCTGTTGGTTTGACATGGTGTTGAATTTGCTCGTCTCCTGCTCCTAGTCCAAAAGGAGATGCCTGATCTGGTGTGGTCTCTGAATATTAAGATAGAAAGGATTATAGAATAAAAATACAAATGGTTGTAGGCAGCATGGTGTATATAACTGATCTTTTTGATCAGGACCTGATGGTGCCTACATGATCTTTGGATCATGGCTTACAATATCCCTTTGACCGACAGCTGTGACACTCACTGGTTGGGGTGGCAAACAGGGGGTGGCTGACTGAGGTGCAATATGTAAAGTCTTTACATTTAGAATCTGTTTTTATAACTGTTCAGAGTTGGTGCATCCACTATCTCTTTGTCCAGTGCATTCCATGTATCACCAGTGTTCCCTGTGATTCGAAAATACAAAGGTACTTTTGACCCTCTCTTCATATTTTTTAGGGTCCTTTCGTGAATTTCGAGGGTCCATGGTCTTTTGGTAATAAAAAAAAGTCTGAAAGTCAAAACCAGACGTTGTTGTTTACAAAAGTATTCAAGTAGGAGAGATGAGAATTGTATATCGTTTTGTGTTCATCGTGTTTCCGGGAGAGTGTTGGAAAAATACTGTTTATCTCTGTGCGACCAAAAGCGCGCGTCCTCTGTGACGCGCTGTTCTCAGATTTGTGCTTCAGTTTAAGAGTTTTGTACGTACAAATACGCACACCTGTGCGTAATCGGGAACACTGCAGAAGCTCTGTCTCAAACTGGTTCCGGAGTAGTTTTTTCTTTAGCTTGGATCTGTGTCCTCTAGTCTGTCCTTCAGCAATCACTTCCAAGGGACTCTTACATCTGTACAGTCCATGTGTAAATTTGTACACCTCAATCCGGTCTGCCCTAGTCCGTCTATAGTTCATGCTGGGAATTTTCAGAACCTTCAAATTTTAAAAGAGAAGCGTGGTTTAGATATTAGCTCTTTTGTCACCATTCTGGGTCTCTCCACAAGCATCCAGTATGAGCACATGGTGATACAACCCATACAGCGGAGGTATACACAAGCACCAGGTAGTCAAATTCTCAAAACAAGGATGCTACTTTGACAAATACGACAATTATGGTTTTATCCCTAGGTGCATTTCACTGCATTTGAATTGGTCTTCTGTCAAAAGTGAAGCCTCATTTGGGTTAGATTGGGGGCTGTTCACTAAGATTTGTGACATAAAGATAAACAGCACAGTCAGTAGCGCTGATTTCATGTCCTGTTACAATGGTGATTTCATTTCTCAGCCTGAAGGAAGTCCCAAAATTTACTGAAAAAAGCACATTTCCAAATAATTCACGTGAACCTAAGTTGTCAAGGTAATAATTCCTTTTTGAATAAATAATTTCCCGCTTTCAAATTTGTTTTACAATCAGCATAAAATATGTACAGGCTTTTAAAATACATGTAAGAAGTCATCCCGTTTAGTCTACACGTAAACTGCTTATTACTGTCAATGATGTAAACCTGTCGTCTGAACAATCTAAACGGAAGATCTACGCAGAAATCGATACTGCTAAACAGAAAATGGCCCCCGACAAGATACACTTTATATTACCTGGGAATTAATCACACACAAGTGAGACAGAAGGCTAGCAAAATGCCTGTCCGGCTTTCGGTTTGACGGGGTACTGCTTTGTTTTCATCCTCACATGACCTACCCACTTCCGTAATCGTCGGTAGTAGCCTCCCCTGACAAGGGCGATGGAGAAACACGATTCAGTCCCTTGATGCACAAGCCTTTGCAGACGACACCCTCTTTCCACAAACCTATTGCTTGTCAAGTGGGTCGGTAGAGTTTCACATCCATGGGAACTGTAATAAGACAAATGTCCTGGCTGACCACAAAAGTGGCAGACATTTGTCCTGAATACTGGACAAATTATGTTGATCTGCAATGGTAAGAAAGTAATTTGACATCTTAAAATGAATTATTATATGGCCCATGTCCAATGAAGCCCTGAATATGAACTAAATTTTTTATTTATTTACAAATTGTTTGTTGGACGTTGGTAGTGTTGGTATCATAGTGTCACAGTGTGGCTGATTTCCCTTCTGTTTCAGTGAGTGAATCTTACCTGTATGTCATATAGGAAAAGTCACCCGAGACATTTTACTGCCAATGAATTCATAGGGACTGGTCTGGTGAGTTCAAAAACACCACATTAAAAACCACAACCATTTGACATGAAACACTGAACAACCAGGATATGATACAACTTTTTTATTATCATAGCTATTGTAATTGTGGCACGTTTAGCATCCCTAGTGAAAACATTTACACACCATTTCATCACACACTGATGATGATAATGAGCATGGTATATGCTGTTAGATCAACAAACACCCAATGACAAAAGCGCGGAAATGTTGCCCAATCAGAAAGAGGGACTTAGTAGGGTAGTACTTAAAGCAGCGCACGCGGATATGGCATACAAAAAAACACAGTCACAGGTTACGCTGTAAATTCATCAGGGGTAATGGCATAAACAGGTAGGTATTACATGCATAACATAACTACACTTAGGTATCACAAAGGATATAATAAAAGATAATCAACCCATACCTGAAAGAAAATAAACAAAAACTGCCAATCAAGAAAAACATACACACACACCCCTCTCTAAAATGTGCCACT
Source organism: Batillaria attramentaria (assembly GCA_018292915.2). Taxonomy (NCBI): domain Eukaryota; kingdom Metazoa; phylum Mollusca; class Gastropoda; family Batillariidae; genus Batillaria; species Batillaria attramentaria. The sequence goes on along the minus strand of JACVVK020000175.1, from coordinate 357,729 downwards.
CAAACATTCATGCACAATTTCTCACTGCCGCCAAAATAAAATAAAAAATACTGTAGCTAACAAATCGACGATGTCGCAGAATCTGGCATAACTGGATTTTGAGAACAGCGCAACGGGGCTTGGTATCTATGGAAACCATAATCCGACAAAATGTGCTGGATGACAAGAAAAGTGTAGGATATTTTGTCCTAAATATTGTCCACTGTGGCATATAAATGATCAGGCGTATGTCCACCATGATAAGAAGTACTTAGATATTTCCAAAATAAATCGGTCTGTGACCAACATCTGACATGAATATAAAGCTGCAAGATGATATACTCTGTACACTTCCCTTGCGCTATTCTCATAATCCACTTTCGCCAAACTTCCATAACGGTGTCGAGATGTATTCTGGGATACATGAAAGATGAATAATAATAGGTGGAATATATGATGGGTACCACACATAGCACGAAAGTAAAGCAAACATCCACAAGAATAAGAGCGGGACTATGGTACCAATATGGAAAGAGGGAAGACGTATGTCAGGAGATACGCAAATCTCCGTCACCACCATGGATAGTGACCTACATTATCAATTGGGAGTTGTGTGTTTTTTTAATTTTTTTTTTTTTTTTTTTCTTGTTTGGGTGGGGGGGGGGGGGGGGGGGGCAGTTTGTGTGCCGATCACAAATTCACAAACATTTCCACCCAGAGTGCAGTGCTACCTCCTGCACACAAACATTTCAATAGCTGAAGCATTCTGTAAATGATTCTGTAGCTCATACCCGCAAATAAGTTTGTCATCAGATACATAAAAGTATACTTTTATTTTGTTACTCAGTTCATCTGTTGCCTGCAAAACATCTACCAAACAATGAACATGAGAGGATACTATAAAGGTAAGAAAAAAATTGCCTTCGGAGTATGGTAAGTATGCATGGGTATTCTCATTTTCTGTAAGTTGTACAGTGAATTCATAAGCACTGACACACACACACATATTTGAAAGAAGCAAAGACACAGATCAAAGATCAAAAATGGGAAAAAAAGGAACTTTTTCACAAATAAAGTGAACCTGACAAAATTCTGCAACAATAACATCAGCTTAATCTGCAGTAAGTGAACACAATCTTTCTGATTGTCTTTCAGGCTGGCAGTATCTCCCTTCATTTACATGCACACTGATAAGGTTGTACACATCAATGTGCCTGTATTTCTCTCTCACACATGTGCTCACTCACACACACACACACACACACACACACACAAAGAGTAGTTGCTAAACTACAGTATAAACAAAAAACGTAAGAAATAGTAATGGCATCAGTCTCACTCAGAATACGACTTGATCTGCAATTGAACAATGTATCTCTGTTCCACACAAAAAAAGCTGAACTAACAATCACAGCGAATAAAACCAATGGTGTCCACGATACCTGAGTAAATATGGATACTGTCACATAAAAAGAAAAATCTGTGAAAAATTAAAATGAAGAAGATAAGGTGTTGCTCCAAGGGACTATGTTTTGACAAAGGGAGACCGACAGAGACTCACGGCCTGATGATGCAACTACGCAATCAACAGAGCCAAGAGTAAAACAATAAAAAGAGTAGCCTAAGTGCTGCAATAGATCACAGTTTGCTGGCACAGTGATAAACCCCACAGTTAACAAATAAGTCTGCTGAAACGTTTAGTGAAGAGGTTTGATTGAGCACAAAACCAAACATCAATTGAATTCTACACCAGTGGCAAATGTGATTTCTGTAAGTTCCAGCATTTGGCTACTGCAGTTCACAGGTTTCTCATATTTTATCCACTCTTGCCAGAGCTGCATGACAATGAAATCAGCCAAATCTCTGTGAACCCAGAATGATACACATATGTGTATGTACTCCTACAGCCCATGTACTCATACAGCCAAACGTACACCAAGTGTGGGTGGAAAACAGGACTCTATATCTGTGGAAATGATAGCATGGCAAATGTCCCAGCTGGCCGAACAAGTATAGGACATTTGTCCCCAATCGTGATGACTATGGCGTAGAAATTTCGCCTTGGTGAGAAAGTAATTGGACATTGCAAAATTGAATCGGTCTATGACCAATGCATGAAGTGGATACAAAGCCCTGGGAAAAAGGAGATGAGACAAGACAGGAAAACCAGATGGACATCAGTACAGTACGAGATAGTAACCCTGCACAAAGATCCAACATTTAGTCTCAGCAGAAAACATAAAAAAGCCCATATTTGAGCCACATATCTGTTCACAAGTCCCCCTATCACCCACAGGGACAAACTATTGTCATCTGGAAAAAGGCCCTAACTACCTATCAAATACATGGCACTTGTGCCCTTTTTCCAGATGCTAACACAATACTAGAAAACTGAATATTCACAGTATTGTACTAACTCAATCGTGGACACGTCAGCGTCAACATAATGCTCAGAGCTATAGACATTTCTCCCACACAGTGAAAAAAAAAAAAAAAAAACCCTTTCCCAAACCCCTTCTGACAAGCAGTGCCTTCGCGCAGCTGGAAAAAAACCGCTAATCATTATTCATCACGGCCACAACGGATGCAAACTAATCCTATACAACAGAACACCCTCAAAACATGTCTGACGCTGACCTGCACTCTGGCATAAAAAAAATCAGTCCACAACCACCACACGCTGTCCTCGTCATCACCACTATCAAAATCATCATTATTATTTGCTTGCCATCGCCAGCGCTTGCTGCTCCTCTTCCTCATCGTCGTAGAGATGACTCTCGTCTTCATCCTCATCGTTGTCGGAGGGGAGAGGGGTGGAGGAGCGAGATGCGGAGGGGGAGGGTGGTGCTGATGCTGGTTTGGTGTACTTGAAGCTCTTCACCTGAAACAAGGCGAACACATCTACAATCACAAGGAAACGGAGATAAAACATCTATTAAATCTACTGCACTTAGGCTCTTTTTTTATTTTTTAAGTGACAGTAAGTGGTAAGTTGGGGTTGCCTTTCAATGCGTACTTAGCAACGGCAAGCTTCGGCTGGTTTTGTAGCAATGCTGGTAGCGTAGCACTGCTAGGTTCTATAGTGACACCACCTGGGAACGTATTTGAAGGAATCATCATCCTGGTAGTGTCTTACCTGAAGTCGCACCATTTCAAGAAATGTATTGATCCTCTTTCTTTGCTCATCCCCCTCCCCAGGGTTTCATTTCCATGGAAATTATAACAGGACAAAAGTCCTTGCTGTTATAGGACATTTGTCCTGAATATTGTTCACTGTGACACAAATCACAGGGCATACGTCCGCTCTGGTAAGAAAGTAATCACGCATTTCAAAAACGATTTGGTCCATGACATTTGTCTGACAGAAATAATGCCCTGCCTACCCCATCCCCAACTGTTTCTTGATTTGTTTTTTCTTTGACTGTCACATACAGTGAGCACTGCCATATAGATATAATGTAAAACAACTACTGTGCAGCAATTAATTCAGCACAACCGGACTTTAAAGTCTGAATGCAGAGACTCTCAAGGACCATCACATTACACCACAAACGTAAGAAATAAACAAAGATGTAAAGTCAGCTGCCTGTGCTACTAACTTACCGAGACATTGTCATCGTTCATCAGTTCAGGATGTGTCTGAGCGATGGCCAGATTCCGAGCTTTGCGGTAGTACTAGAAACAGGCAGTAAAAATATGTACAATAGAACAAACGAATGAACTTTATTTTCCAACAAGAGTGATCTAACCAAACAATGATTATTTTCAATCAGCCGTTGCTAAAAAAAAAAAAAGTAAAAGACTGCACAAGCAAAGATAAAAAGGAATACAAGAAAAGAAACAAAATAAAAAATGCCAAGACTAAAGTAACTTTATAAAAATGAAGAAAAAAAACTCTCTCTCACACACATATACACACACACACCTGATATGGTTTAAAGAATTACATGAAGCATATATTGGTGATCACTCAAGTAAACAGAAACGTGATAGGTATGCCAGAAAGCTGCAACACTTACAATGCCAAGATTTTTCCAATCTAGCAGCTCACTCAGTCGCTCAGTACGGTTTCTCTGGATGATGCGTTGCCGCCGCGAGAGGCATGAGAAGTCAAACATGTACTGAAATGACAAATCAAAACACCAAATGGTCAAACAGTGTCAAGTCCCCTGCTCGGTCTCTAAAGTCTGCACAGGTACAGACGCAGGCCGCTTGCTTCCCTTTGAGATCAGGCCCTCGCAGTCCATACTTAAATTCAAATAGGCTTTGAAAACCTTGTTGCAGCAGTCACAATACACTACCAGAACACCGCGCCAGTCCTTGCAGAGCATTTATTTCATTTTATTCACGTGTGTGACAGTATAACTGTGTCTGAGTATTGAGGGTGATGTGTGTTTGACAGTGTTTGAAACTGTTAATTTATCTGTTTGTACTATTGTACCCCCCCCCCCTCCCCCCCCCCCGTTTGTTAGGCGCATAGAGCTTCCTGAAGGACAGGTGCCACCAAAATAAATCATCGTCATTATTATTATTTGTCTGCAAGCACCTGAGCCAGCTCCCTGATTGAATCCTCCGAGCCTTTGTGGTGGCGGTCAACGATGTAGATGCCATAAGACTTGGGGTCCTGGATGTGGTCCTGCATGAAGCAGCCGAAACCGGACAAGTTGGTAGTGATGCTTGGTATACCCATCACTGTGCACTCAGCTGTCAACAAGCAATAAATCGTTAAGTGTCCATGAAAAAAAAAAAAAAAACCCACTACCCAACCATACAGGTCTCTTAACTCTAGCTCCAAATGCCTTCTTGTCGTACCTAAGGCCTGCACCAAGTCCACTGGACAGAAATGTTTTCAATACCAAGAACCCTGTAATTTGGAATTCTTCCTCAGTACATTCGTAATGCATCTAACTTGCTTGACTTTATGGCCAACTGAAAACCTTCTTGTTCAGAGTGTCTTATGACTAGTTTACCGTAGATCTTCCGCTGTTCTGAGCCCTCGTGCTGGGGGAGTGGCAGGTTGTGTGTGTGTGTGTGTGTGTGTGTGTGTGTGTGTATGTGTGCATGCATGTGTGTATGTGTGTGTGTGTGTCTGTGGTGTCAGGGCATGTTGTACTTTTGATTTATTAGTTAAACTATAATTGTGACACACCTTGGGCCCACTTTGTGGGGACACTGCACTATAAAAGAATGTTGTTGTTATTATTATTATTATTATTACAACCTTATGGCAGACGAGAAATACTGCATGCAGTTTTGCAAGGTGTAATGCAAGGCCAGATTAAAAAAAAAAAAAAAAAAAATCCTCAAGAAAAGTCTGCTCACCAGGTGTGTAGCCCCAGGGTTCGTAGTACGATGGAAACACCCCCAAGTGGCATCCACGTACGAAATCCTCATAATCCAGACCAAAGAGAGGGTTGGTGGAGTTGAGGAACTCTGGGTGGAAAATCACCTGTTGAGGAATCCAGTTTACACGTGTTCACAGTCAAGTACGGAGACAAGGATCCCTGACAGATGGCTCTCCATCAAAAGAACAAAGTTATCATATTCATAGTAAGCAGTTGAAGTAACATACTAGCTGTGGGGAACAACATCTAGCTCACCAGAAAATGAAGACTACTCTGACCCTATTCTATATGTATAACTGTAAGAGCACCCTTTAGTAGTTTAGGAACCACATTCCTCCTGTGGATAAAAGTGACCTGTTGATTTGAAGTCTCTATGTTTATAACACCACTGAGATGGAAAACTGTGGCTTTCAAAGCTGTAAGGCAGTTTGCCAGATAGGAAGGATGTTTTGTTTGGCCAATGCAACCGTTTTTGTGACCTTGTGGCTTCTAACAGTAGACAAATGGGGCTTTCTTTGAGCCTACGGTCCATTCCTGAACAGACTGGGACTCAAAAAAGCTGCTAAAAATATCCACCAATCAACAATGCCTAGTTGGTCCTGAGTCCACAACCAAATAACGTTGTCTGCCCAGTTCACTTCTAGAACAACTTATATGCCAGCCACAGTCACTACAGTAGTCTCAGATGCTATATGGTGACCTAAGTGACTGATTCTGATGCACAATGTCAGCGCATTCAATGAAAAGTTTTCCACATCCTGCTGTACGTCTGTCATATGTATTTTAAAACAGTTGCAAGAACTGCGGAAGATGATCCCAAGGCAAATTTATTTTATCTGGAGATAGTAACATCAATGTAATCTTATGATATAGGCAGGCATCTATTCATCCTCTCAAGCAAAATACCACAAATAGACGGTGGGGGTCAAGCGCAGTGTTAACTTTAAGGACCCTGTTTGGTGAGTGTGCTAGTTTGTAGTAATTTTTGTTGGCATGATTTTCCTGATTTTTTTTTTATTTTGTAGGGCAAGGTGCATGCCAGGAGGTTGCAACAGGAGACAAGTTGCCAGTGTAGCTGGGACTTTTTTCGCAAAAAGCAGGCAGAGGTGACATGAGCGGATTGAGTGAAGTGGCTTTCTGGCCTAAACAGAAAGTCGACTTGCATTACTCCAGTGAGACCCGAGTGGAAAGGAGACATTCAAATTTTTCAAAACACCTCTCAGGTGCCTGCCTCATCGAACGGTCTGCGCATGGTAAGTTTTATTTCTAGACTGAAGCATTTTTAGGGGTGACTATGATGCCTGAGGCTAATAGGGAATATATAAGCATTTTGAGGCCTCCTGCATTTGTGTCCCTTGAACCACACCTTCACTCGATCATGGCGGTTGTTGAAGAGTTGGCAGCGACGCAGGGCATTGAGAACTTGGTCGTTAGAGTCGTCCACGACGTTATGAGTACAGATCGGGGGCAGGTTATGCCGCTGGAGAAGAAACAGCAATGTAAAGCTCAGTCATAAGGAACCTTGGAAACACAGCTGACCCTGCTAGAAGTGGCCAGTGCAGAGAGGAAGCTTAAGGTGGTGTTTTGGGGCAGGGGACCACTTTACCCAGGGTCAGGGCTTTCTATCAGCGTCATACATCACATAGTACCACAAAGCCAGCTTTACATTCAGAAGTTCAGCTCACAATGTGAGCGGTGGGCTAATATATAGCCGTCACTACTGAACGGCTTTCACCGCTGTCACAGTGAAGCTTGGGTTTGAGCCCAGGGCAAGCTTGTGATATGTGACACTGGTTTTTTTCCTGGCTATCGGGCTGCTCATTTGGGGGTTTCTCTCCGGGTTGTTCTGCTTTCCTCCCCTAACAAAATTGAAAAAATAGGATACGTATTGGGTGGCGCTGCACCACGGGGGAAGCAGACGAAATTTCCTGTAAGGGACAATAAAGTAGTTTAAAAAAAGAAAAAGAAACGTTGAGTTGCAGTGAAACTGACCTGTGCTGTAAATATACACCTCTTCAGTTTGACCATGTCTTCCTGCTGCAGGATGTCATCTCCGTTAGGTAGGCTGCCCCTGATAAACACAGGGCTGGTGTCAGGCTTAATGAGTGTCCAAATTAGGGCGTACAGGAAGGCGCCTAACTTTAACTTTACATGTGTACAGGAAGGATAAGACTTAAACCAGTTTCTGACACATTCTTACAGATAGTCTCTCAATAGAATATGTTTCTTCAAGAAAAGCTATACTAATTTGCAGTGATATGAGAGGCGTCAACCGGACAGGAAGAATGCTATTCCCACCTCAAGCAGATCTCAAAAATGCGTTTGCCGATCTGGTTCTGAACGTGGTTGACGGTCTCCCGAAGCTGTTTGGCGATGGCTTGCCCTCGCAGTGACTCCACGTTGAAGTTGTTGGTCCTGGCTGGGAAGATGAGGAACGCCACTACAGTCATCTCGCTGCTGCACGACTGTTTTCAGACAAAGCATGAATCACGGTTAAATAAAAGTGTTAACGAATAAGCAAATACACATATTCTAGCCAACCCCCCTCTCTCTCTCTTTCCGCTTGGATTTTACAAGAAATCCAAACTTTTTATGTTTTTCTGAAAAAACATTTACTACCATACAAACAATTGGATGATCCCACTCCTATCAATCACAAGGGCCGAGCCTCCTGAATTCAGCCAATTACGCCCCGTGGCATAACATGCACAACACATGGCATGATCTGGCAAACGTTTTGCCAGACACTACGACGAGGCAAGCATGTGTAGTTTGATATGACCGAAAGATGGAAAGAAAGCAGCAAGTCTATTGACATCATTTGAGGAAAAAGACCATTGCATCAATCTTTTTCATCTTGATATCACCCCTTTTCCCATACGTCATGGACGTACTGTGTTTCGCAAACACACACCAAAGGGGCGGGGCTTTGGTCATCTATTCAACCAGAAACCACAAATGCCCTAAAAATAAACTTTCTGAGTCATGCATCGCATGACTGGCTAAAACAGGGAACAATTTTTTTTGCTTGAGATTGTATACATATATCAACCCAAATAAATCTGATAGGAGTGTATGGCAGGGCTAAACAATCTGTACATGTTCACAGCTCATGTACAAACCTTCAAATAGTGATTCAGACGTGCAAGAGACTCAATAAACATGTCGGCTCCCTTGTTTGAAAACTCGTAGCGTCCAGCAGTGAAGAAGTATAGTGTCTTGTCCAAGTCAAAGTCGTAGTGACTGTGGAAAACAATTTGTGAATCATTTCAGAATGCATGCAAAGCAACTGTGAAGAAATGACAGCAGGCATGCCTACCCTGCAATTAACATTTCCAGGACCTAAAGCTTGAAAATTCAGAACACAGGACAACTTACAAGAACACACAAAAAAATACATCAACCAAGCGTCGGACACAACTCACTGTATTCGCTTACCTGCATTAAATTACACCCAATACAAATGTATCCCCAAAAGGTGTATCAGACGACTTGGTTTTGTCTGAATGAGATGAACATAGTTCGCGCAATGGCAGCCATCTTGCTGAAAAGACTTGATGTGAATTATGTCCCTTTTGGCAGTTGTGCCACCTCACGCATCACACCCAAGAGATGCTAACAAGGTCGGTTACTGTGTCGGAGATTCAAGTGTGTGTTTACAGTTTTTTCCAGGACGTGTGGCAGATATCCATATTTCTGGAAAGGACTGTTCATTTTACGCATTTTCCGGGACAAACACGGCTACACCGTACATGGCTACACCGTAATGGTACGCATGCCTGTGTTAGGGGAAGGAGGGAATCATGGAAGGTGGCGCTAGGGGGGTGGGGAGTTCCACTGTTCTGTAAGAAATTCATAAACTGCAGAAGAAAACAGACATGGAAAGTACTGGAAACACTGCCGCTCATCTTACCCGTAAAAATGCCCTCGTACAAAGTCATTTAGCTTCTCCTTGTTGATGGCATGAAGGTTCTGGAATTCATGCAGAGCGCTGAATTTCACAACATTCAATCCGTTGGGTGTAATGACATCTGCAACACATCAAAGGATGATTCTGAGGAAAGTATTAGGTGCGACAAAACTGAACAGTTTCGAGGTTGGCTGGGAAAGTACCACATATAAGTCACGCTACTGCTCTGCAATACAGAGGCCACCCACCTGGCTTGCGCTTCAACAAGTACTCCGACTCTGTTCCTGTGATCTCCGAAACTGTTGTGAAGACATGTGCGCAGTGGACAGCCGCCCTCTCCACACAGTACCGATGGTAGATCTGACGGTCTCCAGCCTCTTTGTCGAGATTGAACTGTCATGAATGATTTGATGTAACATCAACAGCAGCAGCTTAGAAGAAAAAGTGTTGGGTTTTTTCTTTTGGGGTGGATGCATTTTTTTTTTTTTTAATTTTTTTTTTTTTTTTTTTTTTTGGGGGGGGGGGGGGGGATGGGGGGGTATTTCTTAACCTCCATCTCCTTGTGTTTTAATTGTGAAACTGGAAAAAGACTTTTCCCTCTCTATTTTTGTTACCTTGTCCAGATTGTTGTAGAAGTCCGCACTGCCAGCACACAGGTATCGCCCAAGTAGTGTGGCGTGAGTGGTGAAAATCAGGCTGACCTTCAGTTGTCGCAGTCGGCAGAATATCAGTCCTGCCCCTGCTAGCCACTCGTGAAAATGTCCCAACACAACGGGGTCACCTGGAAGGTTCTTTATGAACTGCAAAACATAAAGGCAAACACAAACACATTCATCATTATAGGCACATAAAAAGAAGGAATCCGACTACTCACATTTCAAACAATAACATGTCACCGATTACTCTTTGTGTATGACACGTAAATGTTGATAACAAAAAAATATGTATGTGCTCTATCTCGGGGGGAAAAAAATACAGGGTAATGGAATAAACCTCCGTTAGCAAATATCTGTCTGACACACACACACACACTTTACACACAAAATTTCATTTTCATTATTTTGTCATTAAGAACTCTCCACCACTTAAGAATAAAACAACAAATATTTAGAAAATTCCAAAGATAACCATTACCTCTTCCATGAACCACCTGACAAGGGAGCCGAAAATGACAGCATCATTGGACTCGCGGTCATGCCACGGGATCCCTACACCGGCTGATTCCCACATCTCGTGTTTGAACTCGTCCAGTTTCCAGGCTGCCGAGCCAATGTCAAACAGCACCACCTTTGGGTATCCATCTATCAGCCAGCGTCCGAAAAACACCTGGAAGCAGAGAGACATACACAGTCAGGGAAAGAAAGTTAACTGTAGACACTACGCTGTGTTACAGAATTATGTTAAAACTGAGCACTGATCTAAAAAGAACAAAAGACAATCATGGGAGTTTAGGACAAGATATTCTGTTTCCAGTTTCACAGCTGGAACAAAGGCGGCTTCACAGATCAATAGTAATTCTTGTTATACACCCTCCTTCCCCTCCATTCAAATTTCTCCTGGAGCTACTCCTTGAAGTTGATATAGAGCTCTAACAGTACATTCATACATGTATGTACTTCTCCAGCATGCAAAATGAGGCACACACATGGACTATGCTAAGAAATTATTTATACGACAAAGTGTGATGGTGTCCCTTGCATCAAATTGTAGTTTTACTTCTTCTTTTTTTTTTCTTTTTTTTTTTTTGCCTTATGAGGCTTGAGAAGAAAAGTCTGTCAGCATGACAGGACAGTATCACTTCAGGATAGCCCTCGTGACCTGGAGAAGACCATGGGATTCGTCATGGCAACCAGACTGCAGGACTGACGCCCCCCTTATTGAGCCAGCTCACCTTGATTCCCGCTTGCCTCATGTTAGCGATGGTTTCTCGGAACACATAGTGGTGTGGCTCCAGAATTTCCACCTCGGTGCGCACGCAGGCCTCGTTGTAGGGTCCCATCAAGCAGTACTGCTCGCCCCATTCCTCCACAGTCACTGGAGCCTTGGTTTTGATCACAGTGTAGATTCCACCCACTGCACACACACACACACACACACAGAATGATACTAAATATTAATATCCTTATTTAACCTAACTTACTTATAGCATTATTTAGCCGAATTACTAAGCGTATACGTTTATGTTGTGATATTCTTAACCTTATTTTATATTGTGCAGAGTGGGCACCAGAAGAAAATTTTCCTTTTTTTTTTAACTGGACAATAAAGATGTTTCGATTTGATTTGATTTTGATTTGAGTCAACAGACCACAGTTAATAATCATGTTGTCATATTGACCTAACACTAGTGTGGGCCACCCCATATGATTTAAAATCCACTACAGTTGGGGCTAGCGATTTAAAAATACGTTTTGGTTGCTATGTCTTTTCTTTGGTTTCTCAGCACAATGAAACGTCATGATAACGTCAGCTAAGTAAACTGACAGCTCATCTAAGCTCTTCGATGATGTTCACTAGCTGAGCTGGATCTGTGGAAGAATTGATGGGATCCCCTATGGTGCATGTTGAAGTGTCAGTTAGGCATTTTCGACTCAGATACATACATGTGCAGTGCAGTGAATAAGGGTAACAAGTACATGGAGCATCATTCAGCACAGTTGTGTCCTTCTCTTATATATAATAAGTATTAATTTTGTCCACCAACCAAAATACATTCATGTTTCCATTTTTCCCCCCATGGAGCGAACCCCGACCTTCGAGGAGAGTTGCCTGAAATACATGTAACTAAAGACATACCAAGTTAGTTGCATGAACCTATTACCCTGCCCATGTACAACAATAAATCAAGCTCAGTACTGTCCACTAAGCATTAAAAAATAAGAAAAAAGGCAAGCCTGAACTAGAGTGATGTCTCATAGTCATACTCCCCAAATAAGCTAAAATAATGAAAGATTTGGTTGGGGGATAACTGAAAGGAAAAGGAATCCATGTGTGTGCTATGTTCAGTGTTATGCCTGAAATTGCAAGCAGTGACCAACTGTAGGTCATAGACGGATTCATTTGTTTAATCTCCGATAATTTTCTAACCAGACAGAACAGAGAGTGAGTCACTGGTCACATAATTTTTGCAAAGTTACACACCATGTTACAGTATATCAATTAATTTGTTTCAACAGGTGTGTGGGGCACCGATTGCTTTCTCCAGAAAATATCCATTATCTACCTATTCATAAAAGATGCCTCCCACATCGGGACAGTTACAGTGTAAAGTGCAAAAAATTGTTACATGTCTAGGGCTCTTGAACTGCCACAGAACATCAACTGATGCTATCACAGTGCCCCCATGTGGTGAGTACTGTACACAATTGATAAATTATGTGTACTGATGGTACGAATAATAAAATGGCCATGGCTCTCTCTACTCAGCATGCCCTCTCCTGGAGTTTCAGAGCAATAATATGCGGAAAAACACCTTGGTCAATTAATTTGTAAAAGTTGTGGTTCTCGTGGTTATACTTTCCCACTATTGTTTCCCTTACAAGCACATGTGCAAAACACTGTGAATCTTTGTGCTTCACAGTTCACTGCCCTTCTCCCAGCCACTTAAGCAGGAGTTATCCCTCTTCCCCAGACAGCCCTAACTTCTGGGTTGACAAGAACTGTGGGGCGACTGCCCAATGTGTGAGGCACATGTTATCAGTCATTGCGCTTACATAGCCAGCAGTAAGACGCTGTAAGTCTGATATGAAACAGGTCACAGCAGTTTGCTGCTCCAAGGCCTGAATAAACAATGGAGGGGTGACTTGAACAGACGGTCCATTTCTCTCTGGTTTCTTTAGCCCAGCTGCAAAATATTTTTTTCTGCAGAATGGTGCTGACAGCTCACTGACAAAGAATATGGTTGAGGGGGTGAGGCACTGCATGCAACGACACAGTTTTCTGATTAAAAAAAAAAGAAGTCTAAAATGTCCTGGCTGGGAGTAAACCTATAAAACTAAAAGATAGTGTGTCAGGTGCCACGATTTGCTGGGACAGGGAGCATCAACAATTCTGACAGAATGTAATGCTGGAATGGTCACTGTCTAGTGTATAGTTCGGTCAAATTGGTATTTGGCATGCCTTGTCACGAGCAGCAAAGGACATGGATTTCAAAATCTCATCTAACATGCCGTTCCACCAAAATAATTGTTTTCATCAACTTTGACAGCAACAACCAAAGAAAGCACAGTGTTCCTTCCGGATTGAATGGCTTGACAAAACAAACTGAATTTATAAACATTTGCTAAGTTACATCTGCTGCACTGTCTGAGAAAGTTCTTGATGCCAGCGTATTGACAGGTTGAAAGGTTGCTTACACTGTTTAACCATAACAAATATCTTGATCTACGACTAAAAACTGAACTGCTAAAAACTTCAACAATCCATGGCCGGACCCATGTAAAAGTACAAAAATAAAAAAAATAAGGTGGACGACCTACCATTTTATTTCCAGCGACACCACGCATTTACGAAATACGACAAAACTTTCATCAAACAAAGACTAAGGAGCCTGACATCAAAACGCATTTACAAAAAAATATATATAAGACAATCAGTTTCTTCCTTTCTTCTACTTGCGGAACACTAGGCTAATCGCATCCGTTTCACAATGTAGCACAATCCCAGGGCAATGAAGGTTACGCTCGCTATCGATGTTTCACACAGTTGCATGCCTTACTTACCTTTATTTGCCACTTCCCATGCAATTTCGAACAGCCATCTGTTAGAGGCTGCAGCCATAGCACCCCTATCGAGAATAAAGTCGTCATAATCGGGTTCCACATTCTTCAGCGTTCTGAAGAAACTGCCTCTCCTCTTCAGCGCCATGTCTGCATGTACGATGTCATTGGGTCACGGCAGGGTGAAGGCCGTTGTCGAGCAAAGGGGTTTTCCTGCGTAACGATGATGAGCTCAGCAAAATTTGTTGTCTGCCATTCGGTATCCCCGCGGTTTTCACGACGACATTGGGGTCGCTTTTGAAACAAGGACAAACGGAAAGGGAATGCGTTTAGGAAGCATGTTGATTGGAAAGGGGGGCACGTGGACACAAAGAAGAGGGGGCGTGGCAAAAAAACCCTCCACCTTTCTACATTTTAAGACACATATCAGACTGCGCGCTGTTACGTGCACATTTAATTCTTACCTGTTTACGGGGTGCGGCACTTTTGAACAAACTGCAACTGCCTTCACACTCATCCATAACGACGACAGATCTAACGGTAATGTGCTCCATCAAGAACAGCGAAAGTGGGCAAACTGTCGTCAGCACAGGATGCCATGGAGAAGTACTGATATTTGTGTGAAGTGAATAGGTTGGTCAGTGTCTCAAAGTAAAATGCTGTTGGGCGTGTGTGTTTTGTAATCTGCTCATGACAACAAAGCATTCTGCCAGTCTCACTATGTGTAAAGGATGTATTCCTAGCACAATATGATCAGCAGGCTCTCTCTCTCTCTCTCTCTCTCACACACACACACTGTCAATGCGGCATAGTTTATTTTCATCATTTTGGATACAGTGTACATTGAAAAGTGTACTTTCATATATGACTTATCACAGTCATTTTGTCCTCTGAAGAGTCCAACTCGTCCATATAATGCGTAAAGTCAACAATGTAAACTTCCTCAGAGTACAATGATTTGTTTTCAAGTCAGACAGGGTCAGGCACAAGAAACACCTGCGCATCTCACAACCTGAGATGCATGCAGCACAAACACTTTGCCATTTCTCTCATAGACATTCCGGTGTCAGCTTTAATTTCAAAGGACGACGCCAACATTTCTTGTGTATGGTACTTGTGTGGTTAGTCCTCATATTTTAACGTTTCCTTTTTAAGATCATGATCTCAACTCAAAAAGTGCTGATTTTGATTAAAATGTGTGCTTTTACAAGCCAAGGTAAATATACATTGTAGTGTATGGGTGACCTTTAACCCTGGTAGTGCTGAGCCTGGAATATTCCGTACTACCTCTATGGCTTTCTCAGCATAAGACAAGCATAATTCAGCAAGACCAGGGTTAAAACAACCCCTCTTGAATTAAAGAAACAAAATCTTACCATCTAAAGTGAACATGCTAATCCTAAAATTTATGATGCTACAAGGTTTTGCATTTGTCTGCCTATCTCCTACTGCGTCTGCTGAAGATTCAAATTCAATTCAAAACAGATGGAAATGGCAGTCGCAGATATTAGTAAAAGAGGAATTCACTTCACAGCTAGTTCTCAAAAATCTTGCACAGAAAATCAGAGCTGTACCATTCTTTTTCTGTAGGTTATAATGGTTATGGTCAAATCACACTTTTGGTCCATCAGGATTTCAACACACTGAAAATTCTTGTACAAAAGTTTAAATGAGGTCACGTTCTTAAACAGATGCCCTGCAAAGCAAAACGACTGAGTGATGCTTAACTTGCAACTGTAACAAAAGTAGTACACTAAGCCTGTCTCATGAAATGGTTTTAATGGCAAAAATAGAAAAGAGAGACAATCTGTGACATTTCTCTTGAACTGTACACTGGCTGAATTTTGCTTTAGTTCACATGAAATTCCTGGATATTTTCATACAGACACCTAAACCAAATTTCAAACTGAAGTACCAAAATAATGAAACACACTTCGGACACAGTATGAAAAAGAAAGCAAATCAAAGACAATCAGCTCTAACCAAAGAACACTGCAGTAAACATTAAGATCATAAAAACAAACTTTACCGGTAAACTGAAAAAAAGGATATGCACAAAGACCTCCAGACAAGGTGTTATAGCCAAACCAAAGAACACATACAGCAAACAAAACAAAACAAACAGTAAAAAATCTACAGTGATGAAAGATGGACATTATGGCAAACAACAGATCAAGCTGAAGTACAAGCAACATCTGCAAGTAATAAATAATGAGTAGATCGATGAACGCAAGTACAATGTATACCACACAAAAAATGTACTGGGGATGAGAGAAATTGCAATCCGAATTTTTACTTCTTTACTTTAAACATGGGGCATTACAAAACTTTACCGGGTCTACTTGCTCTTCCAGAATCACAAGCAACATTTTTGGAGTTACAATGAGGATTTGGGGTAATCCCACATTCACAGAATCCACATCAGGCAATAACAACGATTAAAGTAATTTAAACAAAAAATAAACAAACAAATAAAAATACTCACTTCATTCAAAAAGTAACAGCCCACAGCTCTCTCTTGCGTGTACGCACACATACGAACACAAACACATGCAACCTCTTCAACAGCTTACCAGATGAAAATCTCGGTAGTCAATTCAATTTTGAGACCACTGCTGTCAGAGAGTGTATCATTAATATACATGGCCATGCCTTACAGCATAACTGCTAATTTCATGGAGCTTCTACTTCCAAAACAGATTCTGTGGAGCACTGCTGATACAACAGCAAGTATAAATTTACTGACAAAAAAAATTGCGCTAATGCAAGTAAATCACTGGACCTACCTGGAGCACATTAATGATGGTCTTTCCCTTAAGTTCAAACGTCATGCCACACTGGCGATTTTCAGGAGCGGGCAACACAAAAAGCAACTGGTCTGGTCACACACACACAAAGTTATGTATTGGGCGCCATTTAGATTCCTGAGGCACATGAACTATTTAGTGCAGACAGAAATGTGTTATAGCTGAGACCTATTATTACTCAGTTTATCATGCCAGTACATTCAATGTCACAGGGAAAGCAAGTATAATTTTAAAACATTAAAAAAAACCCAAAAAACCTGACCAAAAAACAAAAACAAAAGATTTTTTAAAAAAAAGGGGCATTGTCATTAGCTACCACTGTGCCATTTTGGTCCAGCAGAAGATTAGCAGATTGTAGTAGTACTCAGAGTATCGAGAGAAATGCCAAAGTTAAAGCTTGATCATTGCAATGAAAAAACAAAGAACAGCAACAAGGCATCACTACAAAATCACTCTAAATAAATAACCCCAAACAACTACTAACAAACAAATTCTATCAATAGTATAAAAAATATTTAATGATGCATAAGAACACCTAACTACACACCACCTAATACAATTTTGCATACAAAATCAATGAAATGGGTAAACACTTTACGCAACTCTTAACTCTTTGACGACGAAGCACAATTTCTATAGGAAATCGCGTGTTAGAAATTGTGCTTCATCGTCAAAGAGTTAATGAATCTGTAGCAGAATTTACGTAACACAAAGCGCCCATTGTTTTGTTTGTAATCACACAAGCGTGACCTGCTTGCAGTCTAACTTACTTAGTAATTACACAGCGCACTGACTTGGACAAAATTCAACACATCTACAGTTAGAAAAATATTTTTCTCTCAGCACATGAGCCTGTGCTTTGTTTCATAGCAACGTGTACATCAGCCCCCCTTGGGACACAATGGCATGTCAATGAAACACACAGGCAAATTATATTCACCAGCGAAATCACGGACTTCCTTCATACATTGTGGCACAGCCACACTCGGCCTGTAGCACTGTCATGCTGAACAATGCAAAGTGTTACAAATACAGCTCTGTAACAAGGCGGTATATTACCCATTATTTTTTCATTCATCCGTGTTCAACTTCAAAACCAGTGCACACAAACTTGTCTTCAAAATTCTGGTCAAACAACAGCAGACACCGAGGTCTGGCTTTTACACTGCCTGTTTCCAAGAATGATCACAGTCAACTTCACATGCACATTGTGTGACAATGGTTATGGATAAAAAGCGATTCACACTTAGCCAAGCAGGTAAGGGTTGAACAACTAAATTCATGTTAAAATATCATTAATATGTGCTGTCACGTTCAATTTTTGTATGTTAACCCCCCCCCCCCCCCACCACCACCACCATTACAGAGCTTAAAAAAAAATATTAAAAAATCTCTCTCTCTCTCTCTATATATCAACCCAGCATGCTAAATGTGCACATTTTAACAACTGCAATCATATTCGGTACTGTTCTATGTACCATGCAGTGCACAATTGGTTTAAACTGATTTATTTTTGTGCACAATTCATCATGGTAAACACACAGGATAAAACACGTTCAGCACAAAAGTATCTCCAACTATTGCTGACAGAATTTGGCAATAAGTTTAATACACACTGATAGCGATACCAGCAGTTACTGCCTTGATCTGTAAATGATAACAGACCAAGACAGCACTAATGTATTCTACTACATGTACGTTCATCAAATCAAGCACATGGAAGGGATCACCCCCACCAACTCTGCTTTTAAACAACAACTTTGCAAAAGACTCTAAAACAGACGGCTTACAACTCCAAATGCTAACAGAACTGAAAAGGAAGCGGTTGTGTCCATTGTCGTCGTTGCCACGGAGCTGTTAGTGTTGAAGAGAGTTGGGGAGGCGGTGGTGGTGGTGGTGGGGGGGGGGGGGGGGGGGGGGGGGGGGGTGAGTGGGTAAGGGGACATGTATATTAATATTCACTGCATGCCCACTACAACTGTCTCCAATACAGGAATTCTATTATGCTTCATTTGCAGGCACATGTATAAGGTGGTGGCACCTCATTCATAACCATCAGATAACAAAATACGGTCGTACAAACAGGAAGCATGGGACTTTTCACTGCTCGGGGTTAAAACTTAAATAGACGAGCGATTCAACTGAAATTGAGCCCTGTAGGAAGTTTGTTTTGTGTGTGTGCATTGAATTCACATGATCAAACACAAGAGAACAGTTGTGACAGCAGAGAAGGTACACTTCCCTAATTTGCTTGCTACTTTTCTTCAACTGTCTCTAGGAAAAGCTTCATCCAAACTACCACCTGATTTTTCACCACACTTTGAGGTTCCCTTCTTGGACGCAAGTCAAAACAACTACTTCTTGCATTCTTGCTTCTCGCAGAGAAAACAAGTTTTTAACTCCTGAAAAAAAAGTGTAAAATGTATTCACAGAACTCACTGCAAAAATACAAAGCAGATAAAAATAGGAAAATAATTTGCTTTTCAACGTCTTGCGCCTTCTTGCTGCTTTCATATCTTCACGCTTGAACACAAGCTGTTGTCTTTAGTGAAAGTAGATACACACAAATTTTTCTCTCTCTCTCTCTCTCACACACACACACACACACCTTGTGCTGGTCATTATGGAGCTCTTCGCCATCAGTAATCACAAATACTGACAAAACAACACCTGTCTCTCCTGTAAACAAACATTACCAACAAAACTGCCATCATGTCCATGTGACTAACCGACCATACCCTGTCCAATAGCTCAACAGGAGAGCAGGCTCTGTACACCACCGGGGCTTTCCTTTCCAACAAACTTCACAATCTCTCTGACAAATACTGACTAGGACAACTAACATCAGGCGCAGGTCAACCGGTCAGTGGGTGAAGGTCGACGCGCACTTTCTCGCAACTGCTGAGCATCCCAATGGTCGGGTAGAAGCCACCCTTTGGTATGGGCACCTTTCGCTTGCCGACGGTTCTCCCGTTGCGTGTAAAGAACACCTGTAAGAGAATGAAAGTGATGTTTACATGTTATACATTCATTTTTTCCTCAGCAACAAGAAGTTTATATAACCAATTTGTTTGAGGGAAAACATAACATCTCTCTGCCACTTAGTTTCGTAATTTCATGCGAGCAAGAAATGCCATACAATTTTAAGATCCTTGTGAGAAGTTGCTGTCAAGGTAAGCGTGATGTTCTCAAAATTTTACTTTTACCATAATTCAATGACGATGTCAACAGGCTGGTGGAGAAAAAAAAAAAAACAACACCTGTCACTGCTTTAGCCCTAGATCAGAACATGCTTTAAGAAACACTGCTAGAAATATCAGACGCACACACACACAACTACAAACAACCCTGACCTCGACCATGACCCTGTCTTCGTCTCCCTCTTGCTCGTACGCCTTATCTCGATAATCCTCCTCTTCCTCGTCATCATCATCGAAGTCATCGTCTTCATCCCCAGGTGAGTCATCATTGATGGGGTCATAGTCATCCTCCTCCTCAGCAGCGGACTCTTCCGACTCACAGTCATAGTCCATAGGAAACAGAATTCCGCAGCCCATGACGTCTCCTTTGAAACAGAGGAGAGGAACATTTGTTAACGACAGAGAGACACAAGATGGAAGTCATGCATGATGCTTCTAGTTGAATGTGATCTAACTGAAATAAGATGTGATCAGCAAACAAGTTTTTTTTAATACATGTATTCTACGCACCTGATTCAGTATCAGAAATTTAAAAAAAAAAACCCTGGTGTCAAAAAAAGTATAGCTGTGTAAGAACAAAATTTTTTTTTTAAAATATGATATGCAATTTTTTTCGACATTTAATCTCTCACACACCCATATGCACACACACACATTACCTTTGAAGCACCGAGGTCCAAATGGATCACCAATTCCTGATCCCATGAATATCTTTCCGTCATCTAGAAAACACCAAAATGTGATACATGTAAATCCCCAACATGCACATTTTCACAATCTGATTTTTGCATCTCTTTGAACAATTTCATACATGTATATATACCGACAGAAATTTACAAAACTAAAAACTTTCCAAAACAATCAAAATTCTATGCCTAAATAATGAAAAGGTAGTTTCATGATGTAAATCCTAATGATATGCACAGTTTACAGTCCAGGAAGTAGTAATAAAGTGTGACTGGTGCTGGTCCAAAGATGACAAAACAATTTGTAAATACTGACCTAACAAGATCATTACCTGCATGATATGCTATGGAGCCTCGGTTCCATCCAGGATGCCTATGCTTTGGGTAGCTCTGCAACATGCAGGAAACAAAACAACAACTGTCACCATCACTCAATCAGTCTTAATCCAGGAACTATGCTTTCCTACACACAAACTATTCAAAACTAACTCATATATTATATTTTAACTTAAAACGTTGATATCCTCTTGACAGGAAACCCCACCCAACCTCTACATCAAAATATAAATCTTTTCCAAACCATACAACAGTTTACTGAGTCATGAGATCGCTTAGCCACTTAAATTTCTACATAATTTACAATGTGTCCACGCAGACGGGCCGTTGCCACCACCAACTCACACTCCCTATTGCGTTCTGACTACACTAAAGTTTGATATGTTTTCTTCTTTTCTTCCTGTCCCCTTAAGTCCTACGTCATTACATTTCATTTACTCCACCATGCATGCATCGTATGTAAACTGGCTCAGATAAGCTCACATGTAAGTTTTTTAGTTCTTGTGCTTTGTTACAATGCCATTTACTGTTTGATGTTTAAACCAAATTAAAAAATCGTAAGCGCGCACCGGTATACACAGACGTCAAAATTAACAGAAGTTGAGTGCAGTGTGCACCATTCTTGCACTAGAAAAGGGCAAACCAGACGTACTCTTCGTGCCACTCCAATGGCGATGTAGCAGCTCTCCCCTGGGTCCATGACCTCTAGTTCAAAGTAGTGATTCGTGGTGGTCAGTGGCATCTTGGCCTGTGCCAGACCCACATCGTGTATGGTTTTCCCCCGCCCTATGTACTCTAATACCTGGAAGAAAAGATAAAAGAAAATTCTGATGAACCAAATCTCATTAAAGTAGCCGATGCACAAATCATGACCCCTCCTCCTTCACCAAGGGGTGGGGTGGGGGGGGGGGAAGAGGAAAAGGAAGCATCTTTCAGAAACATAAAGGCCAAATACTGTGCTTGATCCAAAAGGCAGCACTGTGTTGCATATTGTGACGAAGTGACAAAGCCACGAGGGCACGCGTCTGCAAAGCAGAAAGGTGTTAGGTGAATTCAGGGGCATGCTCCCCTGACATTTTTTTTTGTTTAAATTCGACTAAAATGTGAGCAATCTGCAATCTGATGCCTTTTGGCATGATTTTAAGGTTCTCTGATGATGAAACCTTTTACTTATTTTTTTAAATTTATTTATTTATTTTTTTTTTTTGGGGGGGGGGGGGGGGGGTGGAATCCACCAGAAGGTGGAAGTTCTGCCAAAATGCCACTTACTGGTACTACCCTAACCTGATCAGACTGGTACTACAGCTGGTGAAAGGGAACTGAACTGACCTGCCCTGATAGCCGCACATCATGCAGCCTCTTCCAGTCATCCTCGCAGTGGTCTACAGCCATCTGCATCGATTCGTCCCCTGTCCAGTCCACATCCAGAAAAAGCTTGGCTTCCTCTCCGTCCGAGTGCATGCCTACTGCTGGATGCAAACCACCTGG
Source organism: Batillaria attramentaria (assembly GCA_018292915.2). Taxonomy (NCBI): domain Eukaryota; kingdom Metazoa; phylum Mollusca; class Gastropoda; family Batillariidae; genus Batillaria; species Batillaria attramentaria. The sequence goes on along the minus strand of JACVVK020000175.1, from coordinate 335,260 downwards.
AGGAACAGGCACTTTCAAGGAGCCGAGCTGAAAGTGGAAGAGTTGACAGTTAACTTACTGATCAGTTCTGTAACATGATACGGTCGTCACCAGACCTCTGGTTAATTCTAGCAGTGCTGCCTCTTGATGTAAGCCAACTCCGCTATTTCTATGAACATGCAAACTCCAACCATAAGTTGAATGGAATGGCTGAAACTAAAATTATGGTAAAAATGTTAACTTTTCAACTGCTTTTTACGCTGAAAAATCTTGAATTTGAAGGTCTGGTCGAAAACCAAGGAGCAAGAAAAATTAGTTTCAGTTTCAATGTCCAACCAACTTCACTGAACCCCATGTACGCCAGTGGGGCTAGTCACAATTCTGCTTGAAATAGTATCTTACATCAGAGGGCCTTGAAATGCACCAAAAAAAAAAAACCACCTTGTACTGTAAACCTTACCTAATATTTTAATCACCATGTCCTCCTTGCCTTTTTAAATGCACATGAGCATTTTCCACCTTCTAAACTCCGACAACAACTGAAACTTGCTAGATGACTAAAAATGGTAGTAGTGAAGGGAAACTACCCTGTAACGTCCAGCCTCAAAATGGTGGCATCAACAAAGCAATTAAAAGCCAGACTGGCAAATCAGCTAAATTTTATCCATTTGTTTCACTTTTACTGGACATCTGACATTATCTGTGAGGTTGCCTCACAGGTTTACTGGTCTGGTTGAAAACTTAGGGACAGATTTTTGGTGCCTGGTCGAAAAGAAAGATTTTTTTTTTTTTTAAAACCTATCCTTCCCAGATTTTGCACTGTGGCCAAAAAGTAAGGACAGTCGAAAACTTTCAGAATTACACTAAAATCTGTACAATTCGGTGGGTTATGGCAGGATCCTAAGTGCTTCAGAGGAGGAAACACACGTTCTAAAGGGAGGAAAGGTTTTTTTAGTCTAAGGTGGAAATCTGCCAAAAGGTAGAAGATTTGAAGCCCTGTGTACAGCTAACTCTCTGCAAACTGATGCAAAACTGGTCTAACTCTCTCATCAAATCTAAATGTGGGAGGTGGGGGGTGGGGGGTGGGGGAATGCCTTCATAGAAAAAAGCTAACTCATCTCACCTCCTTGCCGTTGCGAGTGAAGAACACAAGGGCCTGGTTCCCTGGTTTCCCACCATGTGGAAACTTAACCCCACACCCCATGCGATCTCCAGCTCGACAGCGTGGCCCGAAAGGCTGTCCATGGCCACTGGATTTGTAGAGTCTGCAAAAGAATTCCAGGTTTTGTGTTCAATTTAACACTTCAGACTAGTGTACAAAAGCAGAAAGCAACAGTATTAGTACTATTACAAGCAAATCAGTACAAACTCACAAAGTCTGTTTCAACGTACAGCCCAACTGTGTCAGTCTTTTAGTTTTACCACCTGTGTTTTAATGCTATGTAATGCATACATGTATGTTGTTATTACAAGAACTTAAAAAGATGAGGGGTGGGGTGAGGGGGGGATGAGAACTTCATCTACTCTATGTGCATAAAGTGGTATGTGATCATCGAGGTATGTCTAAACACATGATATAAAAATTCAAAAACGTGGACACACAAACACTTTGTTTAGACTCACCTGCCATCATCTGCATGGTAACCAACACTGTAAGATTTCCAGCCAGGCTGGGCGTTGAGAGGGTACTGGTATGGCACTAGTCCAATTGCTGAAAATGACACAAAATGTTGAAAATAAAAGTACAGATAATCGGGTAAATTTGAAAAATACTTAACGGACCGGCAGTTAAATTAATGTAACAACAGCAACTAAACAACATAAAAAAATGTGAAGTCAACGTACAATTCAGCTACAGTATTCGACTCAGAATTTGTGCGTGCGTGTGTCACTGCATGTGTGTATCCGTAAAGGAAATTGCAAAGGATAAACTCACCAATGCAGTTGCCAATTCCAGCATCGACAATTTCCAGTTCAAAGTAGCAGTCTTCTGGATTCATTGGCACAGAAGCAATGTACACCCCAACACGGTGAGGACCATCTGGCATGTAGCTGGTAACACAAGATTTGTTATCTAGACAAATCTATCAAGATTCATAACACTCACCAGTACAAAATTTACAAGCAATATGTCAATATCAAATGTAAAACATATTGGACACTAACATAGCAAAGTTGGCTAAGACTAGTAAGAGGAATGTCTAGTGATTTAATATGTGCAGTTTTTACCGCTTTGATCTGACTGATTTTAAAGAAAAGTACACATCTTTTTAAAGCAATTTAAACAATTCAGTAAGACTAAAAGTAAAACATTTGTTGTTGTGACACTACGGGAGCCAGGATCTATCTAAGCGGTAGAGCGCTACTCTTTGAATGCTTAGGTCATGAGTTAAAATCCAAACGAGGACCAAATATTTGGGTTGGCCTTTTACTTGTTGCCCCCTCTTTGATATCACCCTATATGGTGGAAAAGAACCCTCACCCACCCAACCCATGACACTGTCATGACTATGTTGTACAGGCTTTTCTATGACTCTGCGTGCGTGCGTGTGTGTGTTCCATGCATGCACAACAATTTTCTTTACTGGCATAACAAAGACTGTTGGTTCAGTTAGGCATGCATGTGTGCACATGTATGCGTGCATGTGTGCCCATACCTGAGAACATTCCCAGCTATGTGGATACGTTCAAATCGTCGAGGAAGTCGTATTACGTCTCTCCTTTCATCCTCATCATCCTCTCCTCTCTGAATACGATGATTTCGAGGATTGCGTATACGACACACATTCCGGATTTGGTTGCGTAAAAATGCCTCCATGGCTATGGATTTCACCACTGCCCGGGTCAAGAGTCAGTCCATTGTATCTGTTAACCACAAAGGCCGTTCTCAAGTTGAAATCAGCATGTATCGTACATGTATCTCAGTAACATCAGTACTGTTTACACTGTTACACTAGAGAGTGTAACTACCTGCATAGCAGCTGGTAGGGAACGGGCATTCATATACAGGATATATTTTTAGAAAGAAGGAAGTGACAGCGATGCGACAGAGAGAAGCCATTGTCTAGATCAGTAGATGAGTAGATCTATTTATAACCGAAACCGCTGGCACTCAACGACTATGACCTGCACAAATACTGTTCATCTCTGAAACTAAATCTACCCCCCCCCCCCCCATCTACCGCTCGTAGTTGTATTCTTGTAATCTTATCTGTTACCATAAGATTACCTCAAGTGCTGCAATGTTTAGAAATAGCCCGCACGCATCCAGAAGGTTCGAAAATGGTTACTAGACTATAAGACGGCACTTTACCCCCACAGACTGGTACTTCCATCTACTAATAAATGAAAATAAACCATGAGGTAGCACAACGCTTACGTGAAAGTCGGTATTTTTCAAATAGAAAATTAGTCATGCCCAGAACACCAGGGCAAGGGTTGCAACAGTTTTGGAAACACGCAGTCATCACGACAGGAGCGCATGACTAACGCTAGGGTTAAACTTGCTGTCTTTCACGTGATCAAATAGCCTTTGCTGAATCGTCCCTGCATTCCCTAACAAACTTCAAAACTCACCTGACGAGAGATCTCCAAATATGAAACTGCGACACTAAAACACGACCATCGTCCGTTCGCTATCAACGATAGCTGTGCGACATGTTTGTTGGTGATTCTCCTTCCGCTAGATGGCGTTTATCTTCATTTGAGTTACCTACCCTCCGTTGTGGATGTGTTACTAATGCGCATGCGTGTAGTCCACAAGTCTCGCCAAATCTCTTGGACGTTTAGTAGAGACGAGGACAGTAGTCCCAAAATCTCTCGCGCGGAAGAGCGGAAATTTGGGAATACAGTAGATCCGTATCGGCAGGCTTCAGCGAATTTTTCAGATGTATTATATCATTTTCGCAGAACGCAAGCGATTGGATCCAGTGAGACATGAGGGACCCTCAGTGACGTGGATCACTAATGGCTCACTGAATGGCATTCTATCGCCTGTAAGCGCCCGGTCAACCAGACTATGCGTGAGAACTCAGAATTAGGTTTTGTGGCGGATAGACTGATACCCAGACAGACACTGTCCATTTACATATTCTCCCTGCATTGTGATTGCTGTTGCTCGGTGTGTAAAACTGCAATAAATGTTTTATTTCAGTGGTAGATCACTGGACTTTCTAACTTGTCACGAGTACAAACCCCAGCTGGGGCCAGATATTTTTGTGATGTCCTTTTTCTCGTTTCCCCCTCTGTGTCATCGCCTACATGTATTCAGTGGACAAGGAAATTCCCTAAGCCAACCCACTAACCTTGTAGTTGGGTTTAGCATCATTTAAAAATACAACTGTTCGAGCTTGTCACCCACATTCTTCAATGCAGCTATTCACTGTCGGAACACTGTTGGCATCATGCCACACACACACACACACACACAGACACCACGAAGAGCAAGAGAAAAGCAGCATTTTTTGTTTTAATAGTTTAATGTTTTTGTTTTAAACCTTTCTCCACAACTTGGCAATGTCTTACATCATCCAGCCAAGCCATAAATAATGGAAGGGTGTGTGAAGATACAGTAACTGAAACACCCCAAACGCTCACCATCTCTGTTAACCAACCCCCTACCCACCCCCATCCCCCCCCCCCCCAAACCCAGCTCAACATGTCAGAAAGGTGTCATCTCAATGAGGACAGGTCCAACAGGTAATTCAGTGGGGGGAGGAAACAAGAAAAAAAACAACCTCGACCCCATTTCTGTTCACAGCACCACAACTTTGGTGTGCACTCCCCCACCACAGCTGGTCAACAGATACTGGTAAACGCAAGTCATTATCTCCCTCCCCTCCTCCTCAACATCACAGCAAAGACAAAGGCAAACCTGTGAGCGTTACAGGCTTCAGCCGGCCACTGCCACTACTACACAGAATGAAAGCTAAACGGCATGCTCAAAAATGCTGACAGCAGTCGCATTCCAATACATGAAAACAATTCAACATAGATCTAAAAAGTGCACAGGCAACGATTTCAGCCATGAACCTCTTTGTTTCCTCTTTAAAAAAAAAAAAAAAAAACACACCTTTTAGGACAGGGAAGGATAACAGTTGTCACAAACTTTCCATTACTTGGCTTCCAACGAATACATCAATCAAAGGGCACCCTTTAAATGCATCAACAACTGAATGGGCACAGCTTTGCCACAGTTATCTTACTTCTGCTAGTCTGCGTGAAAAAATGTTTGAAAGTTCAGTTTTGGCTGGACTGCATTCAAACGAAATACCCAAACTCATTAAAAAAAAAAAAAAAAATCACGGACCACTGGTGTCCATAACAGAGGCAAATAGGGTCCAGTCAGTGGCTTGTACTTTGTACAGATGTTCAAAAACATTCCTTAAAATCTACAATCAACTAGTTTGAAAAGAGAGCCTTCCATGCAAGTACTATGCTTGACAATAAAACCAGCTTAAAACCCCTCACAGAGTGCATGTTATTTTTTCCCAACAGTGCACCCCTGGACACAGATGTGACATGAAAATCACAAATCTTTGTTAACCACAAAAAAAAAAAAAAAAAAAAAATGCAACAGAGATCAGCTTTCCATCAACAGTCTTCAATGGTTTGTATGAGCCCCAACGGCACTGAAGGCAACGTTAGTCAATGTGTGCCACATCATACACAACACTTTAGTTCCACTCTCATACAAAACACTACAGTTACATGTACTCATTGACTGGGGAGTATGGCTTGCTCATGAGTTGTGTTTAATATAAGCACCTTTGATTTGATTGCGAGTCAATACTGATATTTCTTGCACTGAATAAAGATGCAATCAGACTACATGCATAGCTACCCAGTGGAACGTGTAAGCCCATCCGTCAGCTGTTGTTTTTTCTACATCCACATATTACCTTTGGCCATTCATGTATCAACCCAATGAAATTTACAATTATTATCTGTGGCGACGTTTTCTGAGTATTTTAATCTCAAGCAACGCATGTGGCACATAAGTCCAAGTTTCCAATAAAATTTCCCATAAAACTGGAACAGCTTTCACCTCCACAAATGCCTGGAAACACCCACTCTAAAAAAAAAAAAAAAAAAAAAATCCATACACTATGTGGCCAAGCCAGAGTGAAACAATACCTTGCCAATCATCAAAAATATTCACAATTCCATATATATACTCTTGTTAAGTGCCGTGTTTCTTTTTGCAGTTTCTGTAAGCATGTGCTTGATGGATGTTTGCAGTGCATGCATGTGTGTGTGCCTCTATTATGAACACCACAATCCAGCAAATTAGCAAGATGACGCAAATACTGCATATGAAGGACCACTGGGTTACTGGATCGTTCAGACTGTAACAAGGATCAAGCTCACTCGGTCACACTACTGGAGAGCTGGAAAAAAAGAAAAGAAAAGCAAGGTAGATATAGATACGTTTATTTCTAGTTGATCATACAGTCTTCCCAATTACTCACATGTGTGCGTATTTGTTTGCAAAAAACTCTAAAATTGACGCACAAATTTGAGAACAGCGTGTCACAAGGGACGTGTGTTATTTATCTCGCCGTGACAAACAGTATTTTTCCAACACTTTCCAGGAAACTCGATGAACACAAAGCGATCTGTAACTAGCAGCGGACACTTGCACCATAGCATTTCCGTTGAGCCACTGTGCATAACAGACAAAACCTGATTGGCTTAAGCGCTCTTGGACATTTTTTGTTCAATCATAATGCTGTATTTGGTAAGTGTGTCAGTTCCTTGCTGTGCTGATTCGCTATGGCTGACTCGCTACAATTCACATACATCTCTCCTACCTGAATACTTTTGTAAACAACAAATGGTTTTGACTTGACTATTTATACCAAAATACCATGGACCCTCAAAATTTACAAACGGACCATCAAAAATATAGAGAGAGGGTCCCTAGGACCTTGTATTTTCAAAACACATGGAACACTGCCATATCAAAAAACTGTCACCGAATGTGACTTGAATATCTTCCACTAAAGGTGAACCATACTTGTTGTGCTGTTGACCTGGTCAGCCCACCTACCCTCAGCTAGCTTATGTGGTTCTGTGGCGCCTGTGGCAGGTCTGACAGGGCTGCGGAAGCCTGGAGGGGGATTCTGTGTCTGTGGAGGCCAGCCACCACCAGGGCCCAGCGGGAACTGTTGCACGAATGGCATGCGACTGTTGTTGTTCTGTGCAGGGCCGTCACTTTCTGTCAGCTGGTGAATGGACTTCAGCCAGTGGGGATTGTCTGCAAAAAAAGGAAAAATACTGATAAAACTTGACAAACCTACAAAAGAAATCAAAACACACTAACATACACTACTGGTCTGTATGAAGAGGCAACATTTTTTTTTGTTGGGGGGGGGGGGGGGGGGGGGGGGGGGGGGGGGGGGGGGGGGGGGGGGGGGGTGGGGGGGGGGGGGGGGGGGGGAGGGGGGGGGGGGGTGGGGGGGGGGGGGGTGGCAGAGGCGGCGCACAGAATGGCTAGCTTTCTGTTTAGCACTATCAGCACATTCATGTATCACACATGGCAGTAAGTTACTTCTCAAAAGACGACAAGATTTCTCTCGCCACCATACTCACAATAATCTCCACTGAGGTTGTCAATGAAAACTGAAAAGTTTGTGAACCCTAAAAAAAGTGGGGTTAGCAACAGCTCTTTCAATTATTCCCTCGCGCAGTTGTTTATTTACCATCTCCGACAGGCCGAGAGCAGACTATGGCTGGATCGTTCGCCATCCAGGCAGGTTCTGTTGGTGGTCTTACTACACCTACACAAAACCCACAGATGGACGGTCATTAGGATGACTCACTCTCAAGATACGCCTACTGTAATGACCTTAATTTTTCGACCGTTCTTACTTTTCGTTTGATCACAGTGGTAAAATCTAGGAAAGTTTGGCACCAAAAAATATGTCCTCACTTTTCTACCAGGCACCAAAACTCTGTTCCAACCAGACCAGTAAAACTATGGAGCAGCCTGAAGATAATACCAAATGTCCAGAAGAAAATGAAACAAACTGATAAAACTTTGCCGATTTGCCAGTCTGGCATTCAACCGCTTTGTTGAGACCGCCATAGCAATTTACAGTAGTTTCCCTTCATCACTTCCCCTGCCACCATCTTGCTAGTTTCTCTTTGTGAGTGGTGGTCCGTTTGAGAGTTTTGAATATGCTTATTATACATTAAAAAGATAAGGAAAGTGTGGTGATTAAAATTCTAGGTAAGGTTTACAACACTTTTTGCGCATTTCAAGCCCTCTGATGCAAGATACTGTTTCAGGCAGCATCGTTATTAGCCCTACCGGCACACATGGGGATCAGTAAAGATGGTCTACAACAAATCTGAAACTGGTTTTCTTTGGTTTTGATCGGACCTATAAATTCAAGATTTTTTAAGTGTGAAAAACGGTCAAAAAGTACAGGTCATTATGGTAACCCATCATGGAATATCACTGCTATGGAACTTGTGGATAAGATGTTCACAACCCCCCCCCCCCCCCCAAAAAAAAAAAGATGCCACGTACAGACTCTCCAGCAAAATCAACATGCAAACCCCCCCCCCCCCCCCCAAAAAAAAAAAAACCCACATCATCTGCATTCGGTACAACATATGATATATACTAATCTTTCATTCCCCATAAAAGAACCAACAGCTCAATATCTTCCATAAGACAAACTGGTCACTAACCTGGCTGACTGTGAGGCACCCCTGGGGGTGGCATTGGAGGCTGTGCATTTGACAACTGGGGAGGGGACCCAAAGCTGATATTGATGTTTGGCAGCAGAGACCTCAGCTGATCCTGCATGTCTTTCATACTGAACATGTCCGGCTGAAACAGAATGCACCAGTCCTGATCCAAGCGCTACTCACATCACCCTGAACTCATGAAGCATACAAGCATGAAACAAAGCTTACCATTTTATATTCTTGAAGCCCAGTAACTGTTCACTTCATTAAACAACTGTCAGCATCTAGGTAGTGTGTCTGCGGATCGCGAAAATCTCTTGTACCGTTTGACAGCAGTGTGACTTGTCCATACTGGGGGCCCCGGTAACTAAACCCCAGGCAAGCAGTCTAACCATGTACAGGCACTGTTTCTGCGCAAAGCAAGTAGGTAAACCTCTGATTTACTGCTTTTTGTTTAGTGCTGGAAGACTTTCAACTTGAAGTTTTCTATCTGTGCAGGTTCTGCAAAGTGTTGACTTGCATTTGCCTGGTCAAAAGCTTACCTGTCCCTGTGGAAGAGGACCTGACTGAGATGCTGGGTGGTGGACAGGGCCGGAGCCCATATCTGGACCATGGTGGAAGTTGTTGTGCATAGGTTGGAAGCGCGGGCGGGCACCAAATGGCATGAACTCCATCATTCTGCTTCCAGAAAGTTCTGTGAAACAGACAGAAAAACAAATCTAAGAGTGGATCCTGCAAAGCTTGTCAAGTGACGGACTTGAAGACAGACGTGATTCTGCTTCAGGGGAGTTCTGTAAAAAGACCAACAAACTCTGTTTCTTAAAGATTCTGTAGAACCTGTCCTGCAAGGGGCTAGAAGGCTGAACACACAACTTTGTGGCATTTTTCAAGTGACACAAAAAGACCCAACTACAAACAATTTGACAAAAGCTGCCAACGGTGAATGAATACACGAGATGGGGGGGAGGAAACCTGGGAATGGAAATCAAGGATATGCAAAGGCATACCTATTTATTTCCCTTACCTGGCCTGAAGAACTGTTGTTGGTGGAGCTGCTGTTGCTGTATGTGTGAGAGAGAGAAACCAGGTGGCAGGCTGTGTTGGGACGGTCCTGATGACGCAGGCATCGCACCAGGCAGGGGCTGGGGCATGTGGGAGGCAAAGCTACGCTGATCAGACCCCATGGGACCCATCTGACCGTGGCTCGGACCCCACTGCCGACCATTCTCTTTCTCAATCAGATCTGCTAGGCCCTTGAAAGACTCGGCACATGGATCAAAACCTGCACAAAGATGACCAGGTGTGGAAAAATTAAAAACTGGGAAGCACACAAGTAAACCAAGCCAATGCGCTAAAACTAGAGACTCTCTTATGCACACCAATAATCAGAGTAATCATCAACTTGTGCCTGAGAGGTGTTATTATCCTGATAAAGAACTGTCAAAACAATTTAAAGTAACTACCAAAGAAAACTTCACACAGCCTGCACACTGTGAAAAGATGGACAAGTTTTTTTTTGTGTGTGTTTTTTTGGGTTTTTTTTTGCTTTCATGAACATTTCTACGGTAAAATAAGGCAGTCACAGCCACCTGCAAGTTACAATACTGACCAAGATCGTCATCTGTTGTTTCTTTATTCTTGAAGCCAAACGCTGCTGACCAATCTGTGCTACTGGACACTGGTATGGAGTCAGTCATCTCTGTAGGAGGTTGAGACTCTGTTCTTTCTGCAAATGCAAACCAGCAGAATGTTCAAGAAAAGGAATGCCCTCAAAGACTTGGAGAAAGCAACAGCTTAACTTTTAGCTGAGAGCAACAACCAAAGGGACACAAAATATTATCACTTAACAAGACAGGATTAAAGTGTTTACAAAACTAAAATTGTAAAAACGTCAGAACACACCTGTCATCAGTCTATACTGAACATGTGGCGAACAGGAAATCAAGACATCCCCCACCCCCTGAAACTACTTAACCCTGGACCTGCTGAATTGTGTCATACTGAAAAAGCGATAAGTAGCCCAGTATATTCCGTTCTCAGCGCCACAAGGGTTAAAAATCCTCCTTCTCAAAGCCCAACATCCAGTTATTTACAGCTGCAAAGCATTCGCACAGGTGAGATTCAGAGAAAGGATGTGAATAATGAAAATGACAATATAATCACAGGGGCTTCACATCCTTTGCAATTATAATCAGACAAAACGCCCTGGCTGACAATCAAAGGACATTAGTCCAGAATGCTGTCCACTGTGGCACAGAAATGATAGAACATAATTTATCTCCGATTTTGAAAGAAAGTTACCAGACATATCGGAAATGAATCATCGTATGACCGATGTCCGACGTGGATATTAAGCCCTGAGCCGCTCTACAACCGTTACACATACAGCTAACAACACTGAAGTCTGACAATATGGCAATAACAGCTAGGAGCTGTGTCACAGTTACCTGTTTGAGCAGAAGACTGGACAGGTGGCGGAGGTTTACTGCCCAGTATACTATTACTGAAGAATGAAAGACTGTTGTTTGCACCAGGGTAGAAGGCAGCGAGGCGCCGACTGGCCCCTATCGGCAACACACCCTGTTGGGACTGAGGCAGGGGCAAGGGCATCTGTGTAGGGGGTGGGGGCTGAAGGGGGCCGTCTTCGACGGGGCTGTGTGGTTTGGGGACCGAACCCCCGACTGCGAGGGAGGACCCTGTGTTGGAGTGGTTGGGGAGTGACGTGGGAGGGAGGTCCACGCCAAAATGCCCTTTTGAGTGCCCCAGAGGACTGTCGGGTGTGGAGTCCACATCTGACCCGCCTCTGTCTTGGCTGAAACAAAGGAAAAAAGTGCAAGTCAAGTTCAGTGTTCTCTCTTGTACCAGCTGTGATTTTTTCAAATATTATCAATACACCAACAGAAATCCTAAAATCCCATCAAGCAATCATTCAATTTAAACATTTAGTCAGTGTTTTAGCTGAAAACAAAGTGAAAGTCCTCAACCTCTTCCTCAAAATGCATAAAACCTAGAGCGCTCAGGAACACTGCAATGATTCTTTAAATAATTCACAACCGTAAGGGGGAAAAACCAGAAGAAGAAATATGCACACCTGTTCGTATACTAAGGTCAAAATTTCCCTGTGTCTGTAAGCAAAAACTTTTCTGTAATTTCAGTATTTTCTTAGTAGGGTCAGCAGTTTACTGTATGCCTTTTTCCTACTCTTCTTGTCAATAAGTAGCAGGGAAAACGACCACTGAGCCAGTGGGGACTGCATGGCCCTAGAGCATTTCCCCACGCCTACAGCATTAACTCCCTCTCCCTCCGTGAGTACATACAAGCATAGAGTAAACTGCTAACACACAGAAAAAACATGATGCAAAAAAACCCATGATTACTGGGTGTGTCGTCACATCTCACCTCTGTTGATTGTTCTCAGATGTTGACCGGTGTCGCCCGTTGCCGACTGCTTTACTGCTGGCTGTACCGACAGCCGGCGGTGTGTTTGTTCTGTTGTTCAAACTGTTGGTTGAAGAGCTACGACTACCATTGGTAAGCCTTTCTGGTTTGACCCCCACAGCACCACCACCACCACCACCCCCTGCTGAGCCCGCACCCGGCTGTAAGGACGGCCACGCCTCTGTTGAACTACCAGGATCCCCACTGTGGGGCGCCCCCTGGTGCCCTGAAGGGGCAGTGAGCCGCTGCGGTTTGTTGGAACTGGGAGCCCCTGGTTCTGTTATGGGCGGCGAGTGTTGTTGGTTTATGTGCTGCTGTTGAGCAGAGGGCGAACCCGACTTTTTCCTACTGCAACACAGAGAAAGGAGCACATGACAAGCTGGAAGAACAAAATAATACGACGCAATCCTGAAGCACAGAATACAAATAAACTGAAGACAGCAGTAAATAAGATTATACTGGACTAGAAGACTCGGGAATCAAAAAAATTCTGGAGCTCAGCTGGCACAGCAGCATATAATCACGGAACCAAGGTCAACTCAAGCCTTTTCTAAAAGTAAAACTAAAGCACATTTTCCGAACATAATAAATAAATTAAATAATAAAATCCAAGGGGTCACTGTTTATCAGTCAAAGCTAACGTCTACACAATTATAAGAAGACAAGTACCTGTTCTGGATTTTGTTGTTCGAAACATGGTTGTTGGCTGAATTTTGAGAGTTCAGAAACTGCTCTATCAATTTCTGCTCATATTCTTGATGTTTCCTGAAACAGAAAATAGCACACGCCAGGAATTAAAACACACACATTCACATACATAGTTGCACAAAGAAAAGCAAGGCGTGTGCACAGTACAAATGTGCAACTCACGCAAGCACCACTAAACACAATATGCATCAAATCATTTTAACATTATTCCAAACACAAACTGACAGAGACTGTGCACTAGAAGACAAGCCTGTAAGGTGCGAACGGAATTCTATACATACCCCATTTGCATCTCCTCTTTTGTAAAACTTGCAGCTTCCTCGCCAAGTTCATGTAAATACATGCAGTCCTACAAAGACAAAATAGGCTTTCAGTTATTGGGCATCATATTAATAGTAATCGCATTAATACAGGTGCTTTATCCCAAAATTTTTGGGCTCATGACACTGCAAGCTAAACCCAACATGCACGCTCACGTGAATCACACGCATTCTCTCAGACACTGGACATGAACACATAACAATCACATGTTGCAAAGGGCCAGTTCAGCAATTTAAGTTTCAGAATTTCAGAATTGTATTTCTTGTTTCATTTTGTGGGCTGCACATTTCCAAACCTTAGCATCGTATCTTCTATAATGGCTGACTGGGACTGGGAGGAGAGGGAGGCAGGTGAAGGGGGGGATGATGGCAAGTGTGTAGAAAATTCAAGTAAAATCACGTAATAAAGACAAGAGAAGTAAATGTCTACATTCACATTCACAGTGTGCAACTTACACTTTTCATGCACTGTGTGCCTCGGAGAAAGTGACTACAGTACTTGGTAGTTCCCAGAGATGTCTTCAGTGTTCTTCCATCCACATGCACATTGTTGACAGCTAAAATGGCCCGAAGCGCATCTTCCACTCGCACATAGGTTACATACGCACTCGCACTCGGGCCCTGCAAACACAATGAAGGGAGGTCTATAACATGTACTCACTTTGCTGCACACCCAACAGTCACAAATTCTCAATCTTTCACAAAAATGTATACATCTACATGTATCAACTGTTTTCTTATATGAGTTATACCAACAGTTATACCAACAAGCTGCAGACTGAAAAAGGGCTAGAAAAGCAAGCAAATATTCTGTCAAAGGGACTGTTCTACAACCTCAACAACTAAGAAGCAATGATACAAATTGTACCCGAGTCACTGTCATTTAAAAGTGTCATTCTTAAGGATAAGATTTATTCTGCCAAGTGGAAATTGTTTACTCCTCTGAACAAAACAAAATCATATAGATACAGTGAGCCAGATATGTGCACACACATAAAATGCATTCTTCCATACATATATATATATATGAAAATGTTCATGCATAATCTGGTTTACAGTACCCCCCCCCCCCCCCAAAAGTGAGGTGGTGAAAAGGAGCAACCTACAACCCCAATAACAAATACATGTATCACATATATTACCAATGGCTTTCCATAAGCCCTCACCTGAGAACCTGCATAGGAGGTACTTTGGTTGATGACTACTTTGTGAATCTTGCCAAACTTTCCAAAGTAGTCATGCTTTTTCAAGACTTCGGGGTCAGCCAGCCGAGGGGAGAGCCCGACCACGAAAACCAGGTTCTTCTGCACAACGCGGACATTGGCGAGGTGCTTCCTATTCTCTGCTGCTTTTTGTTTCCTCTGGCACTCCTTCTGTTTCCTCTCCTTCTTGATGTTCTGCAGTCTGGAAAGAGAGAAGCAGAATATAAGCAACACTCAGAGCATCAAATGGTCCATGATCAAAAAGGAGAAGCATGTAGCATGTAGTGATGAAGTGGCAAAGCCAGGAGCGTGCACCTGCAAAGCAGATGTGTAATGCTAGGGGTGTCCAGGGGCACGCTCCCCCCCAGATTAAAACAAAACAAAAAACACTGAAATCTGGGTAAATTGGTGCATTTTGGTGTGATCTTAGGTGTTTCTGAGGAGGAAACACTTTTTAGGGGAAGGAAAGTTTTAGAATACTACTAAGATCTGTGCAATTTGGTGCGTTTTGGCATGATTTTCAGTGCTGTACAGAGGAGGAACATTTTCAGCCAAAGGTGAATATCCACCAAAAGGTGGAAGATTTTCAGCCCTGAACACTGGCAAGCTAGCTTGTAGTTAACTCGTCTGACTCATGATTTCATTCTACATGGTTCAACAGGTGGTACATTCCAACATGATTTCTGGCTGAAATAAAAGCTAAGTGAATTTCCAGGGGCTACATCACTGTCAGTAAAGACTCCACACCCAGTGAGACTATGTCCTGGACAGCAACAAAAACTACATGTACAAATCGATGACATTTGTCACGAACAGGAGGAATACATACATTCCTCTGCCAGGCACCTTACTCAAGTTACTGTGTCGCTACATCACAACAGAGAGAGATGGATGGCCCAAGTTCTCATTGCCGAGGTCTACCCACACCCTTACAAATGAAATCAGGAAGGAAAACAATGCGAGACTAGGCATCTATGGAGAATAAGCAAAACACTTACTCGTCATCTGTCAGAGGTTTGAACTCAGCTGGGTCTTCTGGATATTGCTGCAATGAAGAAAATATACATGTCAAAAATCAAAAGGTCTGTTACTACTAATACTAGTGTTAGCTGAATGATTTGTTTGAACAGCAGAGTGCTATTTCAACACTACACATAACAGCACAGATGTATAATATTGAACGGCTGACCTTATCAAACTGAATAAACATTCATCAATAACCAACCGCTGACGGTTGAACACACAGCATCTGCAAGTAATTTTAGTATACACAGAAAATCAGCTTTTCATGTCCATACGCACACCCACGCATGACAGAGCCACAAAAGACCACCGCATTTACCTTTCGACACGCTGGACACAACCCATTCTCGTCTGTCCGGATTCTATGCCAGCAAAATCTGCATATCTGAAATGGATAATAAAGCAAAACAAGGATGATGCATTCATTTATTCAACTTTATGAAGGACTTCAAACAGTAAACTGACAAAACATCAAAACCAGAAAAGTTTCTGCAAGCACTGTGGTCTTCACCATAATCAAAGTAAAGCCAGCAGCAGCTTCTGATCATCAGACACACAGCATATCCTTAAAATTTACAGAGCTCTATTCACGAATAATGCAGTTTGAAACTGCACAATGCCGCAACTGACAAGACATGCTACAGTGTACAAACTCAAAGAAATGCAAATGTTCACATGTATGAAACACAGCTATTTGAATTTTGATTTCCTTGAAGTGGGTAGCAGTAACACCACAGAAATTATGTACTATTTAACTACACGTACAAGTATAGATCTGTTTCCTTATTGGGACTGTGAACTGCCTTTCAGTTTCAGAAATTTTGCCGACAGTGACAGGGGTGGTAGGCAAGTGAAACATGGCCTGCAAAATGTCTGTTGTCCTTTTCCTTACTTCACTTGGTTATGATAGGGTGGTCCAACGCATTTTTAAGCATCAATAACTCATAAACAACTCAAATTGTTTGAAACTTTTGTAAAAAAAAAACAAACAAACAAAAAAACACAGTATAGCACCTTACAAAATATCAAGCCTGTAGATTAATTCATTG
The DNA here is from genome assembly GCA_018292915.2 of Batillaria attramentaria. Taxonomy (NCBI): domain Eukaryota; kingdom Metazoa; phylum Mollusca; class Gastropoda; family Batillariidae; genus Batillaria; species Batillaria attramentaria. The sequence goes on along the minus strand of JACVVK020000175.1, from coordinate 318,841 downwards.
CTGAGATATGATCATCTAAAGCTGCCCATTTACGCAAAATGCGGCTCTCAGAACCTACACTCTGGATGAGTGTGCAGACGGTCATTTTGAAAAGCACTGCCAAGCAACAAGCTTATTTTGTCAATAAGGGCATCCAATGGGGAGTTAGGGAAACTAAAACAGCAGCTGAAAATACAATATCTGCAACAGGTTTATGGACACGCTTCTTATTACAGAATGGTGTGCAACTGCCTGCATTCAGTGTCATAAGCTGACCTCTCCAGCCTGACCATATGTTGCAATGCTCTGTGTGTGTGTGTGTTTAATGACTGGGGTTTTTTTGGGTGTTGTTTCTTTTTTTTTTTAGGTCATACATAGACCAGAAACCCAAAAAGCCATTACTCATTGCATTGCAATTGACGCAGTTTCCTGCGCAACTCTGTGGCAAAAAAGTAAAACTGCTGAACCATAAAACATTAAAAGTTGAAACATTCAGGGCTTAACATGGTCAGTGACCAAAGGAGAAAAAGTGTATAGCATTTGGTGACAAAGCCACGCACGCGTGTCTGCAAAGCGGTCACATAATGCTAGGGGTGTCCGGGACATGCTCCCGTGGAATGTTTTGTAAATTACACTATAATCTGTGTAATTTGGTGTGTTTTGGCATGCTTTTAGGTGAGGGAGGGGAGGAAAATATGTAGCCAAATTTGGAAGTTTTTCACTTTAAGCCCTGAACATTAAATCAACATTCTGCACTGCATTTTCCAGTGCAGTCATTTCATTTTGAGCGAAATAAGTGCAGCTGCCTGCTTCACTCTCTGCCTTAGTAGTAATAGTACAGGTATAAACTACTCTCGCTTTTCAAAATACCATGGAAACAGGCGGCTTGTTACAATGGAGGCGAACACAATCAAAACAAAGTCTGTTAAATGCCATAGTGGGGCAAACTCCATGGGTCTCTAACAGTCTAAGATAGCAGGTGGTATGGTGGGGGCAAGCAACAGGATGTCACCAATACCTGATATCCGCAGGTGCAAGGAAAGAAATTGATATCATCAATTTCTAATGGCTCCATGCATAATGGGCACTGAAAAGAGAAAGAACAGCAAAAACGGTCAGCAATTTTAAGTACACCCAAGACAGAATTAAAGTAGACTGCACAACATGCTGTTTTAGTGTCTAAAAATACAAGACTTTTGTACCTTGAAATGCTAAAACCTTTACGCTAGCAAATAACACAAGTTACACAAAACCTTTTCTGTTAAAAAAAGTGTTACATAAACAGTTTAGTTTCCTGTGCTTAGTTGAAACTTTAGCTGACGGACTGTGCTGTGAGGTGGCAATGTTGTGAATGAGTCATTTCACCAAACTCCAAAAGCAGCGCACCAACAGCTGCTGCCATATGGGTAATCCTCACATGAACACACATGAATTTATCTTACAACAACTTTCTCAGTTTCTGCAAAGCAAACAATAACCATTCAAAGTCCCATGCAGTAAACGTTTACAGAAAGCTATGAACAATCAATGTAATGTCAAATGATAATTTGTCATACCTCAACAGGTTCATCTCCAACAGACATTTTCAAGGAGTTTGTGTACTCAGTTAGACAAGAGCAATTACCAGTCACCAGAACCCTGGAAAAGAGAAAACATCAATGTATTGTACTCTGACGTAGCATAACACAAAGCATGGAAACTGCATACATGTACACAGGCCTTTGAAATTACAGAATTTACATGCTTCCGCACACGAGAGGTCACATTGTCAGGATTACTGCCCTCTTTGCCAAGCTCTACTAAATCTGTTAACCGTTCAGCGATTCGGCGAGACTTTGGGTCTAGATGCATGCGCACTTGTAAAACATTTTGTAATTCCAAACGCCCATACACAAAAGAGAGATATCCGTCAGTGAATCACAAAAGGTGTTGTAGCGAACCCAACAGACTGACATTTTCCACATCTTCAGAATGCAATCTTATTTACCAGTATCTACAGACCTAACACTTGCAGCACATACACCTTAATCATTAGAAAACCGTACTAGACAGTACAGTGTAAATAGCTTCAGCATCTCTGATTTAGGGTTCCACAGAGGGTGCTCCTTTGAAGTGGAATTGTGCATTGCCAGGTCAGCTGGTTGTCTTGTGAGTGTGACATGTCTAAAATTTGCAGCCCATTTTACGGGTACTAGTACAATTTCATCAGTTGTCACTACACGGTTTCTGAATCTGGCATTCAGTACATAAGCATCGTTTGACTCCAATGTCCACATCGGCAATATTTTTTCCCCACCCCTCCCCCTCATAAGGCATCGATAATTAGAATGTCAGAGAAACAGCGTCCGGTTCACAATATTGCAAGTGCCTTAGCAGAAGAACTGCGCAGTTCAACCGTACATGATATTCTCCTATACTCAAAAACAAATGATACTTGCTGAAATGTTGGCATTTGTTTTTCAAGTTGGCACCTGTCCAGAATGAAAAAAAAATCTACAAAGTTATTTGACCTGCAATTTACTGTTATGTCCGACTTGCACTCCAAGGACGACAAACTAGTGACTCATAGCTTTGTATCTGCATAGTGTGTACTATGGACTTCATACATATAATTGAAAATACATCTACAATGAGTCTGGGTGACACTCTACTCTCTGTTTGGCACAATTTACTTACTCTGGGGAAATTTTCTATCACTTGTCCCTAGAAAGACTCAGCGACGACACAGTACCTCTGCGCATGCCAACTCCTGAATCACCCGGATGTCATGAGCTAATCTCGGATATTTCGAGATAACGCGACGTTTCGGTCGTGTCAACCCACACCCGTACGTTCTGGTCAACCGAGACAATGATCGTTTGACCAAACAAATGCAACTCTCAAATGTCTTACCTTATTATACAACAGCATTGATAACCAGGAGCTAGGGATAAATTTTCAGCTATGTCATTTAAAAGAGAAGGAAACGACGCTGGTCTGCTTGGAAACCTCAGAGTAAGTTCGACCTGCACAAATCGCCGAAGTCACAGGAGTGCAGTGCTTTCATTTTCCATTGCGTGATAATGAAACTTCACTTAAAAAAAAAAAAACATAAATAATGATTACGAGACGAAGAAGTCACCAAAGCTTCCGTATGACTAAAGAAAAAGCAAGGGAAACAGTTGTAACTTTACGACTTCAGATTGTTAGAGGTTGCTTCCCCTGTATTTGAAGCCTCCTGAAGGTCTATTTAAGTGTCAGTAGCTTGGCTGGATTTAGTATGGTACATACATGTAGTATGGTACAGTAGACTTCTTCTCGGCGCACATCCATTTCTTCTGAAAAGCTCATGGTGCTGCAGGGCTGCAGGACGAAGCAGTGAAAGCCTGCCTGATAAGCTCTACTTTTATCTATTCATGTATGCGCAAACCTCAACACTCTGTTCACTGTGGTGTGTGCAATGTTCAGAATTTCTGTTTTCCATGCCAACAGTACAAGTGTGCACACGATTTTTTTTACTTAATTAAATGCAGTCTTATGATCACAGATCTGCGAAGCTTTGCTTTTACTGATATGGTTTGGTGTTTGGATTTTTGCAGAGACGCCGTATTAAGGAGTTACTGTCAGAAGACGTGCCAGAGGATGAAGCCAAATTACTCTGCAATGGCAGGTATGAATTGATGTCACTCACAGAGACTATCATATGTAGCTTGTGTTGTGGGCCCTTTTTCAACATGCTTCTGACAGATCAGGTTAGATTTACCACCAAGCTGACCAGCACACGCAAGGAGCCCAAAGACTGTATATGGAGCACGTACACCACCCATCCAGTCCTGTGCAACTCCTCCTTCCGACGAACACTGAGGGCCTGGAATAAACTTCCAGCAAGTGCCACCTTCTCTTGAGTCCTTTCGGGAGAGACTGGCTGCAGCCTCCACAACCTGCAGTCAACCCCCATCAATGCCCCCCCCCACCCCCAATTGTACTTGTCCCCATTTGTACTCCCCCTTCCAATGTACATAGTTTTATCCTTTTAATTCTCCCTCCTGACCACCTACAGGTATTGAGTCGCACCGCAGAGTTAATCATCCTCTCACTAGTCTCAGAGCCCAACTCTATAGCGGAAGAAAAAGATTAGCAGTGAACTGCTGCCTGCAAGATAAGGAAGGGGTATCACTTGTGTGCCCTACCAACTGTAGCTAGAGGCTGCCAGAAAGGTCTGTTGACCACTGGTGATGTACAGGGCCTAAAATCTTTGACCCTTTGGCACATTTCCACCTTTGGCTAAACATTTTCCTCCCTCCAATTTCCAAAATACAGTCAAACCTGTGTAAGGCGGTCACTCAAGGGACCGAGTCAAACTGACCGCCTTAGACAGGTGACCGGGTTTATCAACAGCTAGCATCTCTGGGGTGACCAGGATAGACAGTGGCATAGCTTATACAGGTGACCGCCTTGGCAGGTTCGACTGTATGTGTTCCCTTCTCTGAAGCACTTAAAGTTAAAATCATGCCAAAACGCTCAAATTGCACAGATTTTAATCTTACTATAAAACTTTTCCTCCCAAATAAAGTGTTTCCCCCTCTGAGCTACTTGAAAACATGCCAAAATGCATCAAATTGCACAGATTTTAGTCTTACTATAAAACTTTTCCTCCCAAATAAAGTGTTTCCCCCTCTGAGCTACTTGAAAACATGCCAAAATGCATCAAATTGCACAGATTTTAGTCTTACTATAAAACTTTTCCTCCCAAATAAAGTGTTTCCCCCTCTGAGCTACTTGAAATCATGCCAAAATGCATCAAATTGCACAGATTTTAGTTTAATGTTAACAAAACTTTCAGGGGGAGCATGTCACCGTAAACCCCGTAGCAAAACATGTCTACTTTGCAGACGTGCAGTCCTGCCTTTGTCACTTATTCACTAAATGTACACACTTTTACTTCTTTGGATCACTGACCATGTTAAGCCCATCACCCCCCACCCCACCCCATTTCCTCTTAAGTTCCAATATTCACTGGTGGGCAAGCCAAAAGCAAAGCTTACAGAAGGAAACATGTGTAACATTGTGACTATTTGTATACATGTATTACTTGAGTTTTGTGTCACTAGCACTGTTGACTGGGCTTGTCTCTTTTTGAATGCACACTTAACATTATCCATGGTAGTAATTTATGGCATGTGTGACTGAGTTTTACAAGCGGCAGTGTCACATTTTCAGGTTTGCGTGTCTGGTTTGCTCCCATCGACCAATATTCGACACAGTCGACATGCTGACGGTACACAGGAAAGGAAAGAAACATGCTGCTAGTAAGTTATAGGAATGGAAGTATAAGCACATGGGTGCACTTCTGTGTGTGTGTGTGTGTGTGTCTGTGTCTGCGCCTGTGTGTGTGCGCGCATGTGTGCATGTATGCCCGTGTGTGTGTGTGTGTGTGTGTGTGTGTGTGTGTGTGTGTGTGTGTGTGTGCTTGGGCCAGTGTGTGTGTGCACGCATGCATGTGCCTGTGTGTGCCCATGTCTACATGTGGGTGTGTGTTTTTGCGTGTGTGTGTGTGTGTCCATGTGTCCTGGGTGACCATAAAAGTATCTACCGGTAAACATTTTTCCTGAATATTGTCTCTTGTGGTACAGAAATGATAGAACATGTGTTTACCTTGGTACTTCAAGAAAGTTGTCAGACATTTTAGAATTGAATCAGGGTATAACCGTTGTCCGACGTGCTCCCTGACATGTATTGATGCAGCAAGTTGCTGATCAAGATTACATTATATACACTCATGTGAATTTGACAGTGTAGGAAGCAAAACCCTCCATGTGTATGGCCATTTTATGGATGTGCGGTTTACGCAGTGATTTTTGTCTGAAAGTTGCAGTGTGTCTTGTGTCTTTCATAAATTTAATACCAGTTTTGTTTTAGATTTTTTTAAAAAAGTTCTTCCCTTGTGCAGGTGAAGCCCTTTTTCTACAGAAGAAGAAGGAGCTGAAACATTTGATTTTAAAAAGACAGCATGAACAGTTCATGAGGGATGGTACAACAGTTATCAGACAAGTAAGATTATTTGCATGATGTACTGTATGATCTTTTGAATCATGAATAATATGTATAAGGGTTTCTTCTTTGTATTCTTTCTTCGACTTCAGACAGGCTGAAACATTCTGAAGTTAATCATTATATACTCTCACACATGAGAGTAGTGTCATGTTATGTAACCCTTCATTGTCATGTAATTGAAACAGTTACCATTTTTTAAATAATTGGCACACATTTTGTGAACAGTTCAGATCACCAAAAGACATGGCAAAATGCAACAGTTTGATGTTTCTGATCTAGTGCTATAATTATAAATGTTTTCAGATCTAGAATTTATGAAAATTAAATAAATAATTGCTAGTACCAGACGGCTGCATTGCAGTAGTGTTACTAGTGTTAGGGAGAACCAGGACAGTCAAGTGGTAGAGTATTGGTCTTCTTCTGTGGTTGATTTGACTGGTTGCGTCAGATCTGCAGCCCGGTCACCATGATGAATCCCACAGTCTTCTCCAGGTCATGATGGCTACCCCAGAGGCTGCGCCTGTAGCTATGCAACCTCAGTCTGAAGAGGATTGTCTGCTAGTGTAGTGTTGACAGTTTCTGTTACAGGCTGCGACATCTGCAAGTGGGGGTATTGGCGTAACTCAGCCTTATGATCCACGTGTGAAACGACACAAAGTCAAGCCATATGAACGCAAACCGCGACTTGCACTTGAGGAGCCTCCGCTGGAAATCAGCCACCATGCAGCTTCTGGATCACAGTCTGTGGTGAGTGAGCGCATAAAGTGTGTGTGTGTGCGCGCGTGTGTGTGTGTGTTTGTGATGGTTAGTTGGTAGTAATTCACTTGTGTCAAGACAAGAAAAGGAACCCAACCAACCAACCAATGACACACATGCACACACAAACACATTAAAAAAACCCGAAAAAAACTGACGCATTTAATATTTAAAAGAAGGTAAAAAGACAGAGAATTCATAGCTTTCTTGTTTCTTCTATTGCTTATTTACAGCAGCAAACACTCACCCAAATAGTCCTGACTTATGCCGTTAACTAACCATTGGCTTGTAGAAAGCCAACCGGGAGAGTGTTGGACTTTCAGTGCTAACTGCTTGGCTCATGAATTCAAATCCTGGCTGGGGCCAACTACCTATTTGTGCTGGCCTTTTTCTCATTGCCCTGTCTTTGATATCACCCATATGTTATTGAAAAGGATGTTTGACCTCAAACTCAAAGTCAAACACCCACCCATCCTCCAAGAGGGAAGTTTTTCAAGCTACAAACAGTCGGTAAAAACCAAGGCTTAAATTGGTCCATGCTCCAAAGGAGGAAAAATGTGTAGCATTCATTGTTTTGGAGGAAATTTTTTTAATTAGCCTAAGATCTGTGCAATTTGGTGCATTTTGGCATGATTTTAAATGTTACAGAGGAGGAAAAACACTGTTTGGGGGGGGGGGGGGGGAGGAAATTTTATAGCCAAAGGTAGGAATCCACACACACAAAAAAGATTTTAAACCCTGAAGCACGAATTTGCCAGTGTATTATGTGGTACTGATATTTTGCTTTGTTTATTTTTCCAATCAGGAAGTGTCGCCAGCTGCCATTCCCTTGCGCCACACCCATCAACTGAAAAACATTTTCCGACCTGACCGATCTCAGCTGGACCCTGCTGCAGCACAACCGTATCAGAGTAAGCGAAGCAGTCAATGTAACATTGGTGCCTCTGAAGGCAGTACTGTTTCTGCCAGCAGTCTGCCCCTATCCTACTCTCACCTCAGCGCTTCTCACAGCAGGACAGCACAGATTCCACAGCCAAGGAGTGAAGCTAACGTCAAGGGACATAAACCAGAGTGTGGAGGAGTTGTCTATCCTGGTGTTGGCCAGGGGGCAGATTGGGCAGCAAATTTAGTTTTTGATGGTGGATCACCTGCAAATTGTGACAGAGTAGTGAACAGCGGTTGTGTTGTGAACAGTGAGCAGTGTGGTGGAGGTGATGTGTACAGTGGTGAGAATGTGAACACTGTGAATGTGACTGGGACGGCTGGCAACACTGGAAAAGACGTCAACAGCGTGACAGGGAAAAGTGCCGAGACGAATGTTTCCACGGAGAAAAGGAAGCTAGTGCAACAGTACTTGCATTTAAGAGGGTAAAAATCTCTGTCTCTCTCTCTCTCTCTGTTGCCCCCCCCCCCCCCCCCCCAGGTTGAAATCACCGTAATGCTCTCCCCTGCATCGAAATGGCACTGCCGTCAAGGAAAGGATTCATATGGTGTTCGACAGGCATCTCGGGGCTTCACATCTGCTCTCCTGACCGACCATTAAAGTATAGGATGTTTGCCCTGAATATTGTCCCTTAGGTACAGAAACAACAGGACACAGTCATGTCTGTCTTGGTAAGAAAGTAATCCGATATTGTGAAAATGAGTACACGACTCCACCCGGCAAGCCCCGAGGCCAAAGCCCCGCCCCTTTACTCTGCCATGTATTGGCAAAACACAGTACATCTGTGATGTCAATTTATGAAAAAAGGCGTAATTTCAAGATAAAAAGAGATTGACATCTGTGGACTTACTGCTTTCTATGTTTTGGTCATATCAACAACGGTCTACTTGTGCTTCCCTCTCTATAGTGCCTGGCAAGGAAGTTTGCCAGACCATGTCATATGTTGCCATGGTACGCGATTGGCTGAATTTTGGGGGCTCGCCCCTTTTGATTGGTACTGGTTGGAGTGGAGTTGTCTATTGGTGTTTGGCCAATGTCCGATGCCGATTATAGCCCTGTTATCATGGTCGCTGACAGTGATGTTTTTATCTCAGCTCCTCTTTTTCATATCCAGATATCTATCGTATTTCTCACTGTTTAGCAGTAGGTGTAACACGCATGTACCTGTCTGTTTTCAGGTCTGGCTGGAAGAAAGACTGGGATGGGAAATGGATCCGAGATGAGGATGCAGAATTTGATTCTGATGAAGAGCCTCCAGATCTGCCATAATAAATTTTCCTAAAATGTCTGACTCATGTTGTCATTAAACTTTATTTATCCACTTTGTTGTAGCAGTTGCCATTCATCTTGTTGATGTGTCTTGGTTTTGTTTTTAATTGTTTTGGAGTTTTTTGTGTTCTTTTGGTTTGTTGGCTTGTGGTGTTGTGCCAGGTCTAAGTGAACCAAGCATACATGCCTTCAGGGATTTAATCCTTCAGTGGTAAAGATACAAGCCTCTGGTATTTTAACTCAAAAGCAGAGATCATAAGCATTTAACAAACGCATGTCTTCAACATTGTCATCTTCAACATTGTCAGATGTTGAATGCGCCAAAATTTAATGCCTAATACATGTACTTGAGAACATCGGTGGTAGCACACGTTCTGTAACACAGACTGCATGAGCCAGTGAATCAGCACCAGCCGGGACTCCAGTTGCCACCAAAATTCTTTGGATTTGAAGCGGGGTCTCCAGGTGGGTTTTGGGCGGGAACCAGGGACTTCATCCAATACTCCAAGCGCTGCTTCAGCTTCTCCAGCATCTGGGGCTGGGTCTGGGACAGCTCATGATGCTCTGTTGGGTCCTCTGAAACAGCAAAATCGTAACCATCACCGTTTGACCAGTGTGTGAAGGCTCCACAGGCTCAGTCTTAGGGTGTACCATAGGTCTTACAACCATGACTTCTGCATGTTGTATATTTCTGTGGTTGACTTTTAAAAAAAAATTGGGTTGCCCAATGTCATGCACGCACGCACACTCTTCAGTCACACACACACACACACACACTTCTCAGTAATAATTGGAAGCCGCTGCATAAATTGTACAAGAAAACTACATTGTTACTAAAGCAAAAACCATTGATGCATGATTTGCAACCATGCAACCACGTACTTGGTTAGTGACTTGGTTACTAATAAAGGGGGTATGGCGGGTGCTACTGAGTTACGAAATATTACGAGTACAAGAGAGCAGAGTGTGTGTGTGTGCCCCAAACAAAAACGGTACCACACTTTCTAAGCCTCACACCACCAGCGTCAGTCCTGGCATCCACTCACGGCACCCACCCCATAAAACAAATGCTCAGAACGAAGTAAAACCGCTCAGTGTGCGCCACAACATCAGTAAAAGGACCAAAGCCTACTATATTGCCAAAGATTTTCAGTAAAAGGAGAAACAACTGACAAAAACAAACAACAAAAACATGCATGTATGTCGGGCAAGAGCTAATACCTGAAGTAAACGGCACCAAAAGGAGTGAATCAGTAAGTGAAGTAAAACTGCCAGTTGCATGCACACTAAAGTGTCCTGCATAAAACTTAAGAAACAACAACAAGAAAAAAACAATTTGTAGAGGGAAGATAAAGAAACTTGACAGTGTTGGTTAGCAAGTGTGGCAAAAATCAGTGATAGTCACTGACCTCAAAACGTTTAGCCAAAAAGAAAGCTAATCATATATATGCACACATGCAAAAATTACTTAATCAATATGTAATTAAAGTCAGAGGTTTCTGTCAGTTTTGTGGGGTGGAGGGGGGGGGGGAGGGATGGCTTTTGTAAGCGAAAACCTGTACAAAATGTACAACTGACATGATGGCCTGTACAAACCACCATCATGGCCGACAACAGCCGATTCGTGCTACCACAAAATAAAACGCCAACAAACAGAAAACCCTCAAAATAAAACCGTTCATGTTCATAAACCTAATATACAGGTCAGAACACACGTATTTCGCTGAAAACAACTGATATCACAAGAGAAATGTGTTCTCTACCGAAACATGGTACGATCTTGGCGCAAGTTGTACGCAAATTTGATTAAAACCATATTTTCTGTCGCTATCTTTCAAAGGATCGCTCTAATGTGTGCAGTTTTTTTTCACGATTACTCCCGGATGTTCTCCGCTACAACTTTGAAGTTGACATCAAATCATAGTGTGTGTGTGTATATGTGTGTGTGTGACGTGTGTGTGTGTGTGCCCGGCAAACAAAAACCGTACTTTCTAATCTAAGCTTCACTGATACCACCAGCCTCCCACCTATTCCCCCCCCCCCCCATCTCCCCCCCAAATACCGGTAAACAAAATACAATGCTCAGAATGATGCAAAACCTCTGTGAACCACAACACTGGTAAAACGACCAGCCGTGGCATGCATACTATATAGATCATGCTTTAAAAGAAGAAACTATGACAACTGATAAAAACAAACTGAAACATAACTCTCTCTCTCTCTCTCTCTTATATAATTATATGTAGAACTAATAACTAAGAGAACTAATACATAAGGCAAAGCTGTGCCATTTTTCCACCCCACTTCCTCTAACCCTCCATAGCACCACATGGTTTTATCTTTACTACTGAATTTCGTTTCAAGCATCTCTTGAAAGGACTAAATCAGTAAAAACAGTAACCTGCCAGCTGCATGTACACCAAAGTGTCCTGAGTAAAACTATACAAAAATGTTTTAGAGGGAAAAGCAAGGGAGGGAAACAATACTCAATCTCAGTCATAATCATGTTCTGTCACTGACCTAGCCAACCACTGAAACCAAAGTCAAGTTACAATGTTTAGCCAAACGAAAGGCTAATCATGCACACACGCACAGATTATTTAATCAATATGTAATTAAAATCTGAGGTCTCTGTCAGTTTTGCGGGAAAAGATGGCTTTTGGAAGCGAAAACCGGCACAAAATGTACGTGATGGCCTGTACAACTTGAACCATCATGGCCGACAACAGCCGATTTGATGGGGCAAAATAAAACACATACAAACGTAAAACCCCCGAAATAAAACCCTTCATGTTATTAACTTGATATGCAGATCACATTTATAAGTTACTGTATTTGTGTGGGAGGTAGTATTTGGTCAGATAACGGCGTGGCAATCCTCGATCACCTATCAAGGAAGCCACAAGCGTAGTGAAAATGGCGGTCAATGAGACGTGTGTTTCAGTCATGTCAGAAAACCGTCCACTGTTTCACTCAGAATGCACGTATTTCGCTGAAAACAACTGATATCGCAAGATAAATGTGTTCTCTACCGAAACATGTTACGATCTTGGCGCAAGCTTTACGCAAAAGTTGATTAAAAGCGTATTTTCTGTCGCTATCTTTCACATGACCGCTCTGGTATGTGCAGTTTTTTGTACGATTACTCCCGGATGCTCTCCGCTACAACATTAAAGTTGACATCAAATCAAAGCTGAAAATCTCACATTTCTTGTGGTATATGATTCATGAATGTAGCGCATACACAGTGAGTGCTAGAGGCGCGTGAATAGACGTCAACAAACACAAATTTTTGCGGCAGAGGCCGCCGAGGGCCGATTTTGCGTGCAGGCGAACAGTGCTTTCTTTGCGGGCCGCGCCGACTGGTGAAAAGGCCGCGGCGCAGCGCAGTGGCCAGCATTCTCGCTACAGCTTCGCTCCAGTGCGTTTCGCCTGCCCTTCGCTCCGCGCTATCCTCTCATCTTCGTCATCGCTATGGCTGATACTGTGGCTGAACCCGCCGCTGCTGCCCCTACCAGCCCTGTCGCCCCTACCACTCCTGTGAAGACTAAGAAGGCCTCTCGCCCTAAGAAAGCTGCCAAGCCGGCTGAGCATCCCAAGTACAGCGTCATGATCACCGCTGCCATCCAGAGCCTTAAGGAACGCTCTGGGTCTTCCCGCCAGGCCCTCCTCAAGTACATCATGGCCAACTACAAGGTCGGCAACGACATCACCAAGATCAACGCTCACCTGAAGAAGAACCTGAAGGCTGCTGTCAAGGCCGGAACCCTCAAGCAGGCCAAGGGCACCGGTGCTTCTGGTTCTTTCCGCCTGGGAGAGAAGAAACCCGCCGCTGCCAAACCCAAGAAGGTCGCTGCCAAGAAGCCCAAGTCGCCAGCCAAGAAAATCAAGGCTGCCCCGAAGAAGAGTACCACCAAGAAACCCAAAGCTGTCAGTGCCAAGACCAAGGCTTCACCGAAGAAAGCCGCTGCTGCCAAAAAGCCCAAGACCGCCGCTGCCAAGAAGCCCAAGAGCCCAAAGAAGACTGCCGCAGCAAAGAAGCCCAAAGTCGCCAAGTCCCCGGCCAAGAAGGCGGTCAAGCCCAAGAAGCCGGCCAAAAGCCCCGCTAAAAAGGCCGCCAAGCCCAAGAAGTGAGCGGCAGCCATGACGCGCACCCTGACATAAAGACCGGACTGCCAGCTTGTCTGTCACAGTAGCTCTTCTCTTCCTTTGTCCCAGGTCCTTTTCAGGGCCACCCACTTTTTCCCGAAGAAATACGTGTTCTTCTTCCTCTGGTTGAAGTCAAACGCTGCTCATATCAAGTTGTCTGTCTCTTCGTTCCCCGATCCGTCTACCCCCCCCCCCCCCCCACCGCCGGCGGTGTGTTTTGCTTCTGTTTTGTTGAACTTTCTGCTTTTTGTCTACGCTAACGCGTTACATGTTGTGCCTGTTCACGTCACATGCACGTGCTTGGGATGGGTTTTCTTCGTAGGTGTGTTGGTAGTGGTAATGAGAGTGGCAAGTACCGAACATGGATGCAAAATTCGTTTGGTTCAGGGGAAGCAACTGGCGCTCTGTGCGTGTGTCACTGTCTCTCTCTCACACGCACACACACACACACGCACACGCACACCAAGCATGTTTTTGCCTTTCGGTTAGGAAGCACTTAAAATCATACCCAAACGCCGGCACCAAACTGTGCAGATTTTAGTCTAGTAATCAATCTAAAACTTTTCCTCCAGAAGTGTTTCCTATTTGTACAAGTTTTACTTACTCGAATTCTAATTTTTTTTCTTCGGAAAGTGTTTCCTCTTGACTTCTGAAGCACTTAAAAATCATGCCAAAATGCACCAAACTGCACAGATTTTAGTCTGATTTTTTTTTTTAATCCGTCTTTGCAGATGCGTGCTCATGACTTTGCCACCTGGTCACTAAATGCTACACACTTTGCCATGTATGTAGGGTCTCAAGTTCCCAGGAGATAAAAGTGACGCTACAGCTAAGGCAGAAAACACGACCGAGCACTCACAAAAGCTAAGCGTTTTCGACGTCTTTTGCCCCACCTCATACGTCGACTCGTATACTAGACGCATTCATACAAGCTCTTCTGTCATACCTTTGATGTTGAACAGCATGTATTCTGGGAGTTTCTTCCACACTTTGTCCTCAGCAGAAACATTGTAGAGATGTGACGCGTGCAGTTTTGGCAACGGGTACCAGCCGTTGAACACTCCAGCCCCGCCCTTAATCAGCTTATAATCGCCGTACCTGTTGGGTGTGATCATAACAGACCTTTGTAGAACGATCATTTTTACGCGGCCGGTGAGAAAATAAATCGAACTTCGGATGGGTTTAAAGTCCCCGACACATGCTTTCAAAAATACTTGTTTCCTACTGTTGGATACTGACGTTGTTTTCAAAACTCTTAGAGGTCATTTGGAGGCAGACGGAGGGCTTTGGGTTGTGTTATTTGAAATTTCAACAGCGACCTGGTTCCTACGGTAGCAAAGGATGTAAGCAGCTGCAACAGCAAGCTTCCTGTCCGGTCTCTTATGTGTCTCTGCTTTCACGTAGCAAAAACGAACCTTGTCTCTCTTTTTTTTTTTCATGGATTTTTTTTAAAATCCGGCTGGCAGGTTACAAGAGACCGCCATTATTAGTCGCTGTGCATGCAGGACATCATCTGCAGTTTGTGCTCCTGATACCATGCGTGTAACAGATCCATAACAAACTGCTTCATGGACCTGGCAACGGTAACCATGGGCTCCAGGACAGGTCTCAGATCTGGCAGTACTGTAAGATATTTTCTGACCATAATAATATAGCTAACTCCTTCTCAATACATACCGAATTTTTAATAGATTTTTTTAATTGAATCAGTTGATAAAAAACAAATGTTCCCTAATATCAAACTACATTGCAACTGAAAAGCACCAACGCACCTAATGGCAGACATGTTTGTGACGTCATCAATGTTGTAGACGAATTCGGTTCGCTTTGAGATGGAGCCGCTCGTGATGGTTGCCAGCTGACTAACGCCGTCTATCCCGCTCTCTGGAAAGTATATGTTACGTTACTATACAACTGTAGGTGCATCCCTTACGACAGTTACACTTCAAATCCAGGCTGGCAGGCAATAGACGCCGACTCCACTCCGTCATTTCCTGCTTGATAATGAGCGGCGTATCTTGTCATGCGCAATGTGTCTGTTGCACATGTTCAATTCAATTCAATTTAATATTTCTCAATAGAGGCAACGGACGACTTCGTTCCTGTCAATTAAAAGGGCCGAAACCCCACAATTCGGTCGATCGCGAGCCGCCTGCGTGAGGAGCGCAACACGTGACAGGGTCTGGCAAACGTTCTTGGCAGACTTTACAACTGAAGAGGTAACTGAAGCAAGCGTAGTTCGATATGGCTGAAAACACGGGAAGAAGGCACTAAGTCCACTGACGTCATTTGAGGAAAAAGACCATTACGTCAGTCTTTTTCATCTTTAAAATCACCTCTTTTATAATAATAATAATAATAATAATGAGCATTGTATAGGCGCTTTACCCAATATCGTGAATCGGCTCAAAGCGCCGCGAACTGAACCCAACACGCACGCTCACGTGAATCACACGCATTCTCTCGCACACTGGACATAAACACATTACAATCACGTGATGCGAAGGGTCAGCTCAGCTTTTCCCCTAAAACGACGTTATGGACTTAGTGTGTTTAGCCATTTCACTGACGGCAGAGTAACTTGAAGGGGCGGGGCTCTGAGCTCGCGGCTTGCCGAGTGCAGTCGTTTAGTTTCTGTGCTGGCCTTTTTCCGTTGCCCCGTCTTTGAGGCCGGGATAGCCGAATGGTAGAGCGGTGGACTCTCAGCCGGTGCTCGGGTCGTGAGTTCGAATCCCGTCTGGAGCCAGATATTTGTGCTGGTCCTTATCTCGTTGCCTCGTCTTTGACATCACCCTTACGTGATGGAAAAGGACGTTAAACCTCCAAACACCCACCCCCACCCACCCTAGATAACACCATTACACAGTGGAAACGGGTGAGTTCTGAACCGACCACCCACCCACCCAGTCACGTATGGTAACATCCTGTTAGACCGACCATACAGCTTTGATCTGCGTCCTGTGCACGTATTTCTCCCCGTCCCCAAGTCAAGTTTCACCTGGTTCTGCCCCAGCTGCCTCCAGTATGGTGGGGAACCAGTCCACAGCGTGAATCAGCCTGCAATTTAAACGCAATCCGATTAATAGTAATTAATATTTATAGTAATGAGGATTTGTCTGGCGCCCAACCTCCTGCTGGAGCTCTGGCTGCCTTACCGTCAATAACGAAACCGTTACACACACACGCGGTCATACAATACATTCCAGGCGTCCACGTGTCTGCTTGGTGTGATGATAGGTACCACGAAAACATCTCAGAAAAAAATGGTAGCATTTAGCCCCTTTATCCGCTAAATAAAAGGGATCAGTGTGTGCTTCTATTTAACTATGCTTCAATCAGCCCCGTCTTACTCCGTGCTGGTGTAGGCTGTTCTCTTGAAAAGATTCTTGCTGTAGACGAAGGCAGCTCCTTTAGTGCCACCTTCCCAAGTTGTTGTCTTGGCGCCCCGCAGAGGGAGGTTGTTGGCACCGCTATACGTTGGACCGCCGTTCTGTTGTTGCGGCAAAGAGCAAATTGTGATAAGACTTGAAGCTCCCCCAACCCCAACCACCCACCATCCTAAGGGTATTGGCAAAGATGCAAAACTGATGATGACATTTGAAGCTATCCAAAACGCACAAAGGTTGATTCAAATTCAAATATCGTGTGTGTGTGTGTGTGTGTGTGTGTGTGTGTGTGTGTGTGTGTGTGTGTGTGTGTGTGTGTGTGTGTGTGTGTGTGAGAGAGAGAGAGAGAGAAAGAGAGAGAGAGAGAGAGAGAGTATTTCAGTTATCAAGATGCCGGTCAGCAGAACAAATTTCTGACGGACACCGTGCCGTTGTCACTCAAAAACAAATCTCTCTCTCTCTCTCACACACACACACACACACACACACACACACACACACACACACACACACACACACTCACGTCAGTGGTGAAAATGAGCAGCATGTTGTCTGCGATGCCGGAGTCCTCCAGGGCTTGTGTCACATTGCCGAAAGCCTCGTCCAACGCTGAGACCATACCTACGTCACACACACACACACACACACACACACACACACACACACACACACACACACACACACACACACACACACACACAGTGGTTTGGTTAAGGTGTCCGATGAGACAGGTATTTACGATGAAAAAGCAAATATGGTCTGCGAAATCTGACAAAATATCATTTCTTCCACAGAATAATCGACTATATGTTTTTCTCTTCAATAGAAAATGCACTTTTGCACAGGAAAAATGGTTTTCTCAAGAAAAACTGCAATGACAAAATAACATTTTTTTTTCCGAAACAATCCACCGAAAACCCGACTTTTCTGCACTCAGAAAACACTGGCGAGGGATGACAAAATAGCATTTTTTTTTCTTTTCAGAAATGTCATTTTGTACATACCGCAGTAAATTCGGCGATCTTTTGTCTGGATGTGTGAATACAAATCCTCAAACCTTTTCGGGACCTTGTAGTACAAACAAAGAGTTGTATTAAAACGACAACATTGAAGAAGCAGATATAACCCACCACATCATCGAACTTAGAAGAAGAAAGGAAAGATTTCCTTAGCACTGTCTTTGATCTCACGCTTAACCCTCAGCTACTTGTCGCCGTTAGAGAGACCAGAGACAGTGGGTAGACCAAGAGTGAAACAAGAGTGAAATGAAGATAAGAGTTACCCCGCGTTCCACAGGCCGGGTCGGGGGCGCCGAGAAAGTGTAAGGATGAAGAAAACACACACACACACACACACACGCCGGCGCGCGCGCGCACACTGCACACACACTCACACTTGGGGACAAAGCAAGCGATAAATAATTCATTTTTGATAGGATTTTGTCCTGACTCTGGAACGGAATTCTCCTCTCTCTCTCTCTCTCTCTCTCTCTCTCTCGCACGCACACACACACACACACACACACACACACACACACACACACACACACACACACACACACACACACACACACACACACAGGCTATCGTCTGACCTCGAGTGGTGCGTGAACTGACTGGAACGGTAAGTAGAGGAAGAGTGGACTACTCTTGTCATGTGTCCGTATGATCTGCTCGGCTCTCACGGCAAGCAGTTCCTGCACACACACACAGGGTAAGTGGATGGGTGTTTGTGACTTTAACGTCCTTTTCCACCACGTTTTGGCGATATCAAAGACGGGGCAATTCAATACGTGTGTGCAACATGACAAAGAGAGAGAGAGAGAGAGAAACAAACAAACAAACAAAGGGCGGGTTGTAAACCACATGTGAAAGAAGGAAAGAGCAAGAAACAAAGTAACACCGAGAATGCTCACCGCAGAGTAAACGTTGTCTCCGCCATGATAAACGGTGTCATTGAAACGGAAGTCAAACCCATTGTCTGCCAAAATGAGAACCGTATAATGTTGAGCAGCATACCCATAAAACACCCATAAAATAGGAACAAAGGCGTCGCTAAAGCTGAAAACATGCGACGGCTCAGTCAGGTCAATTTGAAAGTAGGCGAAGTAAGTAAAGCTGAGAGCGCTACCTAGATCTAGGAGATGTGTGCTTTGTATGCCATTGGACAAGTCCGCCTTGCCCTACACTGGCTACAAGCCACGATGGGGGGGGGGGGGGTCTACGATCTTACCGCTGAAACGTCTAACAGATCTAAGGGTGTCTCACCATTCATAGGGCCCCCATTCCCCTCCCACCGGGAGGAAAATGGTCGGTACAACCGAGGTCACACGAATTGCTGATATTGGCCGCTCACGACCATATACATGCAGCAGTAAATGGAAATGGATTACGGCTGCTCAGCGAAGTCCTTACGAAGTCCTTCTAAAAGTGCCTTGTGTCGGCACTCAGATGTGGCGTCTGACTGATAAGATCAGTGACTGACTAACTAGCACTGAACTGGAGATGGTCAGTTGTGGCAGTACTGGAACGAAGCCGGAAAGTCACGTGAACTCTAGTGCACAGCACAGGTCAGTGACAGCCCGCAGGCTCTCTCAAGGCTGAGTTAGTTTTTCGGCTTCGGCCCTGGCCTGACAGGCCTACATGTCTAAACCAACAAAAACAAAAGCGCCATTGAAAACGTGTGTGTGTGTGTGTGTGTGTGTGTGTGTGTGTGTGTGTGTGTGTGTGTGTGTGTGTGTGTGTGTGTGTGTGTGTGTGTGTGTGTGTCGTACCCCGAATATGCGTGTAGTAATCTTCAGCACCGTTGTAATAGCCGAAGAAGGTATCAAACCCACGGAACATCGGCGTGTACTTCCAGTTGCAGAATCCAAGATGCCATCTGGGAAGGTTTGAAAGCTCGGCATGGTTAGCAAACTGCGGCGTTTCTACGCAACAATGCGATACAGTACCATACAACACGATACATTGCACATGACATTATACGATTTATCAAGCAGCATATGAAAGTTGAAGGCTTTGATTGTCAGCATTCCACGTATACAGTCAGTACTCACTTGCCAACGATGTGCGTCTTGTAGCCAACCTTCTTCAGCAGTTGCGGTAGCACGGTGATATTTGCAGGCAGGAATTTAGGTAAAGTGGGATGGATCACTTCGTGCTGGACATGTCACACACACACACACACACACACACGCACGCACGCACGCACGCACGCACGCACGCACGCACGCACGCACGCACGCACGCACACACACACACACACACACACACACACACACACACACACACACACACACTGTTACAAAATGCAAATGCTCCCCCGGCAAGAAGAAAATAAAAAGAATTCGTTGTGTGTTTTTTTTGTTGTTGTTTTTTTACACTGACGATTTTTTCGGGAAAAAGTGACGACTGGGAAGAAATAGACTGGATCTACCGACTGGAAAACAACATGAGAGAGAGACAGACAGACAGAGAGAGAGAGAGAGACAGAGAGGGTGAGTGGGTGGGTGGGTGGTGGGGTGGGGTGGGTGTTTGTGAGTTGAACATCCTTTTCCACCACGTAAGGGTGATATCAGCCGAATTTCGCTTACCCCGCTAATGGGACTGTCAGATATACAACATACAAATACTGACCTAAAAAGAGTTGCGTCAACAGTATTGTCATACATGTATTTACAGGCTTTGCGGCATACCGACCTGTAAGCCTGTGTGATAAGGAAACAGCCCCGTCATGAAGCAGTTCCTTGACCTGTGACATGAAACAGTCTCGGTGACATCATAGTGAAACAGTATCTCAGTGACATGAAACAGTATCGAGTCCGTTAGCACTAATGCGAAGCCTCAGTCGGGACTCGAACCATCGACCCATCCACATGTCGCAGTGGTGCCAGGAGTCCTCACCTGTACTCCACAACTACGAGACCACCCCATAAATAATATCTCAATTTCCCTGAACCGCCCTAGCAATATAAGTCACGTGACTCACGGTGTGCACACGGGTTGGACGTACGAGGAGTTCAGGATGACGCCCTGTGCAGCATACTTGTCCAGGTTCGGGGTCAGCATGGCTGGGTTATGCCAACCCACATCATTCCAACCTAAGGATGATATTGAGAACGGGGCGATAATTAAATCAAATCCGTTGCTCAGTGTGCCGCTTCAAAACTGAGTTTCGACGACGACTGCTCTCATTTAAAGCCGTTATTTTAAAACGTGAGCATATTCACGTCTTTAGAATGTAGTAACTGTGGTGGCTGATTGACCCCTGAATTAGTCCTAGTAAATGCATGAACGGGTTAAACTTTTCACGTCCCGAAAGTCCATAAAACGAAAAAACTAGAAGCAAGCAAAAAGAAAAATATGAACCACCTATCTTACAAGACACATTTCCGGCACAGCCAACAACAACAACAACAACAAAACAAAAAACAAAAAAAGCAACAGAGCAAAACAACAACAACAAACTTGCAGCAAACAAAAAAGCAAAAACAAAAACAAACCAAAAGCAAAAAAAACAAACAAAACAAAACAAACAAAACAAAGAAACAACAACAACAACAACAACAACAACACACACACACACACACACACACACACACACACACACACACACACACACACACACACACACACACACACACACACACTCACGAAAGTCTACCCTGGGGAAGTGTGCCGTTGATGTCTCGGTTTTCACTCACCCAAGTCATCGGCGACGATGAAGATAACATGAGGAGGGATTCCCAGACAGCTTGGAAGAGCAGCTAACCCAATCGTCACTGCCAACACAAGAAGAACGTGCTGCATGGTTCTGACTTGCAGTTCCTCCCCCCGAGGCTGTCACCAGCACTGGCAGTGGCCCTCTTCCACTGCAGATCTTCTGGGCTTTTCAGTCAGTTTTTCTGCCCCTGTTTCCTTAGATCAGATAAGTGATTATGTATGTCACTGGTGCCACGAGCTTGGTCAGTCGCTTTACGTAGTGGCGCCCGGCAGAAAGGTTAGTGTAGTGTTGCCGATGCTGTACGCTTTGTACGGTGTCGCTGTCCGTTCTGCACACCACAGGAACTGGCGGTTTACTCCCTGAGAGATTTACTCTTGAGTAAATTTGTCCTACTAAATTGTTTACTCAGGAGTAAAACCTGGCTCGGGTTAGATGGGGTTTAACTCTTTTCATACCAAGTGATTACACCCTCAACCTTCCCTGCCCCTCTCCTGTGGAGCCGGGGTGGCCGAGTGGTACAGCGTTGGACTTCTAATGCTCGGGTCGTGAGTTCGTATCCCGGCTGGAGCCAAATATTTGTGCTGGCTTTTTCATCGTTGCCCCGTCTTTGATATCACCCGTATGCGGTGGCAAAGGACGTTAAACCCCAAAACACCCACCCGCCCACCGGCTCTCCTATGGCAGAAGTTGGAAGTTGGAAGTTTGAGAAGACAAACTAAAATGGGTTGTCACCCCTCGGTATTAATTCTCACCGGCAGAGACTATTCCCCACGGAAGGTAGGCTAAGAGTTAACTTCCCCGCCACAAGCCGGAGTGATTCAGTGGAGACGGTCCTAATGGGCAGGTTATATGGTGGGATAAGGGACAGCTACCCTAACTGAACAGGCCAGCTGAACACTATTCAATCCAACCAGACTGCTCTGTCGACCACAATACTGATGTATTCTTGATTGTGATGCACAGGTTAAAGTTTGTGGGGCATACATCAACGCTGCGGACAACTTTTCATCGAATGTGCTGACCCTGCGTGTCCGACCCAGTGACTTGGGTCACAATATAGAACGTGAGACCATTGTGGTGACTCTGGCCGGCATATTAGTTGTTCTAGCATACCGCGTTCTGAGCAGACGACGTTATTTGGTTGCGGACTGAGGACCAGCTAGACTGACGGCACTGATTGGTGGCTATTTTTAGAAGCTTTGTCTAGTCCCAGTCTGTTCAGGAATGGACCACAGGCTCAAAGGAAATCGTATTTCTCTAATATTAGAAGCCACAAAGCCACGAAAACGGCGGTCGCAATGGCCAAATGAAACATTCGTTTGTCTGGCAAACAACCTTATAGAGCTTTGAAAGCGACAGTTTTCCATCTCAGCGTAGAGGCTTTACTTGAACAAATGGACTGATCCAATTCACATAGCCAGAGGAAATGGGAAACGTTTTAGTCGGAAGCACAAATTTACCTCCTGCCTCGGGTCGGGATCGATCCAGAAAAGCTTTGCACAAAAGCGAGGCACGAACCAACCCACTAAACCAGTGACTTCGGCTGCCCAGGAGTAACAAACTCGTACAACCCAGAAGTAGGCTTACTCTGCTTACGACACTTTTCAGTACTACTGCAGAGTAAAAAGACACAGGCAGTGACTCGACTATTGCAGCCACAGGTCTGAGCCGGCTCTTGTGGTCTGTGTACACTTGAAATTTCTGTCAGACCCACGGCCTCAGTCTTCAGTCTTCTGATAAAATCAAACTTGGCCTTGGCAAATGAAGCAGTAGAATGACTGACGTCACAGTGGCATTACACTGCGGCACGCGAAACTGACACTGACTGGCCTACAATGAAACTGACGGCACTGCCGGAGATGATAGACTCGTATTACATGTTTATAGATTACCGGCGAACATCAGCTGGCGTTCACGGGGGCTTGTCAAGTTGTCATGTGTGTTCATGTGACTCCGTCTCGATGACTCATTTAATTTTATCAGTCTTTACAACTCTTCAGTTGCGAATTTCAACCAGGTCACGTGTTACTGATTCTACACTGAGTGCCTTTGTCGGAGTTTGTTTTGCGTATGCGGCGTTCGCCGTTAGCACACACACACACACACACACACACACACACACACACACACACACACACACGACTGACACACCGTCAGTCACACTACCGGCTGTGACACAAACTCATGTGACTCCGAGTCATGTGACACCGTGAATCGGCACATCACTGAGCCGAATGGCACCGGCACGGCCGCGCCCGGGTCACTGTCGGACCCGGCGTCTCAGTAGTGGTCACTGGCAGCCAGCCGTGACGCTTGCGCACGCGCGCACGCACACACACTGTGACACACACACACGCACACGCACGCACGCACGCACACACACTGTGACACACACACACACACACACTGACACACACACACACACACACACACACACACACACACACACACACACACACACACACACACACACACACCGTGACCGTGGCAAATACTAACACGGCACACACACACACACACACACACACACACACACACACACACACACACACACACACACAGACTGAGCCAGAGAGAGAGAGAGAGAGAGACATACAACGAAACAGCCGTGCACAACGAAACAGCTAGGCAGCTCTATGTGGCATTCTAAAACTCCAAAATTTCACACAGAACTACGCTTCGGTATGTCTGGCGCTGCCGGTGTCTCTTATGACCTTTCTCAGGGGCGTTTCGCTGGAAAGTCATATAATGGTACACAACTGCTATGTGAATGGTCAGAAACAGTTGATCTTATGTATTTCTCTGGAATGGCCGAATAGGCACCCTGTGTATCTCATGGGACGGATGACCGGCTGACTCTGGCCGGCCGAGGGAAGGGAGTGGAACCTGAGGTTGGCCGGCGGCCGCGACTGAGGTTCACTTGAAGTTTTCGAGTCAGTCACGGTTCCGCGGACCTCAGGTTGCATCATTACTGAGCATCAGCCAGTGATTCGGCCAAACACAGACTCTCCCCTCCCCCCCCCCCCTTACCCTTTTCCGGGCTCGAGTCGAGTAAGGCCCGACCCACCCGAAACCGTCGAAAATGCGTGCCAGTTTGCAGAAGGTTGAACTGACTGATGTTTTACTTTCTGCGGGGAAATTATTAATTACTTTTCTGAAAGAACAAAGTACTTCTTACGGGAATTGAAGGAGACTCAATGAAACTTTGACCCGCGTCGGTAACTCGACGTTCCGGCGTCCGCCGCGCCGGGCCCGGCCACTGACGCCGGGGTTCTTACCATCACTGGGTCGGTGTCAGTCAGTCACGATTGAAGCTGTTCAGTGTTGTTCACGGACGTCATTTGCTGTTTTGTTGATGTTGCAAAACAGCGTGTGTGCCGACAAAAGTAGACATGCACCTTGTCTTGTCTAAACTCGCGGGAAGCTGACTTCGCCTGTTAGACAGACCACACGGTCGAGAGGCCGCACTCCATATTTTCACAGGGCACAAAGATTCACTACGTGCAATGTCTGGCATTGCACAAGGTGAAGGTCGCACTTGTGCGGCCAAGTGCGGCGGGTGGTTGTTGATACTTTAAAACTACCCGTCATATGACCACGGGAAAAAAACAGCACGACACAGTGACACCATTTGCAGACTGCACACTTGCACAATAGTCAGTCTGCTTGCGATAGCGGCGCCTCGTCATCTGGTTGTGACGCCACGGCTGCGGGCAGTCAGAAGCGAAACTTGCTGACAGAATGTCAACAAAACTCGGATTTCCCCAAGGCCAGAAGGCAGCGGTCAGCTGTCCGGCATGCCGAACCAGGTTACTGCACTTTGAGATACTTATTTTGGTTGTGTTTTACTGTTTGTCAAAACCGTGGGTCTCATTTGATGGGTTCCTTCACAAGTTGCATTCTTTTTCCATGCCTTGTGCAGTTACAGAGTGTATTGTTGTTTTCGTATTCTCACGGACCGTACTTGTAATGCAGTCGTTTCACGGGGTTCTTTTAAATGTCCTCTTCATCTTCCGTGTCACAGTATTCTAGGCTTATGAAGATCTTGAAAACTAGCTACTTATGCAAACGTGACCTATATATTCAAAAGTGCATTTTAAAAGGTGACAGTGACCCCCATACCTTTACAGTCATACATAGAGACTACACGTAATTCTTGCTGGGCCATATGTATGAGGGTTGTTCTCTTGCATCTCCTGTCCACAGGCCGACCAGGATTATCAATCTTTACTTTCTATAGAGTGTGACAAGGCTGGAAACAGAAGAGCAAACCGGCCCACTTTTGATTCCCCCCTCCCCCCCCCCCCAAAAAAAAATAAATAAAAAAAATAAAAAAATAAAAATCGCTTCGGACTGCTGTGCTACTGAACAGCCATCACGAGTGTCACGGTGATGAAGTGTGGGTTTTAGCCCAGGTCGAGTTTGTGATGTGATACTGGGTTTTCCTGGCTTCTGGACTGCTTATTAAAACTGTCTCTCCAGGTAATCCGGCTTCCTTCTCCCAGCAAAATTGAAAAGTATGTTAGATATAGGGTGGCGCTGCACCGCAGTGATGCGCTTCCCCTGGGAGAAGCAGCCGAAATTTCCCAAAAGGGACAATAAAGTAGTTTTTTAAAAAAATTGGGAAAAAACCCAACATCAAAATTTAATATGTACTTTCTGCTTTCAGCCATGTCCCAGTGGATGGCAATCAGCTGCAGAATGGCGTCTACGCATCCACCTGTGAGAACTGTGGCTTCTTCTTCAAGTTCCGTGCTAGAGGTTCCTGCAACGATGCTGTCACTTTTTGGGTCAATGGAATTTCACACACAGGTATGCCGAAAATGAAATCGCGAAGATAAAATCTCATGGAATTAACCGGACTTAAAATCTTCCACCTTTTGGTGGATTTTCATCTTTGGCTAAAAATTTTCTGTGCAGTCACCAATGAATTTGACCCTGCCACCTCACTGAGCGAGTATCTTCGAAATGCGGATGTGTCGCGTGGCACGAAGCAGATGTGTATTGAGGGAGGTTGCGGAGTGTGCCTTGTCACCGTGAAGCTCTTCGACCCAGTCAACGATATGGACACAGTTTTCACCGTGAATTCTGTAAGTCCAGTTATTGTACTTAGTCAGCTGTTTTGACTGACAGTGACACAGTAATATGGGTGCTGTCACCAGTCACATATTGAAATTGGTTTTGTGCTTTCTCTCTTTGCCCTCTTTTTTTCTGCTTAAATTTTGTTTAAATCTTGCTGGAAAATTTTATGCGTATATTTGGATAGCAGGTGCAATCTATTGCTAATACAATGTTTTTTCTTTGTCGTTAATTCAGTTACGTCCCTTTGCACCGGCAGCAAGTTTAATGATTGCCAGCATAAGGGAGAACAATTTTTTTTTTTTTTTTTTGCTTTGGAAATGTTCAGCCTTCCAAATTTGAAAAATAAATGCAATTCTAAATTCCAAAATTTAAATAGATGAGCTGACCCTTCGCACCACGTGATTGTAATGTGTTTACATGTATGTCCAGTGTGTGAGAGAATGCGTGTGATTCATGTGAGCATGCGTGTTGGGTTCAGTTCGTGGTGCTTTGAGTCGATTCATGAAAGTGGGTAAAGCGCCTATACAATATTCATAATTATTATTTCATGAAATCTTGATGTTATTAGCGTTATGGATAGTATCGTGAGTCAGTCACATCTTACAACTTATTTGCATTGACTTTGCACAGTGTCAACTTTGTATTACATCAGTATCACACATTTCTTGTCATCGTCACTTGCAGTGTTTGGTTCAGCTGTACATGTGTGATGGCTGGGAGATCACAACTATTGAGGGTCTGGGAAGCCCACACACCAAACTCCACCCCATCCAGGAACGACTCGCCAAGTACAATGGCTCACAGTGCGGCTTCTGTAGTCCCGCCCAGGTCATGAATATGTATGGGTGAGTAATGCTCCACTGGCTACCTGTGAAATTCCGTTTCCAGTACAAAATTGCAAGTTTTGCTTACAGTTTTTTTTTGTTTTGTTTTTTAGGGCTCTCTTCCTCTGTATCTTTCTGCCTCGCTTTGTGCTTACCACCCGTCTCACATGTTCCAATCAGCCAGTAAAATTCCAAAGAGACATACATATGAAAACTGTTGGAGAGCATTCCTTCATTTTCTTAGCCCTGAATGTCTGGAACTCGCTGCCAACTGAACTGCTCAATCTGCCCACACTGTCTCAGTTCAAATCCACCTTAAAGACTTATCTTGTCAGGCCTTTGGTCTTAAACACATCAATTCATCTGTTCTGCATGTATATTTAGTCTTTTTATTTGCAGTGGTGAGATGTATGTGAAAGAGTGTGTGTGTGTGTGTGTGTGTGTGTGTGTGTGTGTGTGTGTGTGTGTGTTAGCACAGTGAGTCCAGTCCTACACGTTAATTGAACAACTGTAAATTGCATCAGTGATGTTGTTCTTGTTTTAGAGGGGGAGGGGGGTGGACTGCTTTCCACCTCCCCTTTACTGGTAAGTCACTTCGGATTGCAGGTTTTATACAGACATGTAGCAGTATGAAGAAATTTCTATTGTTTATACTCTGCATTAATGGACTCTGCTGATTTCACTTTCTGCATGTCTACGTTTAAAAGTCAAAGAGATCGCCTTGTGTATGTGTGTGTGTGTGTATAAACAAGCTGTTTTATCTCCAGCCTCCTGAACAAAAATCCAAAGCCGAAAATGCAAGAGGTAGAGGACAACATGGACTCAACTATTTGCAGATGCACAGGTTTGTAATTGTAGATGAGCATGTTGATTGACTGAGGATTTTTACAACTTTGATTTATCAGTATATGATAAGAATAATGTGTAGGCACTTTACCCAATTTCTTGAATTGCTGAAAGCGCTGCAAGCTGAACCCAACACACACGCTCATGTGAATCACACGCATTCTCTCACACGCTGGACACGAACACACTACAGTCATGTGGTGCGAAGGGTCAGCTCAGCAACTTCAGTTTCGGAATTGCATTTATTTTCAAATTTTGTGGGCTGAACATTTCCAAAGCAAAGGGAAAGGCAGCCAGAGTACCTGGAGAGAACCTGTGACGATCGGCCTGAATGAACGGTGCCACATATGAGAAGGACAAATTCTTTGCCCTGAGTGGGACTCGAACCTGACCTCTCGCATCGGTGACCTCTCTCTTAACCACCAGACCACCGACCACCCTGGTCTGAATATGATCCGAGTGTTTGTAATATTGCTGCAGCTTCTTTCATTATTGTAGAGAATTTTTGTGTAGCCGAGTCACGAATTCTGCTGTAACTATGTTGATGTGGTATCAACAGGAAAAGGCAACTGACTGCATGCATATAATTATATGTCAGGGCTTCAAATGTTCCACCTTTTGGCGGATTTCCACCTTTACTTACTTAGGCCCTTGGCTCCACGTGGAGCATAGGCCATCGACAACCCTTCGCCATCGCACTCTGTTCTGGGCTATTCTTGCCACTCCAGTCCAGTTGGTCCCCTGCTTACATAGCTCTGCCTCAGTGTCCCGCCTCCAGCTGTTGCGAGGCCGGCCTCTCTTCCTTTTCCCCTGCGGGTTCCATGTCAGGGCTTGGCGTGTGGTGCTGGATGCTGGTTTCCTGAGGGTGTGTCCAATCCAGCCCCACTTCCTCCGCAGGATCTGCTTGGCCACTGGTTCCTGCCCCGCTCGCTCCCACAGCTCTTCATTCCGGATCTTCTCTGGCCATCGGATGTTGAAGATGCGCCTCAGACAGGTGTTGAGAAATGTCTGGATCTTCTGCTGCATCGTCTTCGTTGTCCTCCATGTTTCGCATCCGTAGAGCAGAACTGACTTCACGTTGGAGTTGAAGATGCGAAGTTTGGTTCTTATGCTGACAACTTTGGATGCCCAGACGTTCTTCAGCATGACCATTGCTGCCCTTGCCTTGCCGATTCTGGCTGTGACGTCTCGGTCTGTGCCTCCCTGTCCATCAACCACACTCCCCAGGTAGACAAAAGACTCCACCTCCCTGATGGGCTCTCCACCGACTGTGACTGGTGTGTTGGCAGTGGTGTTGATCTTCATCAGCTCGGTTTTCTTCCTGTTGATCTTGAGCCCTGTTCCGGCTGATGTGGCTTCCAGGCACGTAGTCTTGTCCTGCATCTGGCTGTGGCTGTGAGACAGGAGCGCCAGGTCGTCCGCAAAGTCGAGGTCATCCAGCTGCGTCCAGAGTGTCCACTGTATCCCGTTTTTCCTGCCTGCTGTAGTGGTCTTCATGATCCAGTCGATGACCAGGAGGAAGAGAAACGGGGACAACAGGCATCCCTGGCGGACTCCGGTCTTCACCTCGAAGCTTTCTGACAACTGGCCGGCATGGGCAATCCTGCAGCTCATGTCTTGGTAGGTGCACTGGATCAGGGAGATGATCTTCCCGGGAACTCCATAGTGCCTTAGCAGCTTCCACAGCGCCTCTCTGTCTACACTGTCGAAGGCCTTCTCATAGTCTATGAAGTTGATGTAGAGGGGGGAGTTCCACTCCAGTGACTGCTCCACAATGATGCGTAGGCTGGCAATCTGGTCAGCGCAGGACCTGTTCCTGCGAAAGCCTGCCTGCTGGTCTCGGAGCATGGGGTCGACTGCCTCTCTCATCCTCTCCAGTAGAATTCTGTTGAGAACCTTGCCTGGCACTGACAGGAGCATGATCCCTCGGTAGTTGCTGCAGTCCCTGAGGTCCCCTTTCTTTGGCAGCTTGATGACGATCCCTTCTTTCCACTGGGCTGGCACCTCTTCCTTCTCCCAGATCTTGCTGAACAGGCTGTGCAGCATGTTGACGGCTGTCTCTGTGTCTGCTTTAATGGCTTCTGCTGGTATCTCGTCCGGCCCTGCAGCTTTCCCATTTCTCAGTGTCATGATGGCTTTCCTGATCTCCGCCTTAGAGGGCTTGTCACAGTTGATGGGTAGTTCTGTCTCAGCTGGTGGGATGTCTGGTGGTGTTTCAGGGATGGGGCGATTTAACAGCTCCCTGAAGTGTTCTGCCCATCGCTTCAGCTGTTCCTCAGTTGTTGTCAGTGGGTGCCCGTTCTTGTCCTTCACTGGTTTGTCTGTCTGCTGAAATTTGCCCATGAGCTTCTTGGTCACCTGGTACAGGTCTTTTAGATTCCCTTGTCGGGCTGCTTCCTCTGCTTGACTGGCCAGGTTGTCGATGTAGTCCCTCTTGTCCTTCCTGGTGCTCCTCTTCACTTCTCTGTCAGCTGCTGTGTATTCCTCTTGTGCCTTTGCCTTAGCTCTTCTTGTTCGGCTCGTGTTCAGTGCAGTTTTCTTCTCTTTCCTAACTTCCAGCTTCTGGATGGTATCAGCAGAGATCCATTCCTTATGTTGGGTCTTTCTCTTGCCAAGGACCTCTTCGCATGTGTCGTGCCAGAGTTTCTTGCTGTGTTCCCACTGTGTCTCGATGTCCATTTCACTGTCTTCTATCAGGTCTTGCAGTGGCTGGAACCTGTTGGAAAGGCTGATCCGGAATGCTGCTTGTGTGTCTGTGTTCCTGAGAAGTCCAACGTTGTACCTGGTCCGTGTGCTGTTGGCGTTGGTGTGCCTCTTGAGCCGAAGTCTCAATGCTGTTGCAAGAAGGTGGTGGTCTGATGATACATCGGCACCCCTCATCACGCGCACATCCCGCCACGATCTCCCATTTTCCTCCCGCCAAAAAGTCTGTTACCTACTCTGAAGCACTTCAAATCATGCCAAATAGCACCAGATTGCGCAGATTTTAGTCTAATTCTAAATTATTTTGTCCATAAATAGTGTTTCCTTCTCTGAAGCATTTAAAATCTTCCCAAATGCACCAAATTGCGGGGAGCCGGGGTGGTCGAATGGTAGAGCGTTGGACTTCTGATGCTCGGGTTGTGAGTTCATATCCCGGCTGGGGCCAAATATTTGTGCTGGCTTTTTCATTGTTGCCCCGTCTTTGATATCACCCGATGTGGTGGAAAAGGACGTTAAACCCCCAAATTGCACAGAATTTAAGCAAATAAAAGCGACATAAAAGGGACAGAAACCACTTAACTTTCACGAAGGACGTCACAGGTCAACGTTTCGGCTTTCGCCTTCCTCAGGACACAAATAAATGGGACATAACTTCAACAAACAAACAAAAGGTATAACTCTGCGGACGTACTGACATACACGGCGCAGGAAAAAAACAACAAAAAACAAAAAAACACTGGGCGAGAAAAGGACCGAAAAACAATAGTAAATATATCACAACACCCATCCTTTGGTGACAGAAGACCATGGACTGTGTGTTAAAAAAAAAAAAAAAAAAAAAAAGCGGGGCAGAAAAGAACAGAAAAGAATAGTAAGCACAGAATTTAGTCTTATTTTAAAAAAATTCTGCCCTCAGACCCACGCTGGTATAATGCATCTGCTTTGCAGTGATGCTTGCTTATGGTTTTGTCACTTCACTAAATGCTACACATTTCTCCTACCTAGGGATCATGGACAGTTTTAATCCCTTATACAGGGTTGTTCATCAGTACGGCACACAGATATTAGGAGCTTGTTTGTCTGTTTCAGGTTACAGGTCTATCCTGGATGCCATGAAATCTTTCTGTGCTGATGCGCCGCCATCACTTCCTGGTGGTCCGATTGACATTGAGGTACAAACCATGTAGCGGTAATTTGATTTGTTAGAATATGCACTTGACAAAATGGGTTTAGATGCTGGGTACAGAAAGATGACGCATAAAAGCAAATAAAATTTTCATATAAAGTATGTATAATTGAAACTGGATCTCATTTTTAAGGGACTTGCTTCCACTCTAGCATGTTTCAGTTTCTCTAGTGGTGTTTATCATTTAAATCATCATCATCATCATCATCATCATCATCATTATCATCATCTCTCCCTCTCTCTCTGTCTCTCTTGACAGATTTGGACATGAATGTTTGTTGCAGGACCTTGACCAAAAACTGTGTAAGAAAAGCGGGCGTCCTTGTACTGGACAGTGTCATACGTCACACTCTGTGACCCAGGAGACGCTCGACCGATCTGAAGATCAGCCATCTTGTGGGAGTGCCACACCGATTCACATTGTCACCAAAAGGGCTCAGTGGTTCAAGCCGACGGATACGGCTGATTTACTCTCGCTGCTTGGACAGTATCGCACAGCCAACTACCGACTTGTGTTTGGCAACTCAGGCTTTGGTGAGACTTAATGTGCTTTTGTAATGGAATACTTTCATTTTTTTTTTTTTTTTAAACTGCTGAAGATTGCAGAAAGCCTCTATGTTCATAACGCTGCTGATATGGAAATTGCCACTTTTAAAGCTGTAGGGTTGTTTGGTAGATAGGAAGATGCTTCGCTTGGCCATTGCAACTGTTTGCCTGACTTTGTGGCTTCTAATGGTAGAGAAATACAGCTTTCTTTGAGCCTACGGTCTATTCCTGAACAGAGTGGGACTCGACAGATGCTTCTAAAAATAGCCACCAATCAGCGCCGTGAAACTGGTTGCTTCATAGTTTTACTAGTCTGGGTGGAAACTTAGGGACAGATTTTTGGTGCGTGGTCGAAAAGTAAGGAGATTTGTGTTTTTAGCCTAACTTTCACAGAGTTTGCACTGTGGTCATAAAGTAAGGATGGTCAAAAAGTGAAGGTCATGACGTTAAATCAGTTGTGAGAGTGTTAAAGTGAGTCTGTACTACCTCATTCACCTGTTTCAAGATTTTGCTATTTCCCTCATCAGGTGTGTACAAAGACATTGGCCCATGGCTGTATGATGTTCTTATTGATCTGAGAGGAATCAATCTGTTCTACAACTTCAAGGTGAGAAGCCTTCAAGGGGATAACTTCTTCTTTTTTTTAAAATTCAGAATAAACCCTACAAGGTTGGTTGTTTTTTTTGGGCTTAACCCTTTCACAACTTTTGTCACTGGCCGGCACCTGCTTGAAGACAACTGCCGTCTGATCGGCACCATATTGCAGATGACTGAAAGTGCTGATCGGTGACAGTAGGCAGTGGCAGGCTCTATAGCTACAGCATCAATTGAAATATCTTGTGATTTCTCTTACGGATATACCAGATGACATGATACTATAGGAGATTCCCCCTATACCCCCACAACTTCAGTCAGAAGCGGTAGTGTACTTGGCAACAAGAGGGATAACCCTCTATTGACTTTTTTGCCCCAGTGATACGAGGCAGTGGCAGGCTCTATAGCTATGGCATCAATTGAAACATCTTGTGATTTCTTTTATGGTAAACCATGCACTCAAACTTATAATCATGCAAGCTCTGTATCTGACACTGCAAGCAATAGGTCCATTTGATGCATTTAGACTTGACGGAAAGATGATCTAGGTGCACTGCACTGAGCTGTTGACTCTAACTGTTGACAGATAAGTGATGACGGAGTGGTAACGTTCGGAGCCAATCTCACCTTGACAAACCTGCTGGAGCTGTTCGAGAAAAATGCAGGATTGTCGCCCGTCCCGTACTTTCAGGTCTTCGCCGACCACATGAAGCAGGTGGCGACACACAGTGTACGAAATGTAAGTCAAGTTGGTTCTTGCTTCAGGTCAAAGGACACAAATGCACGAGGTCTCAGAATGCCTATATATTCCCTATTAGCCTTAAGCCATCCCACCGCAACAAGGCGATACACCATCGGGACAGCTTAGGCGTCATAGTCACCCCTAAAAATGCTTTAATCTAGAAACAAAAATTACCATGAACATATCATTCAAGGATATTTAATGTCTTTTTTCCACTCAAGCCTTACTGGAGTAATGCTAGTCTACCTTCTGTTAAAGCCAGAAAGCCACTTCACCTAAATCACTTGCGTCACCTTTTCCCAACAAAATACGAAAATCATGCTTTTTCGTGCTACAAACTAGCACACTTGCCAAACAGGGTTTTTCAAATAAACACCGCACTTGACCCTATGCTCAGTTTGTGTCATTGCACCTTCAGTGTACACGAACTTTGCCCAGGCAGACACCTAGAGTACTGTGATGAGATGGAAGAAGGGTTTACAAAAATGTTATTCAAATTGTGATGTGTGGCTTGCAGATTGCGTGTTGGGCCGGCAGCCTGATGCTGAAGCACAAACATCCGGATTTTGTGTCTGACATCTTTACCTTGCTGGAAACCGTCAGCACACAGCTTCTTATAGGTGAGTTACCGCAAGATGTCATATGCATTTTGACATGCTTGAACAGGGACGTACTCGTACTGGAAGATAGTGCGCATTCAAAGCTGACGAGGGGCTTGGGAATGGACCGTATGTGTCTTTGCGACAGCCAAGAGTAACTGTTCCTAGGGCCTGTCTTAGCAACACACATCCAGTACTTTGCTTTACATGTCTGGGCCTGTCTCCCTGACCTCTTGCATTTCCATGTGTACATTCCTGCCAGACAGCTCTGCTCATCCTCTCACTCCCAAATTCTCAGCACCCAACCAGTTAGGACCAGGTCCTTTGGTCAACGCTGATTTTCTTGCCAGTGTCCTGCACTGTGGGATAACTAGCCTCTCTCTTGTCACAATCTGCCAGTTCTTTCCGGACAGCTTCGAAAACCCACCTCTTCAGATCAGTTCATAGTTCAAGCCAACCCTTCTCCGTCAGCCCCACCATGTACAGCATCAGATACTGGTAGTTTCCTCTGCGACACCTCTCTGCCCCCCCCCCCCCCCTTTTTTGTTTTTTTGTTTTTTGTTTTTCCTGATGTTTCCTGGACATGTTGTGTCACTCTCACGCATATTTTGAATGACATATGTACAGGTGATGCAGACGGCACTGAACAGATGTACGGCCTGACAGAGTTCTTGGCCCTTGACATGTCGGGGAAGGTGATCATTGCCGGGATCATCCCAGCAAACAAGGACCCCAACATTCACATCAGGACTTTCCGAGTCAGTCAGAGGCTGCAGGTAAACTACAGGTTTTTTTTTCTTATATAGCAGATTCATCGCACGAGAGAGAGAGAGAGAGAGAGAGAGAGAGACAATGACAATGACAGTGACAAATACTTTTATTCAGTGTAGGCTCTCGGCCCATGAGAGAGAGAGAGAGAGAGAGAGAGAGAGAGAGAGTGCTAATTTTTGAGGATTTGATGTCTTTTTCATGTATTTGTTAATGACAGTTGACAAAGTATTGTATTCTTTCATGTTGATGTTGTTGCTTTTGTTGTTAACATTTTTTTTCATTATTTTATTATGTGATTTCAAGTTTGTGTGGCCAAGGTCATGTACAAGTTACAATGCCGTCACCAGCTCTTACACAGTATCCTTCACTTTTGCTAACGCCCGGTGTTGACTAGTTTCATCCTCACATGATACATAAACGGTTTGACCCTCCACAGACATGGGACATAGAATGAGCGTGAACCGTGCGTGTTTCAGAATGCTCATGGATATGTAACAGCAGGCTTTAACTTCAAGCTGGACTCGTCCAAGAACTACACTGTGATGCAGCAGCCCTCCATTGTCTACCAAGGCATAGACAGCAAACTGGTGCGTACCATTCACTCTCACTGTTGTTTATTTTATTTATTCATTCATTTATTTACTGTTTCCAGTTTCTTTCATGCCTTTACAAACCAATGTTTTGCAGAAAGGGAGTGAGTTATACCTATTGAATCCTGTTTGATCAGAAGTGTGTGATGATGCATGTAGAAAGTTCATGTTCTTTTCATGTAACCAGAGATAATGACGTCTGCTTGCAGAACCATGCTGAAAAGACAGAAAAGTTCCTGGCTGGAAAACAGCTGGGAGATCCCCAAGTTCTGAAAGGTACTGACATTAACTAACGAACAGTGTGTAGTGGTGATTGTAGGTTGCAATATCATGGATTCGGTCAGTGCCCTTTTGTATTTTAGAAAAATTACTAACAAACAAGTATCTTGGTACAACGCATGTTTTTATGATTTGTTAAATAATTGCGCTTGCTGTTCTGTTTGAGGGTGTTATTGGTTTACATGCAGATCTCTCCGTTACAGGTTTCATGTAACTTGTCTTTAATAGTTATCGTTAACAGTGAGCGTTGACTTGTTTCAGGTGCGTTGACAGTACTTGGGCAGGAGCTGAATCCGACCTCTGACCCTGTCTTGGCCAGCCCGAAATACAGACGCACTTTGGCTCAGGCTCTTTTCTACAGGGTTGGTGTTTGAAACCTCATTGGAAACCTCAGTGGCTCATTCGTCAGATACATGTGTAAAATAATGCACCTCTGATGTTACCCTAAATAGAGCTTACATGATTACCTAATTTGAGTGGTTTACCGTGAAAGAAAGGGTGAGATGTTTCATTTTTTTGGTGTAGCTACCGAGCTTCAGATCACTGAGGTTCCACTGTTTGCAGTTCTGAATTGTTAATCTAAAGCAATGTGTTACAGTTTGACTGTTTGTTGTCAGTACGCACTTCAAGTGTGCCCTAAGGCTGTGGCTGCTAGGTACCAGAGTGGTGCGTCTGCCCTGCAGCGACCTGTATCATCTGCCGTTCAAACCTACGGCACACGCAAGGAGGAGTGGCCTCTTACAGAACCCATGACGAAGCGTGATGCTACCTACCAGGTCAGTTTCTAGTCTCAATATGTATGACTGGCATACAACAGAGTGCGGAAAACTTCTCATTAAATATGCATCAGAATCGGTCACTTTGGTCACAACGTAGCATCCTAAACCATTGTGGTGACAGTGGCCGGCGTATAATTATGTTGTTCTAGAAGTGTACCATGTCCTGAGCAGACGACGGTATTGGGTTGCAGATTGAGGACCAGCTAGATGGCACAGATTGGTGGCTATTTTTAGATGATTTTTCGAGTTCCAGTCTGTTCACAAAGGGACTGTAGGCTCAGAGAAAGTCGTATTTTTCTAACAGTAGAAACCACAAAGTGACGAATGCAGTTGCGATGGCCCAGTGAAAGAACCTTCTGTCTGGCAAACAGACTTACAGCTTTCGAAAGCGGCAGTTTTCCATCTCAGCGGCGTATTATAAACATAGCGGCTTTAACATTCCTACCAGCTTCATTGTAAGAAGCCTGTCTTTAGTGTGAAATTGTTTATTGTGTGATCAAGTTTCTGACTGAATGACAATTTCCCCAGTTATGAAGTTTGAATCCCGGCTTGGGCCAAATATATGTGCTGGCCTTTGTCTCGTTGCCCTGTCTTTGACATCACTCATACGTGCTGCAAAAAGACGTTTAACTTCCAAACACCCAGCCCAACCCCAGTTATTAAATATCTGTTTAAATGTCTGTACACTAGACATTTGAGTAGCATAAACCAACCTCCCCCCAGACCTAATGCATATGTTTACAATTTAATTTAATCGCATTAACCATGAACATGTTTAACCCGTTCTGTCATTATCAAGTTGAAGTGAAACTTTATTATCTGCAGATAGCAGTAATTTCTGATGGGACCAGTCACAGTGTGTAATGAAAATTTCCCTAAAATTTGCAGACCTCTGGTGTTGTGCGCTTTCTGGACGATGTCCCCCTTCTTCAGGGAGAGGTGTACGCGGCATTTGTCATCAGCGATGTGGGCAACGCTTGTGTGGATACGGTGGACCCATCTGCAGCCTTGGTTTGTGTTGTATGAAATTAACCCCAGTGCCCTGGATTTACATGTATGAAATTAACCCCAGTGCCCTGGATTTAGATGCTTTTTTTGGGTGGTGGTGGTTGTCATTTTTTTGCAATGGAGACAAAAGCTATACCTTTTTTCCATTAACTCTTGCTAAAAAATAATCTAAAAACTAATGATGATAAAATACTGTGTACTGTTGTCAATCCCACACTAGCCTGCAAAAGATTTAAAGGGACTAATGCTGCTGTTTTCATACTCACAGATTGTTCTCAGCTGTTTTCATGATATGTATCATGACCCCACTTATACATCTGGACAGTGACACCGTCTGTAGTGCTGGCACTGAGCCAACAGAAGCGTACTCAATAATGCGGTAGTGTAACAATCATAGAATTTGAATGTCGGGCCGCTCATGCAAAGTGTCAACAACATTGTATGGTGTTAACAGCTGTACTAATCCTCAAGATAGAGTATTTTGACCGCACAGGTACATTCGGGAGTGAAACTGTTCAGAAACAATAATTGACTTAGCAAAGATGGAATTAGCCTGTTTGAACCTCAACGCACACATACACGCACAAACTCACGCACCAGTTCACGCACACACGCATGCAAAGACATGTACACTAGTATCCAGTGTCGTCGTTTTGAAGCCTTGAGTTTGAATGCTTCTGTATTGCCTTGATGGGTGTGTTTGCACGTTCACTTGCCTCTTCCAGGCGATGTCTGGAGTGCACAAGTACATTTCAGCGTACGACTTCCCAGCTGGTGGGGAGAACAACTTCATGCCTCAGTCGCTGTACTCCATGAAAGAGGAGGTTAGTGGATTACCTTGGGTCCAGTTTTAGGTCAGCTTTGTTTTTTTCTTCCATGTATGGTTGTGGTAAATATGATGATGCATTTGAGAGTATGTTGTGTGGGAAGAAGCTTCGTGTTGTAACAATACAGTTTGTATGCAGGCATGAGCCAGCTTGGTGTTAGATTGCATCTGCTGATACTACAAACACAAATAGAGATACAGATAACTTTATTGTCTGTAAAAGGAAATTTGTCTTTGGCTTCACCTGCAAGCAAACAAATAAACACATAATATGAGATCTCACAAGGAGTGCTGGCTTATAAAATCTCTCTTTTTCTCTCTCACCCCCCCCCCCCCCCCCCACACACACACCCCTCCCCCAACCCCCATGCCTCCAGCTGCAGCAGCACCAGAGTTAATAAATCGCATGAAAACACCAGTAATAACCATAGTAAAATCACTGAGTGACTAAAACATGTAGTAAAAGAAAGCTCGTCAGAGGAATGATGTCATTTCAAGTAAATACATTTTCAGGCTTTGAGCTGTCTGAGCAGTCAGAAAGTTAACGTTGGGTCATTGCTTTTTTTATTTTTTTTATTTGCAGATTTTCAGCACTGGTTCGATTTTATATGCTGGTCAGCCAATTGGTCTCATCGTGGCAGGTTTGTCTGTTAGCTATGACACTGGTCATACATTACTTCATTTGATTTGAGTAGGGTCACTACATGACGCTTCACAAGAATGCCCATGTCATAATGGTGACCTTGACCCACGGGAAGTCGAAAATATCAAATTTTAGTCGAAAATATCAAATTTAGTTGTACGGAAGGTGCAAAGTATACATAGAAAATAAAAAGAAGTCAGTTTTTGATTTTGCAGCTACAGGTTTTGCCAGAAAGAAATGTGTTGACGTCCAAAGTCACAGTGGTAATGGGCGAAATTTCAGCGTAATGCATAAATGGCATTTGAAGTGTTTCAAGAGTGGTGGTCGAAGTGTTCAGTTCAGTTTGATCAAGGATTGTAATCAGCGTTGCATTTTCATTATTTTGTGTTGGATCATACTTACACGCTGAGTTTTCCGTAATAGGATTCATTCTTTGGTATGTCTAGGTGATGCACAGACAGCGGAAACGGCTGCTGCCATGGTGAAGGTCACCTATAAAGACGTACAGCCACCGCTGCTGGATCTGCGAGAGGCGATTGAGAAGAAATCGTTCTTTGATGGTGCACCTGATCCGCTTGTTGTGGGGAATCCAGACGGTCAGTGTTATGGTTTTGTTGTTGTTGTGTATTTTGTTGTTGTTGTTATTGTTTGTGGGGGTGTGGGGGGTTAAATGTTAACATTTTTTCAAGCAAACTTCAGTATGCCCCTGACATGGACTGTCCGAGTTACAATTTCTTTAAAACTGTTTAGCAGATCAGAATGAAACTTGCTTTGCTGATCAGTCTTTTTTTGATGGACAAAATTGTTTTGCTACCACTGTGGAGGGGGGGGGGGGATGGGGGAGGGGGGGATACCACTCCGGCATTCTTGTTCCATCAGACTTTTTAAGCAGTTGACAATACTGCTGCTTCCTAAATAAGTGTTATCTTTTCATGTATAGTCACGGGCAAGTCAGCTTCTGCCTTTTCTCTGTAGCGGCAATCGCAGCTGCTCCTCGGCGCATCTCTGGCAGCATCGAGTGTGGGACACAGTATCACTTTCAGATGGAGACACAGATCGCACGCTGCCAGCCCAGTGACAACGGTGGGATTGACGTGCAGGCTTCAACACAGTGGATTGATGGGACGAGCGAGATAGTGGCCAAGGTTCTCAACATACCAGAAAGCAGGTGAAGTTGTGAAAGGAAAGTACTCTGTACTTCTGATCTCACAGTGGTGGTATCAACAAAGCGATTGGATGCCAGACTGGCAAACTGGCAAAGTTTTATCAAGTTGTTTCATTTTGTTCTGGACATTTGGCATTATTTTCAGGTTGCTTCATGGTTTTACTGGTCTGGTTGAAAACTTAGGGACAGATTATGCTGCTTGGTCGAAACGTAAGACGATTTTTAACTTTCCCAGATTTTGCACCGTTGTTAAAAAGTAAGGACAGTCGAAAACTTAAGGTTTTTACACTACTGCTGTGATGTGGTGGTGGTGGTGTTGTTGCCTTGTAGTTCCTGCCAAAATCTTCCCTGAACAAGACTACTTAGGTACTTACTTTCCGTGCTTTTCTTTCAGTGTGACTGTGGAGGTGAAACGTCTTGGTGGAGCGTTTGGATCTAAAATCTCCCGAAACTTCCAGGTGTCTGGTGCTTGTGCCTTGGCTGCAAACATCATGCAGAGGTTAGTACATCATCAGTGCATGTCATTAACCCTGGTGGTGCTGATAACAGAAGATTTTGGACTATCTCCGTGGCGTTTTCAGTAAGACCAAGGTTAAAAGCACAGAACATGTCCACACACACACACACACACACACACACACACACACACACACACACACACACTCTCTCTCACACGCACGCACGCACGCACGCACGCGAGAGAGATCATGTTTATTTATCTAAAAAGAAAATAAATTCAGTTTTTAGCTGATGCATAAATCCAAGGACTCAGTCCATGGTGTACCGTACTTTTAGTAAATTAATAAAGTAATAAGTATAGTCTTTTTTTTCTTTTTCTTTTTTTCTTTAGGCCTGTTCGTCTGCGTATGGGTTTCCACACAAACATGAAGAGCGTGGGAAAACGATTCCCATTTCTGGCAGACTACGAGGTATGAACTTCGGTAAAAACAAAAAAGTCTGGGGTTTAGAAAGTTTCCAAGTGACACTCGGAAAGAAAGAAAGATTAATTTCAAGCCTCGCTACAAGGAATTTTGTCTCTCTTGTCAACTGCATGGATTTTGTAACGTGCAGGTCGGATTCACCGAAGAGGGACAGTTGAAGGGCGTGAAGATCAAGTTCTATGGAGACTGTGGTGCTTCCCCAAATGAAAACTCCATCATCAACATGTACGCCTGGATGGACAATGGTATGCCGAATAGTGGTGCACCAAAAAAAAACGAAAACTGGTTTAAACCAGTTTGAATTTTCGGCGGTTCGGTAAACCGGTTTGATTGCTGAACCGCGGTTCGCTCGGCAACTCCCGGCCTTTCCGGAAACTGCCGAACACGAGGAAAGGAGTATAACTCGAGTATATCAACAATCACAACATGGCAGAACATCTGATCGATAATCCAAAGGGGAAGTCCCAAATCTGGAAGCATTTTGTCGTGAAGGGGGTAGAAGGGAAGGTGGTTGAAGGGAAGCTGTGTGTAAAGAATGCAAGGCGAAAATCAAACTGGGAGGGGGGACATCGTCTCAGCATATGCGCCGCCGCCACCCGACATCTCAATTTTCCACCTGCAATCACCGTTCTTTGATCAAATTAACTGGGGAACACTGCTGTTTTTGAAAACATAACATCGCAGAATGTCGGTGCACGAAATATAAGCCTCTTTGTGCCATATGACGGACGTCACAATATTATAGACCAAGTAATACTACCATGCAGTACACGGTTAACCGGTTTTAAAAACCTGTTCCGTCACGAAACCACGGTTCATGAACCGGTTTGACTTCCGAACCGGTTTACAGCACAGGTCGTAAATATGTTTAATGCAGAAAGTGTTTACCCACAAGCAAGAAGCTGTACCTTAGGATACGCATTTTACGAAAAGATTTTTTGTGATAAGCTAAAACCTGAACTGCTGTAAACTGATGTTTATACTGTTGAGGTTTTGTTTTTTCGTCTTTCCAGCCTATTTCTGTGAGAACTGGAATTTTACCCCAGTTTAT
Organism: Batillaria attramentaria; assembly: GCA_018292915.2. Taxonomy (NCBI): domain Eukaryota; kingdom Metazoa; phylum Mollusca; class Gastropoda; family Batillariidae; genus Batillaria; species Batillaria attramentaria. The sequence goes on along the minus strand of JACVVK020000175.1, from coordinate 276,429 downwards.
GTGAAAACCAACAAGCCATCCAATGCCTACTGCCGTTCCCCAGGTAACCAGCTGCTTATTCTTGATACATTCACTCAAAATTTATGTGTATTGCATGGATGGAAAGTGTTTTCTTTGGAGTACTCATACTTATTAGACTGAAGAACTTATTATCTGATAATCACTTGTACAACTTTCTGACGAAAGCAATACGCTTGTCTAAGTATTAACAGGGTGTTTTTTGGTGGTTGTTTTAAAAAAAAATATTTTAACTGATTGTCTCATTCAGAATATACATGCCATTCTTAATCTGCCATTTCAAAATTCGGTCTGTTCGTTTATGTTTTCATCTCAACAAAAATTTCATGGTGTTGCTGGCTATGTAAACGTACAATGGGAGGTTGGGTGTGTGTGTGTGTGTGTGGGGGGGGGGGGGGTCCTTTGCAGTGTTTATACAGTTGAGTTTGCTTTGTGTGTTCCAGGATCGGTTCCAGCTCAGTTCATCATGGAGTCCATCATGGAACACGTGGCCAAGTCCTTGAACAAGGACCCTGCGGAAGTCCGCAAACTCAACCTTTACCAGAAGGGACAGGTGGGCGGCCCCTATCCCCTGTTGGTTTTAAAAAATAAATTGCTGTAAATTGTATTTATTCTGTTGTAGGTAGTTGTCATCACTGTCTTTTGTAATGTGTGTGTGTGTGCATGTGTGTGTGTGCGTGTGTGTGTTTGTGTGTGTGTGTGTGTGTGTGTGTGTGTGTGTGTGTGTGACAGACTTCAGCAGGTGGTATGAAACTGGACTACTGCAACATTCGAGACCTGGTGGCTCAGCTGGAAACGTCATCTGGACTGGAATCTCGCAAGCAAGAGGTTCAGAAGTTCAATCAGGTGAGCGTGGATTGTTAGCAGCTGTACTTTGCCCAGAATACAAGTCACCTTCATTTTAGTGTGCGCTGAAGAAGTCTGCAAAATGGGACCATGTTGCTGTTATTCAGATATGCATCTTTCATGACTCTGTCAGTTGGTGTTCCCAAGCATCAATTCATACAATAGCAGACATTTGTGAAAACCCAGACTACAAACTGTTGATATGCAGGAATTTCAGTGAGAAACATTGTTCCTTTTCTCATTCAGAGCCCAGATTCTGTTAACTTTAGACAAGTCACCAAAGCAGTTTTTTCATATTTGTTTTTTGTCAGATTTATCTGTTGTGATTCTTCGTACAGATTCATGATGCATGAACTATTGAGAGAAACAGAAGTTCTTGTGTTGCATTTATTCTTTCTTTTCGTCGCATAATTTGTGCAGGACAGTGTAGAGAAGATACAGTTAAATGTTATCCTGTAGTGCTCACCTTCCCCCAAATGTGTGTTCAGGCAAACCGCTGGAAGAAGCGAGGGCTGTCCCTGGTTCCCACAAGGTTTGGCTTGGTTTGGCAGTCATCGTATTACAACGTGTTTGTGGCCATCTACCACAGCGACGGCACCATCGCTATAGGACATGGTGGTATTGAAGTGGGCCAAGGTGTCAATCAGAAGGTGAGAAGATGTCATTTGTTTAGGTCTTAATGACTTACATAGATTGGGGGGGATGGGGGGGGGGGCAGTTGGTGGAGTAGTGATTACAACTTCTGCACTTCTGCCACCAGTGCAAAAGGTTGGGGGTTTGAGTTTTACTTTGGGCATCAAATTTTCACCTATAGCATGTGGCACTATTCATATGAGCCAGTCGTTACTTGGTACTCTGGCTCCCTCCCCTGCTTTGCAATGTTCTGCCTGCAGGAGGGAGTGGGGGGGAGGGGGTGTGTGTTTTTTTGGGGTTTTTTTGCTGCCCCAGCTCTTTGCCAGTTCTAGTGGTGTTCCTCCCAGGTAATGGGTGGAATCCACGGAGGGCTCGGAAGCTGGGGCATATTTTTAATTATGCATGATGATGGAGATGAGGATGATGGTAAGATGATGCTATGGAGGTCCGTGTGGTTTGGTACTGTGGGACAGGGCCGCATTCCACGCTTCCTGTCACAAATATCCCGGCATTAACCAGGCCCGGGAACTACGGGGGGGGGGGGGGGGGGGGGGGGGGGGGGGGGGGGTGTTTGGGGGTTTAACGTCCTTTTCCACCACATAGGGTGATAGCAAAGACGGGGCAACGATGAAAAAGCCAGCACAAATATTTGGCCCGAGCCGGGATCGAACTCACGACCCGAGCATTAGAAGTCCAACGCTCTACCATTCGACCACCCCGGCTCCCCCCGGGAACTACGGCACCTGCGGTGCCGGCTGTGTAATCATCCACATCATAAGACATGTCATACCAAGGGAAGCACCCCCAAAGTCGCACCCGTGAAGTGGGTGAATCTCGGCTGTGTGGCAACAGCCTCCCCATTGGGCCCATAGCACACCCGCTCTGGGTAGGAGCTGACCTAGGTAGGAAAAATCCCGCTTGCCTTGGCTGGGACTCGAACTTGGGTCTCCCGGTCCATGGTCCGAAGTGCGGGGGGTGTTAATCTGAATTCCAGAGCATGAATAACTGAAGTGACTTTAAGCACCATTTAATTGGAATGTATTGGTTTACATGAGCATACATATTGTGTTCAAACATGGGGGCGGTCGGTGGTCTAGTGGTTAAGAGACCTGTCACCAATGCGAGAGGTCAGGGGTTCGAGTCCCACTCGGGGCAAAGAATTTTTCCTTCTCGTATGTGGCACCGTTCATTCGGGCCGATCGTCGGGGGTTCTCTCCGGGTACTCCGGCTTCCTCCCCCTCTGCTTTGGAAATGTTCAGCCCACCAAATTTGAAAAATAAATGCAATTCTAAATTCCGAAATTTAAATAGCTGAGCTGACCCTTCGCACCACGTGATTGTAATGTGTTTATGTCCAGTGTGTGAGAGAATGCGTGTGATTCACGTGAGCGTGCGTGTTGGGCTCAGTTCGCGGCGCTTTGAGCCGATTCATGAAATTGGGTAAAGCGCCTATACAATACTCATTATTATTATTATTATTATTATATAGTTTGTGATGCTTTGAGCGAAGCAGTTGGATAATGCACCTACATTGATGCACATTATTATTATTATTATTATTTTTCCTGCAGCACATGAACTGCTTTGAAAAAATGCACATGTGTAGTCGAGGCGGGACTAGATCTAGCGTTTCCAAACAAGACATGCTGAAAGCAGACTGTGCTGTCCTTGGAATTGTAAAACCATGTCACTAACCAGTCGAGTCAGTTTTGTATACACCACAAATTTTGTCCGTCATGACAGGTGGCCCAGGTGTGTGCGTACGAACTTGGCGTGCCGCTGAGTCTGATCCGCGTGGCCAAGGGTTCGTCACTCACCAACGCCAACTCCATCACCACAGGGGGAAGCATCACCAGCGAACTCAACTGTCTGGTGAGATTCACTGCATACAGCAATATGAGATATTTGATTAGATGAGTTAAATAGAGCTTTCACAATGAGGCGCCCCATATCACGGAAAATACACCCCATGAGTTCGATTTCGACCGAAAACTGTAAGTTTTAAGAAGCAGTTGTTTGGTCAAAATCGACAAATTCATGGGGTGTATTTTACGTAATGGGTAGCACCGAATTGGGAAAATTATTTATACCAAGTCGGTACCCGGATTTCTTTGATTTGAAAGCTGGCATTGGCAATTTAAAATTCAAAATCTCTGTCTGAGGTGCTTTGCTTCACGTTGTCCATGGGCTTGGTGAAGTCAGTAGGTCAGTTTCGAAGCCTCCATTCGAGCAAAGAAGATCCACACCAGTTGTGCACCAGTGACCTCACTTTAAAAAAAAAATCATAATGAATCTACGTGGATTTAAATTTGGCTTCTTTGGAGTGTTGCACGTTCATTATACTGTATTTGTGTTTGCTGCAACAAGGGCTGTCAAGGACCTGATAATTTTGCCTGATTTTCACATACAGGGAGAAAACTTAAAAACAGTAAAAAACATGTGATACTCGTACGTGGTATGAAATGTGTGCAGCTTGTAAATTTCAGACCATATCCGGTACCCATTCTGATCAGTCTAGTACGGCTACCCTCGTGTGTGTGTGTGTGTGTGTTTTGCCATCAAGTCTTTCCTTCTTTTTTGTGATTTGATATTGTGATGTATTTGTTATATCTTTGTCTTTGTACTTTGTGTGTATACTGTCGTATGTCAGATAAAAAAGATAAAATAAAAAAAATTAAAAAAAATTCAGACCATGGGCTATCAATGCAACTGTGTTGTCTCCAGGGTGTGGTGAAGTGTTGTGAACAACTGAAGGCCAGGATGGACCCTGTCAAGAAAAAGATGAAGAATCCAACATGGCAGCAGCTGGTCACCGCCTGCTATAAACAGGGTGTGGATCTGTGCGCTCGATATCAGTAAGTGTGATCTGGTTTTCTCTCATTTACATTTTGTTTTCAGTTGTATAGATGCGTGGCCATTCTGTTAGCTTTGTAAAGGAAACTCTTCCCCTGCTGTGTGGAACGCCCTGCAGCCATATTTGAAATCCAGCACCGAGTCTTCCAGGAGCCACCTGAAGACCCATCTTTTCTTAAAGTTCGGATGCAGACTCCTCCTGCTCCTTCCCCCCCCCCCCCCCCTTTTTCTCTGTTTTATTTGAAAACTTATCCCTCTCACTCTCCCCACAGTATGAGCATGCTGTACATGGATTTATTTCAGCACAGTGTAAGACATCATCATCATCATCATCATCATCACCCCCCCCCCCCCCCCCAAAAAAAAAAAAAAAAAAAGGCCAGGCAGGGGTAATGTGAAGTAAATCACTGTGTAAAAAGTTCATGAGGTATTTCTCCACCACAGTGAACAATATTCAGGAGAAATGTCCTATACTTTTACAGTCAGCTAAAACATTATTGGTCCTGTTATTGTTCCCACGGATATGAAGCCCTGTCAACGGCTTGCTCAATATTTCAGGACCAACCCTCAGGACAAGTACGACGCCCACTACAACGTGTACGCAGCGGTGGTGACAGAGGCGGAGGTGGATGTGTTGACGGGACAGTCTCAGCTGGTGCGCGTGGATATGCTGTATGATTGTGGCGAGAGGTAAGCAGCAGTTACTGTCTTCTCACTCTCTACATACAGGCTGCATTCAGCATTGCACGCTCTTAAAGTCTCAATACGTATGATGCATATACAACATTGTGTGGAAAACTTTTCATCAAATATGCTGATGCACAGAGTCAACTGCTTCTTCTTCTTCTTAAGGGAACACGGAAGAAGAAGAGGCAGCACACTCTGTGTATCAGAATTAATCACTTAGGTCAGAATGTAGCACGTAAAACCATTGTGCTGACTCTGGTTGGCGTATATGTTGCTCTATTCATGTACCGTGCACTGAACAGACGACGTTATTTGGTTGCGGAATGAAGACCAACTAGACAGCGCTGATTGGTGGCTATTTTTAGAAGCTTTGTCCAGTCCCGGTCTGTTAAGGAACGTATGGTAGGCTCAAAGGAAGTCGTATTTCTTATTAGAAGACACAAAGTCACGAAAACGGTCGCGAGGGTCAAATGAATGGGAGTGTGTTGCTATAGTACAATGCCACCTTTTTTGTTTTTTTTTTCTTTTGGATGTGTGATTGTTTTCTATTCCATGGCCCGCCCACATCTTTGACTTGCACACTGGATATGTGAGTGCAAATCTATATGAAGGTGATTGAGACAGGCACCGCAAACGTGTCTGCACATGAATTTGTGTTGCCTGAAAACTCCAACCTAATTCCTGCTCACTGGTGATTTGAACTTGTGCCTTAGGACCTGTGGCAGCACCTTAACCACTTAGCGAAATCCCATCTGATAGTCACTTGATATGAATTGAGATCTTTATCTTGCTAGCCACATAAGACACCACTTTGTATCGCATGGTTTTCAGCATCAACCCAGAGATCGACATCGGTCAGGTGGAGGGGGGCTTTGTCATGGGTCTGGGTTACCACCTGACGGAGAAAATGAAGTTTGACCCAGAGTCGGGTGTGGCTCTCACAGCAGGAACTTGGGTATGTAACTGTATTCTGTGCCCCTGTCTAGGTAGGGGCGTGGGGATGTTTAGGAGTGTAACATCCTTTTCCACCACGTATGGGTGATAACAAAGACAGGGCAACGAGAAAAAGGCCAGCACAAATATTTGGCCCCAGTCGGGATTCGACCTCACGACCTGCGCATTGAAAGTCCAACGCTCTACCATTCGGCCATCCCGGCTCCCCCCCTGTATAGGCAGGGGCGCTGAACAGTTTGTGACCTTGCACAGGAAAACGGTGCGTATGTGCAGCAATACTTACATTGAGTTTGAAAATATCTAGAATGTGCACAAAACTTAGCATTGTTGATTCTAATTTGTCTCCTGCACATGATGTATGACCAAAAAGCCTGCATCGCAAATCGATCTTAAATCTTTCAGGAGTACAAGCCGCCTCTGCCGAAAGATATACCAATTGATTTCCGCCTTGCCCTCCTGAAGAACGCTCCAAATCCACTTGGTGTACTACGTTCTAAAGGTAACGTACACATGCATACATGTACATATAACTAGCCCATCGTGAGTTGGCTGGTAAGGCATTACTGAGTTGGGTGGCGTAAAAGTGTGTGTGTGTGTGTGTGTGTGTGTGTGTGTGTGTGTGTGTGTGTTTTGTCTTTTTTTTTTTCATGTGTTTTTATATGTTGTTTTTTTCTGCCAGCGGCGGGTGAACCACCACTCGTGATGTCGGCCTCCGCCTTGTTTGCTGTGAAACACGCTGCTGAGGCAGCACGTGCAGAGATCAAGCAGGACAACTTCTTCCCACTCAGTGTGTACTCCATCTGTAATGCCTCGTATCAAATAAATCTAACAGCCCGAGCCCAGACACCCCCTGCCAAAACAAGCCACAGCACACCAGTAGGAGCCACTTCAAACCACTGTTAGCCTTCCCACTAGGTGCAAAACCGCAACAGATTGCGTAATAGTGGCTTGAAGTGGCTGCTAGTGCTATGAAGATTTCAAGTGAAATTGCAATTTTTGCATGGGCTTTTAAGAGATACCTCATGATAATGAAACAGCCAGCACAGGTTTTTTTTGTTTTTTTTTATCCTAGCTGGCTAGGCACCGAGGTCTCTGGCCATTTCTCTTATTTAAAATAATAAAGATAGGTAAGTGATGCTGCACCACTTTTCCCAGGGGAAGCAACTGGGATTTCCCCCAAAGAATAAATAAGTTTAAATAACAATCTGAAAACCTCAACAACAACAACAACAAAACAAAAAGTCTCCACAACTTTACACTGTCCTATCTCCCTGTAGTTTTTCGGCGAAGCATCTAGTCTGTCATGCATGCTTTTTGAATAATTTATCTCGTCGGTTCACACCAGCAGGAAGCAACGTAAATATATATTTTGTTCTCAGCTGGTAAATGGGCCTAAGCACCATGGATTTGATAAGCACTTGGGTTCTTTCCCCAAATTACAGTACACTGTAGTACTTTATACTTGACTATCATGGTTTCCATCATATACACGCATGCACTTTCTGTCTGCAGACTCTCCAGCGCTGGTGGAGGACGTTCAGACAAGTTGCCTGGTGGATCCCAGCCAGTTTGTGTTCGGAGACTCCACCTAGCTGACACCTATAGACCTTGACTGGCTGACCCATAGTGCCAGACTGTCTTTGGTAGCTTAATTAGTACCCATGCAGGAAGGAGCTGATGTTAAAACCTGTCTAGGCACTCACCTGCACAAGGCAACAACATGCATATACCTTAATGACCTTAACTTTTCGACTGCTTTTTATACAGTACAAATTTTGAACTTGAAGGTCTGGTCGAAAACCAAGGAGCAACAAAAAAAGTTTAGGTTTCAATGTCCAGCCATCTTCACTGAACACTGTGTGTGTCGGTGGGGTTAATCAATGCTAGTTGAAACAGTATCTTGCATCAGAGGGTCTTGAAATGCAAATGGATCTACCCACTGTATGATAAGACTGGTAAAAAAGAACAAACCACTGTACACCAATAGGAGCCACTTCAAGCCAGGTGTCGGCCTTCCCCGCTAGATTGCATAATAGTGGCTTGAAGTGGCTTCTAGTGATCTGAAGATTTCAAGTAAAATTGCGATTTTTGCATGGGCTGTTAAGAGATATAAGAACACCCATTCACCCCCCCCCCCACCCCATCACACACATGCCCGCGTACAACCAGAGATTAGTGTGTGTGTGTGTGTGCGTGTGCGCGTTTGTTTGTTCCATGTGAATATTTCTTCCCCTTGGACTTGATGCACTTCCGATGTGGAGTGCACGTCGTCTCACTGCAAGACGGTGGTGAAAGTAGATGTACCTCAATAGTGATGTGATACAATGTAAAATAGCAACGCTGTTTCATGTGTAAAAAGGAAAATGTACATATCGGAAAGAGGAGAGGATGAGAAGTCTTTGAAAGAAGGGACTGCTTGTATAATGCAGTTTTACGTGTGAAAAGAAATGTCCGTGCTGGAAAGTTTGGAGGATTGAGAGATTTGAAGGAAGGGATTGCCTGAGTTATTTGAGAACTGCATGGGAGTCCCAAATCCTTGAGCTGTATTTTTTGTTTTTTGAGACATGTAACCTTTTAAATGGCTGTTAGATCGTCTTGTGGTCAAAGTGGTGAAACTCTAGAAGTGTCCTTTGGACTTGCAGTGTCTGTTACATGCGATTCAGGAAGAGATGGAAAATGTTTATGTACTTGTTTAATTACTGATACGTGTATGTTATGTAAGTAGATGTGAACCTTGTGATAGAACTTTGCTACCAGATGTTTTTCCTACCACAGAAAATGTTTCCTGTACATGTGTACAGAAAGTGTGACAAGTATATATATATATATATCTGCAGTGTAATTTATAGGAAATCGTTGACACAACATGATGGGTAGTTACACAGGGCGTCATATCCTTGATGGACATCGGTCATAGACAGAATCAGTTTTTATAAATCTCTGATTTTTTTCTTACATAGGCGGACATGTGTCCAAGTGGACAATATTCAGGACTAAATCCTGATACATTTATGGTCAGTAGGGTGATCGGTGGTCTAATGGTGAAGCCTGCTACCAATGCATGAGGTCAGGTTTGAGTCCCACGTGGGGCAAAGAATTTTTCTGTCTGGTATGTGGCACCGTTCATTCAGGCCAGTTGTTATGGGTTCTCCTAGGCACTGTGGCTTCCTCGTCCCTCTGCTTTGGATATTTTCAGCCCCCAAAATTCAAAATAAATGGAATTCTAATTCCAAAACTTAAGTAGCTGAGCTGATCCTCCACACCACATGATTGTACTGTGTTGATGTCCTATGTGTAAGAGAATGCGTGCGATTCATGTGAGTGAGTGTGTGTGGTGTGTGCAGCTCACGGCACTTATAGTCAAGCAATTGGGATTTTTTTTTTAAAAAGCGCCTACAAAATCCACTCTGTAGTTTTTGTTTGTCTATTACAGTTCCTATTACATGAAGCCCTGGCTGTGTATAATATATTTGTGAACTTTGTTTTTTTTCTTTTTTTTCTGTGATACATTTGAAATCCCTGTAGCTCTCTTGTAGATATTATGGACAGTGATGCCCATTTCTGTGATCATGATTATAAACATGCTGGTTACGGGGAAAAGGAAGAGTGTGATCTGAAGGCGTTTCTGCCAAACACCATATTTTCACTACATGCTTGATCTTGCCCTTTAAATTGGGATTCTGTGACAAAATGACAGTCACATTGACAATGAACCTTTAATTGACAATGGTAAAAGACATACAGCGAGTTTGAGCGAAGTATATGCCCTTTGTTCATCTGTCTGTAAAAGGCTCTTAGTGCTGGCAGACTGCCATGACAATTCCACTCACCAAGCTAGCCACACAGTGTCTGTCTGTCTCTCTGACTGTCTGTGAAGTTGTAGTGTCGGTGCTGATACCGTGACAATCAAAAACACGATGGTGAGTTATTTTACTGACCTGATAGCAATAACAAAAAAAATAATTTTTACGTCGAGCATGAGTAAAGACCGAAGAAAATTGTTTACATCAGGCATGTGCCTGAGTAAAGACTGGTGAATACTTTTTACAGTACATCAGGCATGTGCCTGAGTAAAGACTGGTGAATACTTTTTACAGTACATCAGGCATGTGCCTGAGGCAAGACTGATTTTTTTTTTTTATTTTTTTTTTACATCAGGCATGTGCCTGAGTACAGACCGAAGAATAATTTTTAAATCGACATGTGCCCAAGTAAAGACTGAAAGTTGTTCTCATTTTGGTTTCCGTCAGCCCCAACGATTCAGCTGAACAGTATTCAGCGTGGTGATCTTCGGTTGGATTTTGCTCGGAGGTGTGTTGAACAGCGGGTATTCTGCAGTTTAATCTAATGCGTACTGTCGTAATGAGCACAGGACTGTACAACTGAGAAGAGGCATTGATATTCACGGCACTTGTTGCCACGACAAATTTCATTGGTCTTCAATCTCTGGCCACTTTTTGTCGGGCAACAGTTTGATAATAGGGTGTACATTGTTAATGGATGGATCTTGTTTGTAGTGAGAGTTTGGGTTTTTTTGTTTTTGTTTCTGCAGCACTCAATCATGTTACTCAGCTTTATTTCATCTCTTTTTGTGTTGGGAGACACTCGCACAAAACCTTATTTCTAGATGTTGAAGAGATTTCATGTACACTCCTTTTCCATTCGTTCGGCTGACGTTTACACAGCTTTTTTGATGTCTCCACGTTTTCACTCACAATTTAGGTGCTTTGTTCTTTTGCTTTGTTCTTTCGTAATCTCATTATTTATTTCTCTTTTTATATATTGCAATATGGCTCATAACCAACATTTTGCAGTTTTACAAATGCTATCGTTTACAATTACTTATTGTTCACAGTGATTTTTTATGTGTTTTTTTTTTTTTTGGGGGGGGGGGGGGGTTGGGGGATTATGGATTCATGTGGGTTTGTCTGGGTGGGTGTTACGCTGTACATCGCTCAACTGATAAGAATGAAATTTGGTTTGGTTATTGGTTTTTAACAGAGGACAGCAGTTGCTGATGGAAAACGTATTGCTACCACCAAGATGACAGTCAAATTTCGTTTCTCCGTGAAATGCTCAGTTTGTGAAATTATAGCATGATAGTGTTAGTGTGAATACTCGTTTGTGATATTATAAAAAAAAATTAGGCTGTCTCTGTGTCCTGTGATTTGACAGCATATGCAGACCTGTTCTGGTGATATCAGAGAACAATAACGTACGTGTGTGTGTGTGTGTGTGTGTGTGTGTGTGTGTGTGTGTGTGTGTGTGTGTGTGTGTGTGTGTTGTCCTATAAAGGGACGCATTAACAGCCATCAGCCAGTCTAAATGGTTGATCAGATCGGTGTTTTATACCGTCAACCCTAGTGAAAATACCACTGACCCACCCCCACCCTCTTTCGGTGACACCAAAGAGAAGCAACCGACAGGAAAACACACCCACTTGGTACAAGGAAACAAGGAAAGAGGTACTCTAATTCCCATGTCAAACGACAATTGCACACACACACACACGCACGCACACACACACACACACTTGGCACACAAAGACTGAGAAACGGCTCAAAGTTGTAAATACTTCAAATGACATCTGAGCATGAATGTACACAGAACTATGGGGGGGATTACAAAAACGCATTCACTGAAGCATGTGTATACTTTAAATGTTGCCCTCAAAATATTATGATGAACAAAAGTTAATTGAATTTTTGGCTGTATCGAACCGTCCTGGGAAGAGTGCAGTATACCATGGAAACTGATGTACAGTATATCCAAGTGTTTCCTCTTGCCTAGGGTACATCACTTCTGCCAACCAGAAGGCCGGGGCGGTCGGTGGTCTAGTGGTTAAGAGACTTGTCACCAATGCGAGAGGTGAGGGGTTCGAATCCCACTCGGGGCGAAGAATTTTTCCTTCTCGTATGTGGCACATTTATTCGGGCCGATTGTCGGGGGTTTTCTCCGGGTACTCCGGCTTCCTCCCCCCTCTGCTTTGGAAATGTTCAGCCCACCAAATTTGAAAAGTAAATGCAGTTCTAAATTCCAAAATTTAAATAGCTGAGCTGACTCTTCAGTTCGCACCACGTGATTGTAATGTGTTCATGTCCAGTGTGTGAGAGAATGTGTGTGATTCACGTGAGTGTGCGTGTTGGGTTCAGTTCGCGGTGCTTTGAACTGATTCATGAAATTGGGTAAAACGCCTATACAATACTCATTATTATTATTATTATTATAACCATGTTCTCTTCAAATGATGAGCTATCAATTATTAAAGCAACACCGGGCACGGTGTACGATTAATTTGTCATCCAGGATGCAAAAGGTTGACAAATAGACTGTGGAATGTCAGTCGATAACCTAAACAGCTGTTATCACCAGCCTATAACTTCTTGTCTCCATCCTTTCTGCCAGGTCATAACCCCTTTTGAGCTTTCAGGGTTGCGTTCAGTTGACTTTATTTCCAGAGGTACAGACTCCGCCAGCGTTCAGCGTGGAGATAGATTCTTCCGCAACCGTTATATTTTTAGTCACCACAAACTACACAGAATCTTCTTCCAATTCTTCCAATTAACTGACCAACCTCAACATACTGAGGACCATTGTCAGTGTAGCTGTGCATGCTGGTTAACTGTTTTCCGTTCCGCGGTCCGTTTGGCCGAATGGGATTTTTCACGTGCACACTTGATATTATGCGTGCATGTGTACTGAAGGCGAGACAATCATCATAAGCGAGTATGGCAGTACGGTATTTTCTGTGATCATGATTATAAATGATTGTAAAAGGCGCCATAAACGAGTCTGCAGATGAATTTGACTCAATATATATAAAAAAATCTCACCATGTTCCTGCCCACCGGGGACTCGAACCAGGTAGCTCAGGGTCCGATGTTAGATGCCTTAACCACCAGATCAAAACCCCTGAATCTACAGAAAAACATTGCATCTAGTGACAAGAAGAAACAATCTTTGGCCGCGGTTCGATTTGTGATAAATTGTATGCCATTATATGGATATTTTATTACATTTTTTGTGTACATGTGTAATCAGATACATAAGATGATGTCTCTGGTGTAATGTAGAAGAGCATAAAATCACAGAAAATTCACTCATGCCTCCACAAACTCGGCTAGGATACCCAATGTGCTACCTTGGCAAGTTCACTTCAGAGTCGACAACACGCCCACACACCCGTCATGTGATTCACTTCGTCACTAGTCTAGCATAGCGTAGCGTAGGATCAAAGTATAGCATAGGGTCGACTTAACGCAGCCCAACTTGGCTGTTGTGCAGGAAGCTAACAAATGTTATTGTACGGGGGCGGCCGGTGACCCAGTAAGGTGTAGTTGTCCGCTACTTGTGCGACGAGTGTGGTGTCAGTAAGTTCGACCCTGACTGTGTCAAACAACAAACTCCCCCGAAAAGTGCTTTCTCCTAACGTTGTCGCTTTGAATAACTTATCAACCACAATCAAGGATACACCAAAAGTGGCCGATCTGTCAGACTGGATTGAACAGTGTTCAGCTGGACTGTTCAGTTAGCGTAGCTATCCCCTCTTTAACCTGCCCATTAGGGCCGTCTCCAGTCATGTCTGTGGTTGGAACCAATTCAGTTAGTCCCACAGACTGGACTGAAGCTAACAAATCCGCCGACGCACGCCTTTTTCAAGTACGCGGTCCGCATTTCACTGAAATCCTAATGTAAGGTAAGTTGCGCGTGTACTTCTTATTCATGGCTTGCGTAGCTGGTGCGAAACCAAGCCTGGCGTTTCGTGTTCAGCAAATAACTTCCTTCTTGTGTGTGACACATGACGTGTGCCCATTTTTCCTTTGGGGCTCACTTGTGTAACAAAGTGAGCTATGTAATATGTATTAATCCTTTTTCGTCTGTCTGTCAGTCTCTCTGTGGGTCACGCAAAACTTTAACATTGTCATTTTCTCAGAATCTACAAACAGCAGAGGCACCAGACTTGGCATCCTGATAGACAGTGACAGAACCTTTCAAAACATGCCCTTTTGAATGACCTTGATTCAAGGTCAAGGTCTTTTAAGATGTCTGTAACTTTAATCAGTATTGGCATTTTCTAAGAATCTACAAATATCAGAGGCATCACACTTCGCATGATGATAGACATTGATAAGATCTTTACTGGCATACCTGTATTCAGTGACTTTAAGTCAAGGTCAAGGCCATACCAGCTGTTCGTGAGAAACGACAGACTTGAAAACTTCAGTTAAGTTAACGTTCAAGTTCGCTTTTTCTCAGAACCTGAACAATAAACAGCAGAGGCACCAAACCTGGCAAGATAATTGACAGCAATAAGACCTTCCCAGAAATACTTTGTTAGATGACCTTGACTAAAGGTCAAGGTCGTTAATGCTCTCTGTTGCGAATTTTAAAATCAGCATTTTCACAGAAACTACAGACATCGAAGGAATCACGCTTGGCATAGTCATAGACATTGATAAGATCTTTACTGTCACATCTTGCTTGAACTGATGACCTTGACTCAAGGTCAAAGCCATACGAGTTGGCCCTGCTAAACTGGAACATTACAATTTTCTCAGAAACTGCGACAACCAGAGCCGGACTCTAACCTGGACCTTAGACCTTTACAGAATTACTCTTCTGAAAGTGAGCCAAGCAGGTTTCTGCCTCTCTAGTCAGTTTTAAATATCTGTACACTTGCTGTTGCTTGAAAGATTAATACGGCTGTTTCAGGCATGCAGTGCAGGTAACGCTGAAGCCTATGTGAGTGTAGATTCAAAAGCGTCAACGGAATACGACAGCGGACTGATGAGTCAGTTGGGCGTGTACTTGGGATTGTGTGTGTGTGTGTGTGTGTGTGTGTGTGGAATCCCGGCTGGGGCCAAATATTGTGCTGGCTTTTTCATCGTTGCCACGTCTTTGATATCACCCTATGTGGTGGAAAAGGACGTTAAACTCCGAAACACCCACCCACCCACCGTGTGTGTGTGGATACAATGGGCTGGGGGTGGGAGGTCAGTGGCGAGAGGGTGTGTTCAAATGTAGAACGGCGGATTACCGCGTACGCGTGTAGTCATGTGAGTAAAGGATGGATTTGATAAGCACTTAGTGGAGTCGACTGAGACAGTCGAGCAGGAGAGTATTGAACTTTCAGTGCTCGGGTCGTGACGGGGAGGCGAGATAGCCGAATGATAGAGCGTTGGACTCTCAGTGCTCGGGTCGTGAGTTCGCATCCCAACTGGGGCCAAGTACTTGTACAAGCCTTTTTCTCTTTGCCCCGTCTTTGGTATCACCCACGTGACACATGGTGGAAAAGGACGTTAAACTCCCAAACACCCACCCCATCCTGGGGTTGTAAGTTCGCCGGATTCCCGGCTGGGGGCCCTTATTTGTGCTGACCTTTTTCTCAGTCGTCGCCCCGTTCGAGTCAGTTTGATATCCGCAACCGTACTTGATGGAAAAGGACGTTACACCCCCAAATACCCACCCACCCGATCTTGATGATAAGCCGGCGCTTAGGGTTTTTTTCTTCTTTTTTTCCAGATGATGGTAGAACGTTTTCTAGATAAAGAATAAGTGATGAAGATGCCATGTTCTCGCTGGATAGATACAAAAAGTTACAAAAAGTTAAGGACCAGTCAACATAATGGGTGACAGTTTCAGAAAAAATAAACGAATAAGATTTTTCCCGTAAAATTCGGTAGCAAGGTTAAGGGGTAATTAGTGAACATGGCGACCACTGTGTGGATGGCACGTGCGCGTCACACAGCATGCTTGGCGCGTTTGAAAATCTGCAATTTCGGCAAAACTAGACCGAGTTTCAGTGTTCAGTGAGCGATACCTGGGGCTTTCTGCACGGCAAAAATGAGATGCAGGTCAAAGAATGCATCCCTGGTTATGAACTGTGCTCATTTGTTTGCCTACATAAGCCGCCGTTTCAGCGATGTTCAGCACTACACCAGCATGCCACCACGACAAAAGTTGAATGATATTTGCAAATGGTCCTTAACTTTTTGTGAAGGCTGTATTAGCGATAAATCACTTCTAGTGTAAGATCGCTTGATGTTGATACTCGATCCTGCTGTCCTTTGCCAGCTCATTAGAAACTCAGTCTATGCTCGTAACGCCGCTGAGATGGCAACTTCTTTTAATGCTGTTTGCCACATAGAAGGATGTCAGCGCGGTCATTTGGCCATTCAGTCACGGTGTGACTGTTTTCAAGTTCAGTCGTGAACTATGGCCGTAGAACTATCAACACGTTGGACTGTTAACACGTAGGACTGACTATCCGCGACACGCACCCTCCTTTTCCCATTCGAGAAATGTAAATAATGTTCGGTTTCAACCACTGACTGACCGGTTTTGGCGAATGGTGTTCATTTTTCCAAAAAGGTCTTGCCATGTGAAGCGTTTGTGTGCACTAAGTAAAGTGTGTGCCAACATGATTTGTCCTACACGAATATCAGTACTCTCGTTATCAGAGAGCGCGTGCTACGTTTAGTACACTCTCTCTGTTACTATCATAGTCCTCTTGTTCACTGATAACGCGTCAGTTTGTCAGTAATTGTTCACTTTGTTTGCTTTTGTGACCAGAACTGACTAAACGAACACTTTTGGGCTCACAACAAATCTTAGAAGATGATTTGGAAAGCCAAACACAGAAGCTAAGTCCTCCAATATTTTATAAGCGACCGTTTAAGCTTTTGCCACAAGCGTCGCTTTTAAGCAAAGTACATTTGTCTGTCTGTGCCTGAAAACCACCTCGTAGTCTATTCTTGAAGTTTTCTAATTCTGAAGATTTTCTCGTGATCTCACGCCGTTCATATTTGTATTTGGCAAGTACGATTTGTATTGTTTCGGCCATGTTCAACATTCAGTGTATGTCCGTATTGCCATGTAACAACAATCAGTATTGGTTCGCCAGTCCTGGTTCGCGTTGTGTTAAAATATATTATCACATACTTGTGTATGCATAAAGTGTTTATAATTATTATTAGATGTATATTGAGTTCTTGTTTGAATGCTGAGGTTTCAAGTTAGGCCTCGCACCGCCAGGGAGGGAGGGTGACAAAAAGATTTGATAAAATTGTCGTGTGTGTGTGTGGAAATGTACTCTGTAATGAAGAAGGGAAGACAATATATGGCCGTCTGTTTGACTGTCGCATTCCATAGCTATGCAAATTTGATTGTGGACAACGAATAAAATTGAAATGATGTGTCAAAAAAAAAAAAAAATCCGGTTTCACTTCAGGGAAACCAACTGGTTTTAGATTTACGACATCAGTATGGCGCGGAGTCCGGGACAGCATCACGCTGACGTTGGGTACTGGCGTCAGTGTGTCCACCATTGGTTTCCGAGACTTCTGGAACGGACATATTTCGTCCCTCCGGTCTACATGAACAGGGTGCATTACGAGTTGATAACTCTCGCTGGTATAAATGTCGACATCACACAGCCGCCTGTCAGAGAAATGCCACGCGGAGCTCAGCCAGCCTTACAACTGAGCCACGTCCGGGAAGACCAGACTCAGCAGCGCATCTTGCACTGTCTTCAGGAGCTAGCGGAAGTGAATGAGGAGCCCATGATCGTCGTATCGCAGCTTCAGTTCGGCGACTACCTCCGCAACCCGTGCTACGCGGCCGCCGCCAGTATGCTGCCCAGACCCTTCGACTTGAGAAAAGAAGAGAAGCATCGGGGGGACTTTGACTTGCTGGTCATTCACAAACACCATGGGCTGTTAGCGGCTGAGATTAAAACGGTAGGAGACAACTTCGCGAGCCTGTCCGGCCTAACGGAACAGCGGCAGGACGACCTGGTGGCGAAGAAGGTGCAGCAGGCGGTAAAGCAGCTGAACAAATCCGGTGACGTACTGAGGCACCTTGTTTCCGACCAACAGCGTCCAGCCCCGGTAAGGAAAACTCTGATGCTGCCAAACATCACCAGACTTCAGCTCCAGCGTGTACTACTCAACCACCCGACAGTCAGACAGGTTGGTGCAGAGCAAAAGAGAAACAAAACAATAGAGAGAGAGAGAGAGAGAGAGAGATTCCGTTTTTGAGTCAAAACGGCATGGTCGTAATTTAGTCTTCAAACAAATTTTCAGAAAATAAGGATGCACACTCTCTCTCTCTCTCTCTCTCTCTCTCACACACACACACACACACACACACACACACACACACACACACACACACACGCGCACACGCGCACACGCGCACACACACACACACACTGCGAGAACTCAGTGTAGCGGCTAGGTGCAAACATATGATGTAAAATTTCAAGTTAGCACAACTGAACAGAATCTTGATACATGTAGTAAGAGAACAGCAAACAGATATTTTGCGCATCAGTAACGCGTTGTTTTTGCGTTTATGGCATCATCAGCAGGAGTTGTGTCAGTGTTTAGACATCCAGGATACCTCCGATCTCCTAGACACTTGTTTATGCGCTGATCACCTGTCAGACATGAACACCCCTTGTGACGTCACCGCAGATGTCCTAAAGCGGCTCTCTGATTGGTGGACCAGGATTATGGCAGGACCTCGTATCTCTCTCACAGATGAAGAGTACGTGGAGTTGGTGGCCAGGTAAGATGATATAACCTACTGCAGGATCAGTTTAGATGCCATTGGCACGTGCTCTGTGTGGATGCGATATACATGTACAGTATTGTAACAAGCAACAGCCCCTGTACGCGACGCCGACTTCATATACTTTCACTAGAAGCCAGAAATCTGAATCTTTTTCAGTCGTCAAGTTTTACAGAAAAAGTTTTTTTTTTTAAATCTTGAAGTGCGGGTGCCATGACAGGTTGCAGGTGTGAGCATGTGCATGAATATTGATTGATGATCAATGATTGATTACAAAAAATTGTTGGGGGGGGGGGGGTGTTCAGATGGACGGAGTTCGGTTGCTTCATGCGTTCCGCGGCAGGGAGGTTTTGGCTGCTCAGTATCGGGTGGGTGGGTGGGTGTTTGGGGGTTTAACGTCCTTTTCCACCACACACGGGTGATATCAAAGACGGGGCAACGATGAAAAAGCCAGCACAAATATTTGGCTTCAGCCTGGATACGAACTCACGACCCGAGCATTAGAAGTTCAACGCTCTACCATTCGGCCACCCCGGCTCCCCTGCTCAGTATCGAGTCACGCTCGCAGTGCACTGATGGGAGATGGATGGACCTACAAGCGTAGTGATAATCAGCTGTGGCAGGGATGAGATGAGAGGCGAAATCAGTCGGCGCGTGCAGTTTGCTCTCTGTCCACACTCATATGGCGGCAAGCTGGTGCTTTGTTTCTTGCAGATTTTGCGGACCGGCTACTACCGTGCAAGTGTTTTGTGCAGCAAAAGCGCCTGGTCCTAGAAGTGTAGGGGAAGGGGTGGCAGAGACGTCACGCAGGTTCACACGCATCGTTCTCCACCCACATCAAGTGGACGTCCTCAACCAGAACCGTCCACTGGTCTTCTTGTGTGGGCCCCCAGGCACCGGAAAAACGCTGGTGCTCGTGGTGAGGGCGCTGGACTGGCTGCACAGAGGGTGGGAGGTGCACGTCATCAGTACCTGGAGCGGCAGCATGGCTGCGTCCTACCTGATAGTCCACCAGCTTCAGCAGAGTGCAGGCCACAGGGCGCGGCAGCACGTGCACCTGCATGTGTTTGACTTCAAGGAGAAAGGTCAGGTGGAGGCCGCGGTCAAGTGTCTAGTGGCCGCTGCCAGTCGCGGCCCGCTGTGTGTGGTGGTGGATGAAGTGCCTCAGTATGGTTACAGGTCAGTCATGATAACAGACGACTCCACTCCTGTCAATCAAAAGAGACCCCCCCCCCCTCCCCCCCCCCCCCGAATTCAGCCAATCGCATGCCGCGGCATAATGAGCACAACAACACATGGCATGGTCTGGCAAACTTTCTTGCCAGACACTGCAATAAGGGAACTTGAAGAACATGTATTTCGATATGACTGAAACATGGAAAGAAAGCAGGAAGTCCATTGACGTCATTTGAAGAAAAAGACCATTACGTCAGTCGCTTCCATCTTGAAATCACCCCGTTCTCCGTAAAATGACACCATGGACGTACTGTGTTTTGCCTATACCAGGCGAACTAAAGGGGCGGGGCCGCAGTTTGGTCTCGGGGCTTGCCGAGTAGAGTCGTCCAATATCAGCGTTAACACGTGGGTTTCATGTTTTACCCACTCACTAGTAGACTCAGCGATGATATCAATCCAAATATTGAAAACTTCTTCTTGATCACTTAGATGGTAAAACCGGTTCTTTGTATGAAAGATTTTGTCATCTCTCGCCAACTTAAACAATTTTTTTCTGCAGAAAACTTTGTTGTTGTTTTTACGGCAGAAAATTCAGTTTTTCTTCAGAAACAGAATCAGTTTTTGTTATTTCCGTTTTAGCTTTACTTTTTCTGTCATCTTCCATTGTGATGCCATTTCTTCTGTTCGTCACTGATATTCGAAAGTGGTCAGGTGACTACCTTCTGCACCGAGCTGTACAAACACGTCCCTGGACTCCGACTGTGGGCCGCTAGCGTGCATCACGGTCGCAGACCGCCGTGCTTGACGGAAGTCCCAATGGCCGAGCCACTCAGAACACCGCCGGTCGTCACCAGGGAGGTGCAGGAGTCAGTCGCTATCAAGCAGAGGGGCGATGTCCGTGACTACATTTTCAGCCCAGCACCTGCACCATGTGATGGACCGATCACCCACTACTTGTACCACTCAGGCCCTGACCACAGTGAGGGAAGTCCGGTGGATTGCAAACGGTGCGGAGAGCACATTGCCCGCATCCTTACTGAGCTGCATGTCGGTGTCACGGGTGAATATCGGCACCGTTCTGCCTTTTTTTTCCCCACACAGAAACTAGATTTGCGGCCTCCATTCCACTTGTCTGAGGGAAAAATGATATGTATTTTATACAATTAGTTTGTTGTTGATTCACTTGTTTGTCTACACTCAAAATCAAACAATTTAGGTATGCAATTCAACAATACCCTTATTGACAAAATCATGAAGTTTCATGGATCCAGTAGAAAAACTGACTAACATACAGACATGTAACACATGATGTACAGAGAAGGTTATATGACCCAGCTGCCTAAAATTATGTAGTACAGTCATAAAATCAAGAGGACTAACTTTTTTGGAGAACAGGACCACTATGTAAAACTTGAGCTTGATTTAACCCACGACTACGGGCCTAACCCAGACTAGGACAAAAGAAACCCAAAAGCAGAATTAATTAAAAAAGGAAGTGAAGAAAGGAAGAAAAAAATCCTTCTGTAACGGCTTAGGCACCTTGCTGGAATGGGCCCGCTTCTTGATTTAAAACAAAAAATAACAGAAAATTTAACCCTACAGCTAGTTTAGTTTGAGGTTAGCCCGGGGCTAAAAGCTCTAACCTTGACCTTTACATATGGGCCCTGGAATGTTCCCTACTGTTCAGCACATTTTGTTCCCAGGTCCTGTGACCGTTCCTGGTGGCACAAGTGATGCTGCTTCTCCGCCTACCAGCTCCCCAAGCAGTAAGAGTAAGCTGAACTCTATCAAATGCCACAGTATCCTGCTCTTCTTCTGCATTTCCCTTCTGATTGAGGAGCCAAGATAGCCGAATGGCAGAGTGTTGGACTTTCAATGCTCGGGTCAGGAGTTCGGCGAATACCGGCCGGGGCCAAATATTTGTGATGGCCTTTTTCTCGTTGCATTCAGCATACTGACGTGTTAAACTTAAAGGGGGTAATGCTACCATTTTTATGCTCACAGATTATTCTGAGCTGTTTTCATCATACCACTAAGACACCTGGGTGATGACAGTGTCTGTAATGCTGGCTCTGATCCAACAAAAGCGTACTTGATGCAGTGACCATACCAAACGCTCCAGTAGTGTAACAACAGTTGTAGAATTCGAATGTTTGGCCACTCGGGCAAAGTGTAAACAACATTGTATCCCATCAAGAGCTCTACTAATTATTAAGAGTATTTAGAGCATACATGCAGGCGCACTCATGGGTGAAGCTGTTCGAAAACATAAGTTGGTCTAGTAAAGATGGTATAAGTCCGTTTAATGTGTCATAGTCAGCATCACTACCACTTCATGAGGTTTAAAAAAAGAAAAAAACAAAATATGGCGTTCAGTCAGCGGGCTGTGGTAGTACGCTGGTGGTGTGTGATTTCTTTTCCAGACAAAGCCATTGCTACCATCCCAGCGCCACTGACCTACAGCGATGTCTTCCTTCTGACTGTGTACAAAGATCACTTCCACGATGAAGAGAGAGACACCGATGGTAATTTAGTCAGGCCTGCAAGCAGTTTTGTGCGAGTTTTGCGAGAACGAGGGATCCCTGTGCGCGTGGTTCAGAAAAAGGACACGAGTGCCTTACAGGATGTAGCTCTTCAAGCAGGTCCAGAAGCTGTGGTAGCTACAGAAGCAGGCGCTGTTCGTGGTCTGGAAAGAAAGGTGGTCATCGTGGTGCAGACGGGCATGACAGCGACAGGAACAACTGACGAGTGGTATGGTCGACTGGACGCAGCATCACGCACCACTGCACAGCTGATCTGGGTTGTTTACCCAAGCAATAAAGCATCTGCAGCAGGAGGGGGCGATCACAATTAAAACTGAGCAAGAATGTGATGAAGAGTGAGCCACACCGGAACAAAGGTACATTGTAACGCTATTATGTTTGAGTCTCATTGGTCAGCGCATTAAAAATTACTGGTGATCATTCCACGATGATCCCAAGTCGATGATCGTGTGTGTTTAAAACTTCTGTGTTTGAATACAGCACTTGGCGCGCCGGTGACAAAGTTTGACTTCATCGGGCTTCATACCGGAATGATCACCTCGAAGTTAACAAACACAGACAGTTCATTGCCTTAGTGTACCATGTTTTCAGCCAACTGTGATACATGTACTCAGTGAAGAATGTAATGACTTGTCATGCCAAAAAAAAAAGTTCATACAGTCTCAGCGAACAACTGTGATACCAAGTGGTCAAAATGACATCAATGCAGTGACTGCATCATTTGTTATAAATGTATATACATGTATTTGTAGTCTTATTTATGAATGTGTTTGTTGCTTATGTGGAACAGACAAGCAGTTTCCCTTTTAGGATTAGAAAAAGTATTCTGTTTTCTGTATTTTCACCCTCCCCCACCCTCCCCTCACCTTCACCCTCCCCCACCCTCCGCTCACCTTCACCCTCACGCACAGGCAGAAAAAAACCAAACTCAAAATGACATAGAAACACTTATAATGACCTCTGGGTAAAATTAAGGCATCTAAACCAAACCAGGACAATCGGTACAAAAACTCATTCACTGAAATTCTTCATACACCTTCAAATATCCCACAAATCAAGATTAAGAAAAATGAAAAGTAGCGTATAATGGACCAGGTGTCTGACACGAAGGATTGTAACCATGGAACAGATCTGGTGACTACAATGAGCTGAAAGTACTGAACGAGACTGTGAATGAATACTGCTGTTGTCGTCAGTAGCTGCCTGCACGCCCACATTCTTTGTTATCAACTGTAGGTCTGGCGAAATGTATCCGTTTGCTTGTCAAGGACAGGCCCAAGACTCTGTTTCTTCTTTCTGTTTATACTGACTGGAAGCTTGGAGCTTTCAGCAGAGGCGCTGGTAATGACCTCTACAAAATGGGGGCAGCATTTCTGAAGAATCCAGCACCAGAAAAGTCCTAGTTTCTTGCGGACTAGTAAAGTTACTTGACATTTTGCCCGTCCTGTTAGCTGCTCGGAGGTTGCAGTTGTGTTCTGCAGTTCTGTTAAGACAGTTTCAAGGGGAACTGCACTGCAGGAGATGTGTTATGAAATGACGTTGGTAGTGTAGGCGCCTTTCGGTGGTTTGGGAACTTGCTGTGGATCCAGCCCGGCCTGCTTCATCTGAACTGCGATGTCAAAGAGGTAGTCGTAGCACTCACACCTGGGGACAAAACAAGCGATTATTAATTCATTTTTGATAGGATTTTTTCCTCACTCTGGAATGGAATTTTCCTCTCTCTCTCTCCCCCCCCCCTCTCTCTCTCTCTCACACACACACACACAAGTTCACTCTCTCACACACGCACACAAGCTTGCTCGCTCTCTCTCTCGCTTGCTTGCTCGCATGCACGCACGCACGCATGCATGCACGCACACACACACACAAGCTGTCTCTCTCTCTCTCTCTCACACATGCACACAAGCTTGCTGGCTCTCTCCTCTCTCTCTCTCACTCGCACGCATGCACGCACGCACACACAAGCTGTCTCTCTCTCTCTCTCTCACACATGCACACAAGCTTGCTGGCTCTCTCCTCTCTCTCTCTCACTTGCACGCATGCACGCACGCACACACAAGCTGTCTCTCTCTCTCTCACACATGCACACAAGCTTGCTGGCTCTCTCCTCTGTCTCTCTCACTTGCACGCATGCACGCACGCACACACAAGCTGTCTCTCTCTCTCTCTCTCACACATGCACACAAGCTTGCTGGCTCTCTCCTCTCTCTCTCTCTCTCACTTGCACGCATGCACGCGCGCGCGCACACACACAAACACACACACACACACACAAAATGCATCTCTTGGTGAACAAAAAAAGCTGGCTAGTAAAATGTGTGAATGAACGGTAAATGCTTGACTCAGAACACACACACACACCCCAACACACACACCAACACACACACACACAAACACAATGAAATTATCCACATGTACTTACATGGACTTCGCCTTTTCCCAGGTATCCCCCCAAACATAGACTCCGTGGCGTCTGACTAGCACTGCACATGCGTCAGGGTAATCGTCCATCGCTTGAGCCATTGCATCCTGCACGCAGTACAGTCAAACAGATGAAATAAAGGGGATGAAGCCCAGCTAATTGCCAATCATACAAACATACATGCATACATGCGTCCACCTCATGCAATTTTGAAATAACATGTAGATGGTCCCGCCAAGCATATTCAATTCAATTCAAATTACTTTATTAATCCCAGAAGGGAAATTATAGGCCACCATAAAAAATAATAAGACATAATAATAACAAATAAAAGTTGAACTAACAGAAGCTTCAGTCACACACACAAGTGTACACACACACACAAACACACACACATTCGTATAAGTCCAAAGCACTTATGCTCTTAAAATATAAAACCACTCACAAACACAATTATATCTGAAACACTCACACACTCATAAATAAAATGTAGTCTCACACACACACAAATCAAAGTCTTGTGTACATGTACTCACACACCTAAAAAAAGCAAACCAAAAAACCCCAACCCTCACATACCAGAACATAAGTCTGAAACACACACGCACACACAAACACACACACACACGGGTACGATACAGCAAGAGCATAACCATGATACATGTACCAGTTTTTCTTAACTAAAGGAACTGCACAAGGCACAAGGCTGTTTGTTTTCTTTCTGTGCTTTAGTGCTCACTCTGCTGAGCCCATCACAACTGTTATCACTTTTGCACTTCTGTTGAGACATAGGCATTGGAAATGTTAGAATCCATTCACTTGCCTGCAGATCTTTTTCCTCAGGTGTATTTTCTACTATAGGCACAACCAGCTCCTCGTCAAATCGATAGTTAGTGCCTGCAACAACACCAACAACAGTGGACCACATTAAATTCAAATCATACATTGAGGTTGACTGTCCCTTTGTACTTCTCTCTGTGCATCTTAAATTTAATCCCGTGAACACCCTAACGAAAAGCTGACTAAATGCAGCAATCAAAATAAATTATGTTTACATGCTGCATAACGATTTTACTGCGGATAACAATCATAGTTGTCTTGCTATCTAAGGGAAATTTTCAAACCTTGCGTTCACATTTTACAACAAGCTCCACAATATGACTCGGTTCAAACGAAGCCTTTGAAAATACAGCAACAAAACAACTACAAAAGCAAAACCAAAATGCAAACAACAATGTTACCTTTCTGACATTTTTTAATGCCTTTAATCATTTCTTGATGGGTGATGCGGAACTCTGTCCCTGGGTAAAGCAATGTTGCCATGACTGCGGCCTTGGAATGGGTATGAATCACAGCTCCAGCATCTGTCGGTAAATAAATATAAGTGCATACAGTGGCTTGAAGTGGCTCCTACTGGTGTGCTGTGGTTGTTTCTTTCTAACCAGTCTTATCATATGTGACCGTCCACGAGATAACCCGGCGTAAGACGCACGCCGCTGTTCCGAGCTAGAGGCTAACAAAGGTCAGCGGGTGCTATCTGGTCGATATTGAGATTTTGCCAAAATCAGGTAGTTCTGCCCTTAAATTATGATGTCTTAAAAGGAGTTTTTTTGCACTGTAAAGAGCAAAGCTGTTTCTTTAAGATGGCTCCAAAAACAAAAATAAGAGAACATTTTGCACTTAAGCCGGGTTTTCTCATGGAAGGTCACATATACTGGGCAGGGGGTGGTCGGGCTTGGACTCGTACGACACAAATCAGAAAACCGTGAAAACTCTTACTTCGCATGGTGTAGGCATTCATAAAAAGTGGAGTACACTGGCTTTTCTTCAGTTTCTTTTTCGGGGGTGGTCCTTCCAGATCCTCGTTGTTTATAGTCTGAACAAACAGGTCTTCCGGCTGAATGCGCTCCTTCTGAACACCAGATGGTGCTATGAAGATCTCGTCACTGTGCAGGAACACACACACACACACACACACACACACACACACACACACACACACACACACACAGAGGATATTTTTGTTTCAAGTAACAGCAATCAATATTGACATTGCACATTAATTATTAGAAATTCCTGTCCAAGTATGAACAATGTCCTGTCGAGTTGTTTTCAAGTATGGGAGTGGGTATCAAACCACTCAATAGTCTGACTTGACTGGTCATATTAGGTGAATGTAAATTTATATGTGTGCATTGTATCTTCCTTGAGAATGGTTTCTAACTGTAAAAAGGTCCTGTAGGCATGCACAGGAAGACTTACTCCAGCTAGTTTGTTTTTTTTATGTCCCAACTCTTCACCAGCTCCAGTGGTGTTCCTACCAAGTCATTGGGGGAATCCACAGAGGGCTCAGAAGCCAGCACAATTTTTTTATTATGCATGAAAATGGAGATGACGATGATGGTATGATGATGATATGGAGGTCCTTCTGGTGTGGGACTGTGGGACATTCTATGCTTCCTGTCATAAATATCCTGGCACTGACCAGGCCCAGGAACTACGGCACCTGGCCATGTAATAATATACATCATAAGATGAATCATAACAAGGGAAGCACCCCCATGAAATGGGCGAGTCTCGGCTGTGTGGCAACAGCATCCCCATCGGGCCCATTGCACAACCACACTGGGTAGGAGCTGACCCAGGTAGAAAATATCCCGCTTGCCTTGGCTGGGACTCGAACCCGGGTCTCCCAGTCCAAAGTGCTTAGCTAATCACTACACTTTGGGGGCCAGTAAGACTTACTTCAGTTTGATGCTAATGCCTCCACCAGTTCCTGTGACCCAGCCAAGATCATAGAACACTCTGCACAGCTCTGGAATAAGATTCCTTGGGTGTTCCTGCACACAGTTCAATAATCATGCTTATGACCTCGTGGCACAAAACCAATTCAACCCGGCAATAATAAAGTTAAGCAGTGCCATTATTCATAGGATGACAAACCAGCCACATACACACATCTGCATACTATGCCAAAACTAATAATAAGCTTACTAAAAAATATACATAATTAACCTGAGTGATTGTCACAAAATTGATCACTATATTTGGTCAATATGTTTCACCTTAAAAGTTTGTATGTTCTGGGTAACTTACCTTGGGATAGTTAGCATCCATCGCTGCTTAGTTTTCGGTACTCGTGTGTCCGGTGTCGTGACCCGTTTTGTTTGCTGTGAGGCTGACAGCTTAGGTATCTGGCCACAGCTGTGACCTAGGAGCTAAAATCCCAACCTGTGAATGATAACCACCTATGTAAAATCAATACAGTTGTGTTCACATGGCCTTGTACAAAACGTGCACATTGAAGATACTGGAAACGTTAACAGGTAAAACGCAATGCAGTCTTTTTTTTGGTTGGAGAAAAAATATGCTCACCTGCGATTCTTTTTTAAAGTTACGATTACTGTGGGCTTTGTGTCAGATTCCTGCACCTCTCCCTGAAAGATAAGACAACCGGAAGTTGAAGCAGACGACAAGAAGAAAGAGCACTCTCAAAACGACCTTCGGATTTCGGATTATCTCCCTCGCTGTCCTTGCAAGAAGAACGATGTCGGCTACCGGCGGCGGAGGTCTTGGACGAATGTCATCAATTCTAAATGGCCTACGGTTGATACTGTCAAGGACTCCTGTACACCATGCTGCTGTCAGGCATTTTTACCTCCAACGGGCGTGTGAAGGTGATAAATTAATGCAGGAAACCCCATGCATTTGGTCGGTCAGGGTCTCATGGGGTTAGCAGTGCTTGGAAATGGGAAACGGAAACAGCATGCAATGTCAGTAAGGTCCAGCAAAGTGTTGCGCAGCAGAGCTTTGTACATAGAAATGAACGTTTCATTTTACAGATTTGCTTATATTTATTTGGTATGTTTCATGTGTTTCAGCTGTCCACAAAGTGGAAATGCCTTCACTGTCACCAACCATGGAAATGGGCACCATTGTCAAATGGCACAAAAAAGAAGGTATGTTTGAACTTTATCATGTTACAGAATAATTGATTGAAATATATATATATATATATATATATATATATATATATATATAATCCTCAGTGGACGTAATTGTACAATTTTTGTACAAACTGCACTGTCACATAGTTAGATGTGTTTTTTTTTTTTTGTTTTTTTTCAAGATGTCACTTGTGAAAAATGAGCACAGATCACACAACTTAAGTTCTTGTGAATTCGTAATTGTAATCCCAGTGGGCTGTTCGGTTGCTAGTGTGATGCTTATGTTTTGTTCGATTGTGTGTTTGGTCTGTTCAGACAGCAGCAACATTATTTAGTTCAATTTCAGAAGTTTTCCCATTTACCAGGCACAATGTCACTTACCCAGTAACACTGCTGACCAGCCCTACAACTCAGGCATCCTTAAATGTTAATGTTACAGCAAGAGTAACGCTTGGGAGGAGGGGGGGGGGGGGGCAAGTGTACTCCGTCCTTCAGCCCGGCCAGCTCTCATGATATTTCCCCGCTAGTTTCACGGAGAGACTCGTTACGGGAAAGTGAAACGGTTACAAATTACTACAGATACTGTGCACACACACATATCTTCTGATACATCTCATGGCTACATTTATTTAATGCTTTCATTTAAGTTAAATCTATAAAACAAAGTTAGCTGTAATGTGACTCCAACTCACTGATAAATCTAGGATACATTTGTACCTGTCCCACGCAGCTGGAGTACATCTGTTCCCCCTGAAAATGACTGGTATACATTTGCACCCCCCAACAGGCAAACTATACCAACTGAGCAACAAAAAGTTGACATATAACTCAAAAGGTTAACTCTTTGACGACGAAGCACAATTTCTAACACTGTTAGAAATTGTGCTTCGTCGTCAAAGAGTTAACATTTGTTTATTTGCACATTCTGTTTGCAGGAGATACCATAGTTCCTGGAGATGTTCTGTGTGATATTCAGACAGATAAAGCTGTGGTCAGTATGGAGTACGAGGACGAGGGAGTCTTGGCCAAAATCTTGGTAAGTGTAATGTTGGTAACACCAGATGTTAACCAGTTGTATTATAGTTTATACAATATTAATTTATACAATATAGTGAAATTAACATGTGCCACAGATGCTGTCAGTTTTGCTCATGATGCATTATTGATGAAACAGATGTGACCGGGTGCCCAGGGAGGGTCCGGTACACGCAGGCAGGGAGGCAAAACACAGCGGTCGCTATAGTATGACATGAGTTCATTTCAGGAACAGTACAAATGGCAGAGCGGAGAGCAACTATCGTGGACACGTGCTGTGACTTGTGGCAGGGCTGGCTGGCGACTGTCCGGCGAAGCGTAGCTCGCGGCTACATAAGAGCTCAGCGCGGCCCGCAAAGAAAGCACTGCCCGGTGTGCAGAATACAAAGAACGTGGACCAGCTGCAGCGAAATTGGTTTTCTTAACACATGGAAAACTAATCACAGAGGGCGTAATATAGCAGTTAGAAACTTTAAACAAGTGGCATCTAAAAGGGCATGAAAAATACTTTAAAATGGTACAGATTTGGATTCTTATCAAAACACAGAGAATTTCCTATCGCGATTAAAGATCGTAAAGACCGGGACAAAGCATGTGAAAAGTGGTGAAAATGACAAATTACACCCGTTAAACTACAAAACAGGGCTGACAACAAAACATGGTTAGAAAGTAGAAACTCTGCTGCAACTACTACAGTTTACAGGATAACACTAGGTTAAGCGACTGTGGAGATATTTAACACTACATGGACACAAACAAACAACTAATTGGCACACGTGCCATCATGGATCCACAACGCTGCATGCGGCTAGCATACAGGCGAAAAAGCCTACGGCACAGAGCTGGCCAGTGAACAAAGGGTAGTGGGCGAGAGGGCACAAACCACTCGGCTGCACAGAGAGAGAGCGAGCGAGCGTGGCGAGTGAACGTGTAGAGTGAATGCCGGAATGGGTATACATGAACCAGCTGATGAATGTGACATTAGAATGCATGTAGATAGAGTGTGTTACAGTCAGGTTTCTTGACTTTAAGTCATTTTACTGGTCAAGTTTGTTTTACTCGATTGTGTATTTGTAGTCTTATTTTTGAATATGTTTGTTGCTTATGTGGGACAGAAAAGCACTTTTCCTTGCCGTATTAACAAAATCTGTATTCATATTTGCAGGAACTATAATAGGACAAATGTGGCTGACTGTAAAAGTATGGGACATTTGTCCTGAATACTATCCACTGTGGCACAGAAATGTCCATCTCGATAAGAAAGTAATTTGACACAAGTTTAATAAATTATTCAGTCTATGACCAATGTCCACCGCAGACAGGGAACCCTGGTCATATGACTCATGCAGGTACAGGATGCAATATGGCTTCACCTATTGACATGACTTGCTATTTCTTTTTTCCCTCTGCCTCCAGAAACCAGATAACTCAGCAGACATCAAAGTGGGAGCTCTGATAGCTCTTATGGTAGACGAGGGGGATGACTGGAAGGGAGTGGAGGTCCCCGCGGAGGCAGCAGCCCCTCCCCCCACCGCAGCCGCAGCAGCGCCGCCGCCACCACCACCGACACCAGCAGCGCCAGCACAACCACCGGCGCCTCCTTCAGCTCCAGTTCCACCACCTGGCCCTGTTATTGATGAAGAAGAACCGTGGGTGGCTGATGGATCACCTGAAGACTGGTCAGTCTGCACTCCCCACCTCCCCTCCCCCCACCACACCCCCTCCCCCAGATGACTGAAGCTGCTTTCAGGCATATTGTGTTGATGCAATTTTATTTTGGCGCTGGAGCGACAGATTGTATGCACACCAGCCACAGACAGTCTGTAAACAACAACCCCATCCAAAAATAAAACAAACAATAGATTTATAACTAGGAAGCCCAACTGTGTGCATGGCTAACCAAGCACACACACACAACACACGCAAACAACACACACACACACACACACACACACACACACACACACACACACACACACACACACAGAGTTTAGGTTTGTTCTGATGTAGTTCATGCTTCAGTGTACTGAACAGAACCCTATAGATCTCTTGTTTTTCCATTTGCAGGCATCTGGTTGGTCCGTCTGTTCGCAAACTGCTGGAGGAGTATCGATTGTCCATCTTTGACGTTCCCAGATCAGGACCAAAAGGAAGCATGCTGAAGGGGTAAGGCAGGGGAAGCTTTCCATTATTTGTATCATCAGAAAACAACAACAACAAAACACACAGGCACTCGCTTCACACACACACACACACACACACACACACACACACACAAAACATGAAGTCAGAGTCACGGATGGTCTGTGTGTGTAGGTCAGCGTGTGGCTATCCAGACTGAAACCTTCAACACCTTGACTCAGAAACTTCTATGTCGATAGTATATATATCCATGCACAGATATTTCACACAAAAAAATTATCTGTGCTGCTGTTTTCCTTTTGCCTTGTGGAGGTGGTTGTGTAATTGTATTGAAACTTTTCTTCCTCAGAGCCAAAGCATTTCAGTGGAATTTAGGAATTCTTATTTCTTTATAAAAAGAAAAGCAAAAATGTTGTGTCGTTTCATTCACATATTTGACTCCTTAGTTATACCTTTCCATGAGGACGAAGTTGCATGCGCCGTCAAAGCAGACAAAACCGCAGGCGTAAAGACTTGTTTACCATTTAAAAACGGTTGTGCACTTTTAGCACACTAGTAAGCGTATCAATTGTTTACTGTAGCAAGCCTGGCCTGTATTCCTTATTTTACATATATGCCCTGGTAGTGCTGAGCCCAGAATATTCCAAACTATCTCTGTGGCTTTTTCAGCATAAGACAATTCGGCAAGACCAGGGTTAGAAAGTGTTGTGGTGGTGACATGTTTGTCAGGATTTGTTACTGAGACAGTTTTGTGACTTTGTCCATACAGGGATGTACTGGGCTACCTGAAGGCTAAAGGCCTCCCAAAGCCAGCTATCAAGTTCAAGTTACAAGCCGCCCAGAAGGAAGCGGAAGACTCTAAGGGACAGCCAAGGTGGCACGACATGCCTTTGAGCACCATGCGAAAAACCATCGCCAAACGCCTCACAGAATCCAAGGTGTGTAGTTCTCACGTATGTTCATCTGCTTTTGTTGCGGTGATTTCTACAGGGATTACAATCTTCCACCTTTTGTTGCGGTGATTTCTACAGGGATTACAATCTTCTACCTTATGGTGGATTTCCACCTTTGGCTGAAATTTTCCTCCAACCACAAAGTGTGTTTTCTCCTCTGAAGCACTTCAGATCTTGTCAAAATGTATCAAATTGCACAGGTTTTAAAATGTTAGTCTAATTAAAAAAATAACAACAACAAAAAAAACCCTCCAAAAGTGTCTCCTCCTCTGGAACAGTAAAAATCATGCCAAAATATACAGCATACCAAATAGCACAGATTAAGTATATTTTTTGACTACTTTATTGTCCCTTTCGGGAAATTAGGGCTCTTTCTCCCAGGGGAAGCGCAGTGCCATGGTGCAGCACCGCCCACTACCTATCCTATTTTTCACTTTTGCTGAGGGAGCAAAGCCAGATGACATGGAGAGAAACCCCTGATGAGCAGCCTGGTAGCCAGGAAAAACCAGTACAATGTATCACATATCACAAGCTTGAACCCCACGCTTCTTCGCCATGATGGCCGATCAGTAGCGCAGCAGCAAAGTCTGACATGCTACCTGTTAGACTACGGCTCACCCCTAACACACAGACAGTCATCAACAACAGCAACATACATTTCTTTCACGCATCTCCTCTTGTTGTTGCAGACCACTGTACCCCATGCGTATGCTGCTATTGAGTGCAGCACGGGACCTGTTACAAAGCTTAGGAAAAAACTAGCAGGTGTGTATGTCTGTCTGCTTGTGTGTGTCTGTGTGCGTGTGTGTGTGTGTGTGTGCGTGTGTGTGTGTCTGTGTGCGTGTGTGTGTGTGTGTGTGTGCGTGTGTGTTGCAGGGCTTTGTGCTGGTGAGAACTATAATAGGACAAATGTTCTGGCTGAATGAAAAAGTAGAGGATATTTGCCCCGAGTCGTCATGACTATGGTGTAAAAATGATAGGACTTACGTCTGCATTGGTGAGACAGTCTGCACGATCACACATTTCAAAATTGAATTGGTCTGTGAGAAATGTCCGTCGTAGATATCAAGACCTGATGTGCACATTTTTGGGTGTGGGTGTGTGAGCGTGTATATGTGTATGTGTATGTACGTACATTGTTCTTTGAGTCTTCGTTACTCCATTTTTATTTTTCTCTTCTTGTTTCTTTACCGGTAATTTAACTCTAATCCCTTGAATCACTGACAGTCAGTGTGAACGTTTTCAGCGGAGGGGGTCAAAGTTTCCATGAACGACTTCATCATCAAGGCAGCAGGGTATGCACTAGAGGTAAGCTGTTTTGTCATGCCAAAACCACCTTTGTGCTCTCCATTCAAAAGTGACTCGACAGTCAGCAGGCATGCCGACCGTCACAAAGTAGTCGTACTTGTCCCAGAAAACGCATAAAATGACCAGTGTGTGCCGGAAATACAGATACAGTGTATCTGCCTCGCATCCTGAAAACAAAAATCACCAGTAAACACACACTTGAATCTCCGACACAGTAACAGACCTTGTTTGCATCTCTTTGGGGTGATACGCAAGGTGGCATAACTGCATGGTGGAGCACAAAAGGGAAATAATCCAGACAGGTCTTTCCTGCAAGATGGCTGCCACTGCATGTGAACAATATTGATTGCCAGAATCGGTCTCTTTTTCGTCTCAAGTAGACAAAACCAGGTCGTCTGACACACCTTTTGGGGATACATTTGTACAGGGTGTCATTTTATGTAGGTAAGCCAACACAGTGATTTGTGTCTGACGCTTTGTTGATGTATTCTTTGGTGTGTCCCTGAAAGTTGTGCTGTGTTCTGGGTTTTCAAGTTTTTGGTCCTGGAAATGTTAATTGCGAGGTAGGCCTGCCTGAGTCAGACTGTGAATGAGTTTATGATACCAGACTGTGTCCAAATATTTGTGGCCAAACACACTGGTTCACTCACTTGATGAAAACGGTTCACAAGCAAAGAAACCCGTTTTCTTTTTCAGAAATCCCCTAGAGTGAACGCTGTTTGGCAAGGGAAGGTCTTGAAGCTGGTCCACAACATTGACATTTCCATCGCCGTGGCAACAGAGAATGGCCTCATCACCCCCATAGTAACGAGTGTGCCACTTCTGAGTGTGGCGGAAGTTTCAGCAATGGTCAAGGTAAGGGCTGGAGGCAGGCCAGGCTGCTTGCTGGATGCGGCACCGTAATGACCTTAACTTTTCGACCGCTTTTTACACTAAAATGTCTTGAATTTGGAGGTCTGAGGAGTGAAGAAACCAGTTTCAGTTTCGATGTACAGCTTACCACAGATTTTTTTGGTGCCTGGTCGAAAAGTAAGGATTTTTGGGTTTTTTTTTATTAAATACCTAACTTTCCCAGATTTTGCCCTATGGTTGAGCAGTAAGGACGGTTGAAAAATGAAGGTTATTATGGTATATCACGCTTCAGCACTCTTCTTCTATGGCACATACAATGACTGTGTATAGAACTGGGTGGTAAAATTTGCGATTGAAGATCTGATCTCAAAACTTTCAACCACCTCTGTACTGGAAAGCATCTCTGGAATAATCTCTTTTCAGTTCAGAAGTTACTTATCCTTTCGGCCATACATGTGAGTCATAATACATGTAACTTTAGGTGCTGTTTTGTAACCTGTAAACATGTGAATGTGGTGCCATGCAGGATCTTGCCAAAAGAGCGAGAGAAGGAAAACTGAAGCCTGAGCAGTATCAGGGAGGCACGTTCACGTGAGTACTCTACCTCATGTAGAAGAGGGTCGCAGTGGAGTGTAGACGAATGCACAGATGTTCACGGCTCAGCAGAACCATGTTGTCTGCGCCAACAACCCTCACACATACACATATTAGTTTTCTCTGTAATTTCTTTTTTAAAAATTTTTCTGAGTATGTGTCTGTTGTTTAAATGTTTGCAACGAATGCCATGCTGAGTAAATCTGTATATTTGTATTAGCACTGTTCCTTTGTGAGCGTGGTGTTAACATGTATGTTAGAATGATGCCACAGTAGGCGCTTTATCCCACATATTTGGCTTGTGCTGCTCACGTGAATCACATGCATGCTCTCTGACACTGGACATGAACACGTAACAGTCATGTGTTGTGACGGGCCATCACAGCAATTCAAGTTTCATAAGTTTAGAATTGCATTTATTTACGCATTTTGTGGGCTGAACATTTCCAAAGCAGAGGGGGAGGAAGCTTTAGAACCTGGAGAGAACCCAAATTTCAGCTTATTCTGTGTGTTAGTATGTGTGTGTGAGAGTATGTATGCCTATTATATATATGTTTGCATGTTCTCTTTGAGCAGTTCTGTTGCCTGCTGAAGATGTACACTTCATCTTATAAACCTAACGATTCCCTTTTTCATGTTGGCAGTATCTCCAACCTGGGCATGTATGGCATCAAGGAGTTCTCTGCCATCATCAACCTCCCACAAATTGCCATCATGGCCGTTGGCGGTGCCCACGCCTCCGTCGGCGAGAACAACGCCTTCGAGCACAAGATGACGGCCACACTGTCCTTTGACTGCCGCGCGATCGACGAAACGGAAGCCACTCGGTTTCTAGAGGCGTTCCGCTCGGCTTTAGAGAACCCCGACCTGATGATGGTAGGATCGCTCGTTATGAGTCACCCGGAGTTGGCTGTTGGTTTGGCGGTCTGAGTGATGATGGTTTATAGAAGCAGGTGACTGTAAGTGTGGGTCAGCATCGTCGTCACTCTCTTCATCAACAAAACAAGCTAGTACCACGGTTCAGGGAGATGATCGCAGTAGCCAAGCTCGTAACGTTTTCCAGCCAGCGAGAAAACTTTCTTGGGGCTGAATGTTGGGTGTAAAGCAACTTCACCAAGAAATACATTAATCCTGGTAGTGGTGAGCGTGGAATATACCAGGCTACCTCTGTGGCTTTTTCAGGAAGACAAGGGTTAACTGCATACAGTGTTGGTTTTAGAGCTTGGCTATGTGGTGGAGTTTCTGCTCGGCTGTTTTGCGTGAGCACTGGTATCATAAAATAAGATATTGAAACAAAAAATAACAACCGCCGATGGATGAGTTTATGTACCGGTAGTCAGTACCTGTGAAAGACATAGCTAGTGTGTTAAAGTTTCGTGTTTGACTTCTGGTTCAACTGAAATATGACTGCTTTGGTGTGATGAAAGTTTCAGATCTGCAGTTACTCTTACAAATCATGATCACTCACAGCGATTTTTGTTGTTGGTTTGATGATGATCGGAAATCTGGCTTTGTGTTTTGTTTGTTTTTGTTTTGTTGGCAGTATTTATGCATGTGACAGATCTTGGTTAATTATGAACACTCACGGTTTTGTTTGCTTCGTTTAACGTTTGCGTTGAGTGGACTGGTCATTATGGTGGCTGATTGTGCATCAGCTACTAATTGGGGGACATAAATCATGGTACATGTAATGTATAATACACATCTGTTAATAGCACAAATAGTATTTAATTTCACTTGTTATGGTATTAACAGATGTTCTCGCCGTTGCTGACTTTTCTCTGTGTTTGCTAGGCAGACATTCAGATTGACCGACAAGACCAGTGCTGAGTGCACTGTCATAGGAATGGTCTGTGTAGAAATGTCCCCCTTGGACCACATTGCTTGGTCAGTGTAGATGTCGGCTGTAACATCGGGGGGTATGTGGACAGAGGAGTGTGTGTGCATGTGTGTGCGTGCTTGTTTGAAAGCTCAGGAAGAAACTAGCAGGTGTTTGCTTGTGTCTGTGGGGGTGTGTGTGTGTGTGCATTGATCTTGTGTGTGTGTGTGTGTGTGTGTGTGTGCGTGTGTGTAAGTGCTTGTTTGAAAGCTCAGGAAGAAACTAGCAGGTGTTTGCTTGTGTGTGTGTGTGCGTGTGTGTGCGTGTGTGTGCAAGTGCTTGTTTGAAAGCTCAGGAAGAAACTAGCAAGTGTGTGCATTGTTTGGGTGTGTGCATTGATCTCTTGTGGACAAAGCAGGTCTATGTGTGTGTGTGTGTGTGTGTGTGTGTGTGTGTGTGTGTGTGTGTGTGCGTGCGTGCGTGTGTGTGTGTGTAAGTGCTTGTTTGAAAGCTTAGGAAGAAACTAGCAGGTGTGTGCATTGTTTGGGTGTGTGCATTGATCTCTTGTGGACAAAGCAGGTCTATGTGTGTGTGTGTGTGTATGTGTCGGTGTGTCCATGTGCCTGTGCGTGTGAGAAGGGGGTATAAGTATACTCTGTGTGCTGTGCAGGATGTGGACAAAGATTTGCATGACACTACATCTGCACATCGCACCAAGTTGACCAGAACCGTTACCGACTTGGTGGATGCTTAACGTTCTCTGTCCCTCGGTCTTAATCTATGAGAGTTTGCATTTATTTGTCTAGGAAGAAGAAAAAGTGAAGAAAATGCTACAGAGGGACTGAAGCAAACGGAACAGCAGAAAGTTCTATGGTTGACTGCTTGTGAAAGAAAATACTCATACCTTATTTAGCATGTACTACTACGTTCATGAAGTTGTTCCTGTACTTGTAAGCATGTGTGTAGGTGTTCATAAGCTCTCAGCATAGTCTGGACACTGATTTCTGCGGTCTTTTGTTAAAAATGCACATGTGTCATGGTGTTCATAAGCACTTGGCCCTTTCATCATTTGACAGCAATTTTGTGGACAGTCGTTGAAATATTTGCTGCTCAAAGGTTGCTACTGGATGGTACTGAGGATCCACTGTAACCATACTACGTTAAGTATTGCTAATTATTTATACGCTTGTGGCGTTTCTCAGTTATTGGCTGCCCTGTTTTAATTATGTAGACAAGAGGCACGTGTACTGTATTTTTACAGATGAGACAAAGATGGTGTGAACATTTTTTTCTTTGTTTTTTTTTTAAACCCTGGTAGTGGTGGGCCTGGAATATTCCGGGCTACCCCTATGGCTTTTTCAGCATGAGACAAATTACTTCAGCAGTACCAGTTGTTTTTTTAAATTGGTTCAGATCAAGAACATCTCTACCATGAGATGTAAAAAGGCCTAGGTGCTGGACAAATCTATGTTGCTTAGGCCCTTTTACTCGATTATACAGAGCTGTTGCAAATCGCATATCACGCCACGTTACTTACCAAACATGTTTCTTGGTGTCATTATTAATGACTGTTAGAATGCTGTGTGGTCCACGATGGCCCAGTCTTGCCCAATCAGGTCTCAGGTTCTGTCATCAGTAGCTCCCATTTTGTGTCTGTGTACGTGTCAACGTTCACTTGATGATTTCACTCTGTCAGTGCATCTGCTGCTCGTTGCGTGCATTGCCAGTGTGTCGGGTCGGATTTAAGACCGGGAGATTGAGGGTTCAAACAGTGGTTAAACTTGTATGGTATTTTTTTTGTGTGTGTGCCCCCGTCTTTGAAATGAGTCTTGTGGTGGA
The DNA here is from genome assembly GCA_018292915.2 of Batillaria attramentaria. Taxonomy (NCBI): domain Eukaryota; kingdom Metazoa; phylum Mollusca; class Gastropoda; family Batillariidae; genus Batillaria; species Batillaria attramentaria. The sequence continues at coordinate 237,236 of JACVVK020000175.1, read as the reverse complement.
GAAAAGGTGTAAACCTAAAAATACACACACACTTGTCTGTTAGGTTTTTACTCCATGAACGTCCACTGTGAAACAAAAGTATTCAGTAAACTAGACCACTGTATGACACACTTGATTTTGTTTCACTTTCTGTGTAGCATAGTATTGAAAACCTACAGGTGGGTCATGTCACTCCACTCTTGTCAGTCAAAAGAGGCGAGTCCCAGAATTCAGACAATTGCGTTCCGTGGAATGAAAAATGGAAACACAACTTTCTCCGGCAAACTTTCTTGGCAGACACTACCAAGAGGAAAGCACATGTACTTTGAAATGTGGAAGGAAACAGAAATTCTATTGACGGCATTTGAGGATAAAGACCATTACGTAAATCTTTTATCTTGCAATCACCCCTTTTTCTGTAAAGGCGCGTCTTAATTGGGCCCAAACAACTCCTCAGGCGAATTCTTCGGCTTGCTTCGGTGTGGCCTCTACGTACTAACTAGACGCCGAACCGTTCGTGACACATGACGTGAGGAAAATAGCAATGGCGCCGATTGTGAGCGCCACCCTCCGCCATCTTGAAATCAGATAGCCTGCGAATGTGGACCAGCCAATCAGATAGCGCCTGGCGAAATCGTTCGCGGGTGTACGGGGTTCCTCGCATTGCATGTCGATCGAAGCCCGAACTGCCCAAAATCTCTTCGTGAACAAGAAAAATGATTCGGGCGAAGCATTTTTTTCTTCGCTTCGGACTTGTTCGGGCTCAATTAAGACACGCCTTAAAACGTCATCATGGATGTACTGTTTTGCCAATACACAGAGTAAAGGGGTGGGGTTTGCTGAGGGGAGGAGTCTATTGTACCGGCATTTTTGAGAAAGTCTCTTTCCATTTGAACTGTGCTGTGGTGATGTGTTTGTACACAACGTGTAGAAGTGAATGCAGTAGGCTCTGTCTGCTCATGATTAATTACACTGTATTATACATGTATAAACATGTATGTGTAGTCTCTTGCCACGAGGAAATGTTTGTGCTCGGTCACGCAAGTGATTCTCTGAATTTGAAAATTCTGTGTACATGTTGTATTCACTGCGGAGGGCATTAGGATGTGTTTGTCTTCTTTTGTTTCAGAGTAAAGGCACGAACACACGCTTACTAGCTGGGTATTGAAAATGCACTCAACCTGTCAAGTTGTGAACTGTGCATGCCATTGTAACACATTTTGTACGAGCCAGTGGAGCATGTCTGGTCGTGACCCTTGTTTTGCTGGTGTAGAATGGAAATGAATGTGGAAGTGGAACCCTGTGGAGTTCATCCCTGGTGTAGAAGTTTTGAAATAAGTCGGGGAGTGATAGCCGAGTTGCATCCTGGCTGGGGTTAGATATTTATGCTGTCTTTTTTCTCATTGCCTTGCCTATGGTATCGTCCGTTTGTGGCGGAAAAGGACGTTTAACTCGAAAACCCACCCCAACCCCCTTGATGTAAGTCAGTTCTAGCAACCCTGTTAGATATGCTTTTGCAAAAATGTACCACCCGCCATCAGTTTTTTTTGTTTTTGGTTTTTGGTATGCTTTTTTTTTTTTTTTTAAAGGAAAAGACTTGTACTGAAAGCAGACTGAAACAGCTTCTTTGTGTCCTCAAAAGTTGTCAAAACTGGGACGAGCTAAAACTCCTCTCCAGTGACCACTTGTCTCATAGGGAGGAAAAATAAAAATCCTGAATGAACTCAGCCTAGTCAAACATACTTGCTGTGAACCTCTCATAGGCTGTCATATAAACAAACAGTACTTTTGAAGTGCAAGGAGATCTGTAGGCACTGCGCAGCAATTCTTTGTTCTCACTGAAGCAGTAGAGATCGCGTAAGCAGCAGCTTTCGGCTTGAAGCAGAAAATTGTTTGACAATTCCACTAAAATGGTTTACTTCAGCCTAGAATAGGGATGATAAATGTTGAGAGTCTGTGCATGCAACGGCATGCGTGTTTATGTGCATGTGTACAAGAGAGTGAGGGAGAGAGAAACTGCATGCTTGAGGGTTTTGTTTTAGGTGTCTGAAAATTTGTTGAAATCTCATTTCTGTTGTACACTATGTTATGCTGTCAGTTTCACATAAAGGCTTGTTCACCTTTTGATGATCACTTCTTTTAATTTTAATTTCATTGCTTTACGCAGGGGCTGTGAGGCTGCAGCGTATTGCTTGCTAAATGGATGCAAACAGCACGAGCACTGTTTGCTTGTGCACTGTGAAAAGTGCATGAGCACTTTGCTTGCTGATTGGCTAGTAATGTGCTGGTACACTCTTTTTGACCTATCAGAGGATAGAGTGCACGTGCAGAATGTCCATGTGCACTTCACCCGCTGATTGGCTAGTTAGTGTGCTCGTGCACTCTTCGACCAGTCAGAGGAGAGAGCGCACGTGCTGAATGTGCATGCGCATTTCACCCGCTGATTGTGTAGTTAATGTGCTCGAGCACTTAAAGAAGAAATGAGAATGGAAAATAGAAAGAAAGGGAAGGGTGGATTTGTCTTAGGTTGATGAATGATCGTTAGCACCAATTACATGTGTGTGGCCATTGAGCTGCTTGGTTGACTGCACAATTTATTTTGTGCCATTATTTGTGAGCTAACCGGAGTGGTTATACATCATTAATTTTAACCTTTACCATACGAGGCTTTGGACTACACACAAACCACAAAGTGGGTCCTTCAGAACCCATACTTTTCAAAGAGCGATTTCAGTGTACACTAGATGTATATACAGTACCTATCCCGACGATGTGAGTCTGCCAGGACCCATACATTTCATGAAGCGTGGGTCCGCCAAGACCCATACATTTTGTGATGGGTATCATCCACTATGAAGAAAATGAAGGTTACGAGATCTTGCCTGGCCTTTTTCAGCAAAGTTTGCATTTATTCTGTTAGTAATTGTTGGTCAAAGTCACGGAGATGCGAGGGGTCGGCTAGGATGGCACATGATGACACACGGAGCTCGAAAGCGCCGCACTTGAGGTCGCTATCGACTTCCGACTTGCTGATTGCCACCCTGACCCATCGTTGTCTGGATGTTCTGGATTAGTCCGTCAGTCTCCTTTGGGCCTTCACCTCTGGGCTTGTGCTGGTTGCTGACGGGGTAGGTCCAGTGAGGGGCAGCAAGTCTAAACTCTTGGTGAGTAGCTGCTTGTCCTTCATTTGTTGTTTTTGGGATTCTGAAGTGAAGAGGCAAAATTCCTCGTCCGCTAATGAATGCAGTCCCAGCAGTTTATGCGAAACGCGCTCGAAATACACATGATGTGACAAAACATTGACCGATGCCAATCGTGTGTGACCAACCTTCATTTACACGCCATGTCATACAGTGTGTGTGTGTGTGTGTGAACACTCTCGCCACCATTTGTGAGTACTGTTGACACCCTTCAAAAAAATCCCAAACCAACAAACAGCAAAGGTGTAAAAGTGAAATTAATAAGAGTTAGATACGATGCTCTAGCTCTTTACCCTTCACAAAACGGGCGGACCCACGTTTCACAAAATGTATGGGTCCTGGCGGACCCACATCGCCGGAATAGGTATATACACTGAAATCGCTCTTTGAAAAGTAGGGATTATTTCACACGTCGCAGTTTGTGTGTAGTCAAAATTGAGACATTGTTTACTTGTTCACTTTTTCAGCAACAATTCTGGCATAAGATAGCCCTTTAGAGTCTTGGAGAACTAAAATTTCACTGAAATATTCCCAACAGCTTATTGGGAATAGAAATATTTGAAGTCAACACCCTTCTGGGTCCCAGTTAGCCCGGTAATGGTCAAGTTGCAAGGTCATTCTCAAAATATTCCAGTCTCATTTTTCGCACAAGTACATACTATGATTGGTCGAAAGAGTGTGTGCACGTTACTAGCCAATCGGTGATCAAAGTGCTCGTGCCCTTTTATTCATGCTCGAGCAAAATGTGCTTGTGCAGTTTGCACCCAGCTGCCAAGCCATTGCAGCAAACTGTTGTAATTAGTTATTGCTTGTTATGTAGGGATTATTTTCATCCATCATAACCCTTACAATTGTAACGAGAGGGAGTGTGGCTGCCCACCAAATTAACTCTTAAAAAGCCAATGCAAGGATCGTAATTTTATTTGAAATCTTCAGATAACTAGGAGCCACTTGAAGCCACTGTTATGCAATCTGCAGCGGTGTCTGGCCGAGCGGGAAAGGCCCTTGAAGTGGCTCCTAGTGACGTGAAGATTTCAAGTAAAATTACGCTTTGCTTTTTAAGAGTTCACTGAAGTGGCTCTGACAGGTGTGCAGTGGCTTCTTTTTAACTAGTCTTATTATATAGTGGGCAGGGGGTGGTTGGGGCTTGGGCTCTGAGGAGTTACGGCTAGGTTCCAAGGCAAAAATTTGTACGTCATTTACGTAATTAGAAATGGCAAGAAACTGAATTTCACAAATCGATTGCACCTTGGAATCTGGACTTTTCAAACAGGCAGACTTGTACAACTGGTTTATTTCAAGAGTATGATACATATATCAAACTGCTACTGCTTTAAACAAGAACACGTACTTAACGGGAGACGTACATGTCTACTTCTGCATCCAATATCGATTCAGTAGGTCTGAGCCGGTCAACGTGCCCAGAACACACACACACGCGCACAACAAACTGTATTATACAACAACACTGTTCCTTGGCTAACAATGGTGCTCGAGGCTTCAGCACTACTGAAACAACATGGGGGAGGAAAAAGGGTGTAAAAAAAGATGTAAAGAGACTTGCTTTCAATCTCACTCCCTCACTCGTGCTCTCTCTCTCTCTCTCACACACAGCTACAAGAATGCAAGGACCATACATATTTGCTGGTGGTACAAAGATGAAACTTGGCAGGTACTTATGTACAAGAACATCAACACGCACAAAACTCTTGCATGGTGCATGTAATACCCCCCTGCCGTACCCCCCCCCCCCAAAAAAAAAAACAAAAACAACAACAACACAACAACAAACAAACGAACAACAAAACCACCCACAAAAAAACCTAAAATGGTAATGGTGAGGAAAGATTCCTATGTAAAAGACATCACAGAAAAAATGCTTGCACAAGCAGAGATTGCAACACTCAAAGCGGAGTTAGCTACATGGTAAAAAAAAACACAACGATAAAAGCACAGCAACAATTATCATCAACCTCAGGGCGGAATTGCAGCATCAACCTGCCTCTTCCCCCTTCAGGCTGTAAACGATTTCATGTGATCAGACCTCGGTGTACCGAGTGTCTTTGAGTAAACAAATCCGTATGTTGCAGTACAAACCAACTAGTATAAATGACAATAACGGAAAATAACTATGAAAAAATTGGTAAGATACAGATTCCATCCAACACATATTTTGATGGATAACAAAACCATTTGGTGGACTACCCTAATTATGGACTACACTAGAATTATGGACTACACTAAAAGTAAAATGCCATGGCTACCAATGACAAAAATAAATGTACTGAACCATGTACTCTACCTCACATGTGAAGGAGATTCAGTAATGTATTAGTAAAAGATGGAACAAATGTAAGAATTTGACCTTAGACGTTTCTGTTGAGCACACACTTACATGCCAATACATGTGTAATGAGCAGCGCCACGACGACCGATTTAAAAAAAAAATTAAAATATGAGTCGCTAAGCAAAATTGCTAGGGAAAAAATGAAGTTTTCTGTGAGCATTGAGATTCTTCTCATTAAGTTAAGTAACTAAAACATCATGAGTTTTTAAATATATATTTTTTACTAAAGTCTGCATGGTACATATCCTGCATTGCAAAAAAAAAAAGTCCATATTAAAAAAAACCACCTTTAACAACAAATGTATTATATGCAAAGCAAACACAGAAAATTGCGAGTGATGATTTTGTACATGCACAGAGTGAACAAATACATGAGCATGCATTGATGGGATACTTAACGAAAAAACAAAATGAAAAGTTTATGGGAGGAAAGACTTGACAGCAACAGGTAACAACAAAACGTCATGTGGCTCAACCTAGCGGATAAACACTTGCCGCAACAAGATAAATTGTCACAGCAGTGACACGCGGCCATGTGTCACCACTGTTTTACACTTGCAGTCAACAAACTTTGGGGCATCTACTGAGCATTGAAACCCCAAACAGGAAAAACGTTCTTTTTCACACAATCACAGGTATGCCCAAAACAAACCAGCAACAACAAACAGCTCGTGTGATATATAAGAAATGATATGCGCAACAAACATGCTTTTTGAATTAAATCCAATACGCTCTCGCTCCTACACATGCACATCGATCTCATTCACAGTCCCTCCACCAAAGTTCCAAGGCTCATTCAGTTACAGGGCGAGTAACTACAAGATCCAATATACATGCACAATAAAAATAAAGGTGACATTTCTGAGCATTCAAAACATTTTCCGAACTGAATCTATTGACCTTCTGTGACTGCAGTAATGACCATGTTATGTGGTGTGATAGGGTGTGACAGAGACAGACTTAAACCACTGCCAAACAATAGGTCTTGACAGTAGATGAAAAAAAGAATTGAACTTGGGACCCTGGGATGTTCAATATTTCGATGTCCACAGTAAAAAAACTGCCAACAACCAAAAAAAAAAAGAATGATGGGCCTGCACCATACTGCAAGCAGAATTCAACATTCAGGGCCTATATCAACATCCCCAACATTCAGGGCCTTTATCACCTTCAAAATTTGCTATCATCATTCATCAGCAGCAGAGTTAATCGCAACCTCCCCAGGAAGTCAAATAACGGTCTTCAACAAAGAGTTAAAGCAAATGACCGAAAAACATGCAACTGTTACACTTGCTCCTCTATGTGTATTTCCTGAAACATTACCAACCACATTAGTGGGCTCCTATCTGCCTTCACCAGAACCAAACCACAGTAGGTGAGCCCCCAAACCACAGTAGGCAAGCCCCCAAACCACAGTAGGCAAGCCCCAAACCACAGTAGGTCAGCCCCAAACAAAAGGGCAAGTCAATACAATGTAATCTGTTCCATCATTTTCAATGTACATGAGACTGTAGCAGTCAAAGCATGTCAACTTGAGCAGTCAAACTCCCCATCAAAACATTACGCCCCTCGTTACTTTTGTTGCCGATTTGGAAAGACCCCAGAAAACACTTACACCATGCTTCAGTCCTGTCCAGCAGGACATGGGGAACGGACACCCCCCACCCCCAACACATAGCATTGCATTAAGCTAAAATAACACTGCAGATCAAAACTTTGTAGCTACACTGACTATAACTTAGTACATGTATAAGCGAGATCTTTCTGAACCAGGATGACCTGGACTAAGCTACAGTACATGTACAAATGAACCCGACTAAAAAGGGCAAATTATTAGCCAGTAATGTAAAAAATCCCTCATTTCTCACCGCAAAAACGTCACAATTGTAATTTATATATTTTTATTTATTAGTGTACGTATTTATTCATTTATTTATTAGCTTACTTTATCCATTTATTTATGAACTTGTTTTATAAAGTTGAAAAGCCAAGTGGGACTGGGATGGGGACTGAAAATTAAATTTACAAAATACAAAATTTAGATTCACACATCAAGTAAAAGAACATACACTGTGTTTCCAGAACTAAATGTTGAAGTCAAAACAGCTAAAACAGTCGACATCAAAATTATACATTTTTCTCACTTTTGTAACAAAAAAAATGAACTACCGGTATACACCATTAAACAAGAATTTGGAAAAAGAAAAAGTGCTTATAATTTATATTGTGAAAAAACTAGGCCTGAGGCACATGCAGACAGACTGATGGGTGTTACAACCCCTCCCATGGTGTATTGGTAAATTGCAAGAAAAAACAAAAAAAAATGGAAACTGAAAGACATGTATGGTGTAAACAATTGCCAGGACAAACAAAACCATAATGTATCACCAATGGGGAAAGGGAGGGAGGGAGGGGGCACAAAGGTGGATGTTTTGAGGCCTTACATATTTGAACCACTGTGATATATATATATATAATGTAACAAACTTCGCAGGGGAACAAAAAAAAAAAAGTAACGGTGGTTACAAATATTTTCACCAGTGCATTTCCAACATGTACAAGTATTGCATGTGTAGCAGCAATCACCACCACCACCATCATCATCACCCCCCCCCCCCCCCCCCCCCCAAAAAAAAAAAAAAAAAAAAAAATCTTCATTCTGCCAACATTCTCGTGATCCAGTTTTGTATTGCACAGCACATTCTCCTTCCCTGAGGTCTGCAGCCCGTGGCTCGTCAGTTGTTATGATCTCACTCTCTGTACACTATTGCGGTGGAAATGAGTACACTACTGTGGTGGAAATGACAACAACAAACACTTGTTCTCTTCAATATGACACACTCAAACAACTGCAGGTTTCATTTTGGTTGCTGTGCTGGACGCCAGGTTTCCAAACAAACTCTAAATTACAACCCCACCTCCCCACCCACCCCCTATCCATTTTGTATGGATATATTCTATAGTTGTACAGTGTAGCACACACCCACACATACCATACACTGTCTTAGTGTACAAGAAGTGATGATAACTTTGCCCCACAATAACTGACTTCTGCATATGAGTATCACAATACAGACAGCAATGGGTCTCCAATCACCCAAGGAGTCATGCATGCAGAAAAGCCGACGGTAACGGTGAAAACTATTCACCAAAAGAGCAAAAACACCTTGTCACATCCTGTGACTGTAAACACAGATTGGGCTTACTATTACTTGCCTCTATTGTTTCAGGGGATAGTCTCTTCAAAACACAAAGTGAGAGAAACAAAACCCAGCATCCAGCGCACTGACCACCTTCACCAACATTAACATTTAGCTATAAACTGTATGATGAGGCCAAACAGGACAATTATGGCCTCCTGCAGAACTATTCAAGAAGCACGACGCTAAACCCAAAACTTCTGCTATAACCACAGCCACCAATACATGAAAATATTTATCTGGATTTGGGGACGACCTCACTGAATGACCGTTTTGGTCGGTCAGAATCAGAAACACTGAAGGCAGCAGGTGCCTTCCAACTTGTACAACAGTAACGTTCAAGTAATCAACGCAAGAAAAATGTGGTAAGTTCACAATACATGACCGATGAATATCGTATTGATGCGAACATGTCAACAACCCAACAGTTACTAATAAATAGGAACAACAGTCGGATGAAGACTGAACATCTCTGACTGAACGTAAAACCAAAATACTGCACTTGCAGATGTGGCTGCGACTGATAACCAGCGACTAGTGAAAGACATGATTGGACCTAATCAAGCAAACCGAATGCAGGGACTAACAAATAGGCTACATGTGGCTACAAAATGGATGCCAAGTGTTTCCTTAACGGTTAACTGTAACCGTCTTACCGCCTGAGGGCAGGAAAGGAAAGAAAAATAATTATGTAGTCAGTTTTGCAGTATGGAATTGCTGTGACCATGTTCTTAGCCCCCCAGAGGAAGCAACCAGAATTTCCCGTAAGGGCGAATGAATTAGGGAAAAAATTCCATGTTTGTGGACCTCAAGCATATACCCTGTTGTGAAGACGACCAGGCAAAACGCTTGTGGTTTAGGGAGAAGGCTGCACCTGATACATAGTACATATTACCTATCATCAACTGTCACCGCATTTACACATCACATTCACACAGCACAAGTGTCAACAGCTGAATACAAGAACTGTTTCTCCTCTTTCCACGTCCGGTAATCCTCAAAGGCCTCGTGTACTTGGTTTTCACTCATGAAGCCACCGTCCATCTACAATCTGACTCGTTCGCTGCTGGCATTTCTGCTGTATCCGATTCCAATTGCTCGCTTTCCACACCACATCTCTTTCCACTCGTGAACAGCACACTGATGGGATTGGGTAAGTAACATGAGCTTGAACTGTCATCCCAGAGGTTGATGTGTAAGATGTAAGCGGTCCTTGGTAGCTTGGAGCTTGGTAGTTGGCGTTCATCCTGTCAAAAGAATACTGGCTTTAGAAGAATGACACACAAGTGCAAAGTTTGCAAGTTTAAAGGATTCTGGACAAAAGTTTAGAAAAACCCCTGTCTCACCTTGGGCATCAACTGGGGACTGATCACCCAAGTTCCTGACTTCAGCCACGTCTTTATCCATGCCCGTCGAGACAGCTGCTTCCTTGATCTGGAAAGAGATGGACGAAAATGTGTCAGAAAATCAGCCAGCTTATGTGCATGGAGCGTTCTGTTTGGTAGATGCATCACTAAGTACACTTCTGTTGGCTCAGTGCCTGCATTACAGATGCTAGCCGCCACTGACCAAGCATGTAAATAGTGTGATAAGATAGCACGAAAACAGGTGAGAACGATCTGTGAGCATACAAATGGTAGCATTAGCCCCTTTCACAGTTCAGACAACACACCTGTCTGATGTATTCATTGCAGTCCTTCTTGGCTTGAGACAGAAGGTCCGCCTGACCTTTTAGCACTCGGATGTTCCAAGCAAAGTTTTCTACTGCCTGTTGACAGAACAAACCGGAATCTTCAAAAATCTAAAGTGAAAAAATAAAACCAAAAAAAAACCCTGTAAAAATAATAACTGAGCACTGTGGATGCGCTTTTTTCTTGAAATGGCTCACAAGCTTAACCCAAAACACACACTCACATGAATCACACGCATTCTCTCACACACTGGACAAAAACATTACAATCACGTGGTGCAAAGGGTAAGCTCAGCTATTTAAGGTTTGGAATTTAGAATTGTATTTTATTTTCAAATTTTGTGGGCTAAACATTTAACATTTCTGAAGCAAACAGGGAGGAAGCCAATGTACCCGGAGAGACCCCCCCCCCCCCCCCCCCCAAACACTCAACATTTCTCCCTTACCTTTGCCAGTTTGCGGCCACGAAGGCCGGCCTGCTGACACACATTGTCCAGTTCTTCGTGCCACTCCAGCCCTGCTCGCTGGCAGTGCACCAACTGAAAGGTCACAAAACAACGTCACAGGGATATAGTCCCAGTTCTTTTGCTCAAAAACCACAATCACAAATGAAACCGTTTTTCCTTCTTATTCAATTTCCCACTGAACTGATATGACTGAAACATGGATAGAAAGCAGCCCACTAAAGTGATTTGAGGATAAAGACCATTACATCTATCTCTCATCTTGAAATCACTCCTTTTCCCATAAAATGACATCTAGGACATACTGTGCTTTGCCAACACACAGTGCAGTAAAGGTGCGGGGTTTTGGCCTCAGGGCTAGCGCAGTGGAGTTGTCTATTGCAAATGACCCTGTTTCTTTTGTTTTGTTTTTCCTTGTTCAAGTGTGTAAGTGTGGTGTTTGTTTTATGCCTATGCAAATCTACACAACTGACAGGAGACAAATACACCAAGACTCACCTTTTCATACACAATATCTGCATTTTCTATCAGGTTCTTACACTCTTCGATCAGCTGAAAGAAAACAAAACAAAGGCAAATGTTAAATAAAACCGAGGGGGGGGGGGGGGATCAAACAAATCTGAGACCAACTACACTCATACTTGTGTTCATGCCAACAAATGTGCAGCACAAACACAACACACACGCAAAACACATACACAGCAGCTGAATCAAGAGAAAGTAAGCGGGCCTAGTCAAAAGCCAGCCAAAACAGATACGCTTGAAATGATCTATGTCTGTGAAGTCTCAGACTGGCACATAGTGTGCTGCAGAGTGACCGGGTGACGAAGCTAATCATGCACTTGTCTACTGTCTTGAGGTTTTGGTGATAATTTTCAAGTTTTTTCCGAGGGAGAACAACAAAGCGTGCTGTTTGGTGGACTGCGAGGGAGTTTAAAAGGTAGGTTGGAAGAGTTCCTCCTAAAAAAGTGAAATACCTATCTTACAATGTGTCCTAGAACTATACATAACAAACTATACATAAAAATTCAAATCGTTCCATAAAAGACTAAGCAGTACACAGCTCTCTGAAACAAAGGGTCACTTCCATCATTTATCTTTGTATTCCATCTCCTCTCTGACGTGACTAAGGAAAAATGTTATAGTGATTGTCAGGTACAAGCAAAACAACGATGCAGCAATCTTCTCACCTCTTCGAATGATGACAAGGCTTTCTTGAGTATTTCAGGTAAGTTTCCCTGGGCTTCCAAATATGGCCACTGGAACAGAAAGGATAAATTTGGAAAATCTGAACGGAACAGTTTGTGCAGACAATATGAACACCAGCTTTCAACTACTACTTTCGCCAAAGGTACGCTGGAAGACAGGAGGTACTGACCTCGCCCCGCATGACGTAATTCAGCGTGGCGGCATCCCCGGAGTTGGCGATCCTAGTGGCCAGCAGGCGTATACACTGCTTGATGTTGGAAATGGGCGCCAGACCACATGCCTCCTTGAAGTTCGCCAGCGCCACCTGGACGTTGTCACGCAGGTCCGTCCCCTCACGCAGCGGGCTGATGGCGACCTTGAAGGTCTCGTCAATCGCCTTGGCACCCATGGACTTCATGCTGGTGTAGTCGCGTGATCGCTTGATTTTCTTCACCGACATGCCCCGCCTGTACGCCTTCTTCACATAAATAACAAGGTAGCATTAGATCGCTGGACACCTCGCAACAAAATACCACAAATGCTTTACTTCTTTTGCTGCTGCTTTTTTTTTTCCCTCAGATTTTTTAGGAAGGTCTGTGCTAAAATTTGAAAATTTCTATACTGGGACCACCCAGGACCAGACAAACCTCACAACGGTGCAAGAATTAAGACAAGTTTTCCCAAGCTTGTCAAAATTAAATAACGGAATACTACATCCAGGCAAGTCATGACCTGCAAGGACAAACCTTTTCACTGCAAAAACTACCAGCTTCTCCAACACCAATGAATCGAGTAAGGCAATACACAAGTAAAACAGAAAAAAAAGGTGTGAGAGAGAGAGAGAACAGACTATGCAGTTCTATGCAGAAGAAACACTGACCCCTCCTCCACGTTTGTTGGTGATGGCCACATGAACAAACAGCGTACAGTTGGGCATGGGGTTGCCTGTGTTAGACAGTAGCTGGATGTGTCGGAAACCTGCACAGAAAATCAATCGTCCAGCGATAAGTGGATCATAGCAGTGAATACACCTCCAGGGGAAGCATTTCCCGTGTTCCCAAATACGCACAGGTGTGCATATTGGTACGCACAAACCTCTTAAATTTACGAGCAAATCTGGGGATCCATGTTTTTCGTCTCACCGTATTTTTCAAGCACCCTCCCAAAAACTTGATGAACGAAAAGTGATCTGTAACCAGCAGCGGACACTTTTTGTCCAATCATAATGCTCTATTTGGTAAGCGTGCGGGTTCCTCGTCTTGCCGATTCGCTATGGCTGACATGCTACAATTCACACATACACCTCTCCTACTCAAATACTATTGTAAACAACAAAATTAATGGTTTTGACTTCCAGACTTTTTATACAAAAGACCATGGACCCTCAAAATTTACAAAAGGACCCTCAAAAATATGCAGAGAGGGTCTGAAGGACCCTTGTACATGTATTTTTGATTCACAGGGAACACCGATTTCATCTGGGGAAGCAAAAAAAGATGAGGGGGAAAGAAAAGAGAAGAGCTGCCTACCTGTCTGCATACACTCAAACGGCAGGGTGTACTGTCCAATGAACTCGTCCCCGATGTAATCGTCATCCAGAACTGCAAAGCGAACCAGCGCCAGCTCTGGCAGGTTGATCTGGAACTCAAAACTCTCATCAAAGATGGGGTTGTAACCTGCAACACACAAAACATGAGGAAGTTAACACCTATCACATTCACAATGACAGTTTCTATGTGTGGAGGAAGATGTGTGTAACTTCTACTCTTCTTGTCTAACTGCACACCAGTCTCTACTCTAAAAAAAGAAAAAGAAAAAAAACAGTCCTGCTAAACTTGGTTCTGGGCTCACTTAAGTTTCAGTTTCAAACACTGTCTTAACACGCATCTACTTAAAACCAATAATTCGTGTATCTGCTGTTTTTCCCCACATCATCTGCAGTTTGGTACATTGCCTACATGTTGCCTGTGTGTTTTTGTGTGTGTGTGTGTGTGTGTAAGCTGGTTTCTATGAGTATTCTGCATTTGTTTTCTTGGTGTGTATTGTTATGTGGTTCCTTTATGCTGCCTGTGTGTCGACTGTACCTGTTTTGATTTTTGTCAGTATGTACCGCACTTGGAGCCTGTTGTGTACATGTGTAAACGCCGTAAGAGTCTCCCATATTTTCATAATTATTAAATGAGTCAAGAAAGACAGCGCAAGCATGAGCAAGTTTTTTTCAAAAGCAAAACCCGATTAAAAGAAAACAAAAAACCCAACACACACAACACAAACCCAACAAATGAACACAACACAAACCCAACAAATGAACACAACACAAACCCAACAAACTATCAAAAAACCCAACACCTAACATGTAATTTATCCCAATCAAATCTGTTTTCAAAGGCAAAATTCCGAAAATCAGTGTGTAAACAGTCTTTCAAGCTTCCTGCCAAAATAACTGACTGCAGTCTCTTCATGACTTGTAGTTTCCCCTATTGGATACTGCTTACACCTGTGAGGAGGAAATGGAACAGATTAAAATCATTTCTACTTACCGTTGTGGGGCACTGTCTTCGTTCTCTCCTCCGCGCAATCTGCTGGGATGCCAAACACCTCGATGGTGACGTAAGGGTCTGTCACGTCCCCTTTCGCTGCTGATCCCTTCGGCTTGGGGAAGTTCTGACCGCTAATGATCTGCAATAAAGGCACACTGAATGTTACCATTTGTTGTTGCTACTGTTGTTGGTGAGTCTGTTGTTAATGTAAGCAGATCCATACAAAACGCTACTGAACAAAACAGGCCTTCAGCAGTGCTTCCGACTGCGCACTACCGGAGGTAAATTACGCAAAGAAACCTGAAAATGACGCAGACAATTTTAAGTCACTGTGTCCCAGGCATGCACTCGTTTTTCTGGTGCTACCCTGCCCATGCAAACTATCTTTGCTAAGAGCTGACGACAGAATAGTTGCGCGAGTAGTGATGACTAGTGACGGTTCGACATGAAGTTCAAATGACTGGCCAGAAGAAGAGACGTCAGTCAAACTGTGATGGAAGACGTGAACCCACTGCCACAGACAGCAGCAGTGCACCGGAGGGGAGACAACAGAAAATGGACAGACATACACTGTAGTACTAAGAGACTCTCAGAACTTGCAAAAGGACCCCTTGAAATTCTGGAACACGGTCCCTGGGACCCTATGGTGTGAAAGCCGTCGGAACCACTGGCCTTTAGCTACATGAAGGGTTACTTTCTATATGCATAGCTGTAGGTTGAGCTGACGTGTATGGAATTTAATTTACAAAGACCCATAAAGTATAAAAACTGACATTTTGGATAGTTCACGTGCTTCAAACCAACCTTGATATGGAGAATTTGAGGGGAGACACCCGGTATGACATCTCGTGTGTTGGCGCTGAAGTACGCTATCTCCTCCCGCATGATGGCCGGCTTCAGCACGTACCCGCAACCTCCATTCTTTCGGAACCATCCGTTGTAGAGATCCATCATAAGGCCAGCCGTCTGGTAGTTCAAAGCCACTGTGAGTAGAGGAAAGGATGCGAGTTACAGATTACAGTTAGCGCTAAGCAGAAACTCCAACTGGTCACTGTCAGTGAAGTATGGCGCATACACATACACACTCCATGTGCAGAGAAGCGTGTGTGTGTGTGTGTGTTGTGTGCAGAATTTTAGTGTACTGTATTGTCATTGTTACGTTTTGACCCAACATTCAATTTCTCCATGACGGATGAATAAAGTATTCTTATCTTACTCATACTGATCAGAAGCCTTCCTCCCCCCACCCCACCCCTCCACATTACAGCACATGCCCCACGGAAAGAACATGGTCCCACTGTTGTTGGACTTTACACCTTTTTCTCTGCTGCTTTTTTTTTTTTTTTTTTTAAATGCCATGTGATTTGTTTCGGACATCCCTGAAAGACCCCCGCTTGGTCGCTGATTACCACGGAAACGTACCCATCTGACAGCCACAGTTCCAGAGATCCTGTGGGTTGTAGTTGCTGGAGTCCACCCTCATACCGTTGGGGTAGATGCGCGACAGGAAGCGCTTGTTGTGGTTCACGAACTCCTCCGCGCACGACATGGCTAGTTTCAGGGCCTGGGACTCACTGAACGAGTTTATCTCCCAGTATTTCTCTGAAAAATAAATAAACAGACAGTTCACAGGGTGTAGTCAAAACAGATGCACGTTTCCAGTGCTACTCCGCTTTAAAAATTTTGATGAAGATCGCTCTCATGGAAAACCTGTGTATGAAACATAAGCATACACGTCTTTGCATTGTGGTAACACGTTAGTCAAAGTCGTCGTCTGCTTCACAAATGGCCCCTTTCCAAGTTTCACGCCAACAGACCAAAGTCTGTTGGAAACACTCAGTGCTACTCAAATTTGAAAATGGGAAAACTCAATGCTACTGCTTGGAAAACAGTCTGGGCGGTGCTATTTTTGAAGGGAAGTAGCATCCGAACAACCACAACTGACAGACGTGCCCCACGGCACGGTAATATTGGTACACAATGTCAAAGGGCAAGTGTTTCAATCCACTCACGTTTCTGTTGAGACAAAGGAAAGTCCTCAAAGCGTCTGGAGACGAAGTAGTTCACCATATCCGACAACTCCTTCGCAAGGCGATGTTTCTTCACAGACCCCTCCTACAACAGAGATGCACGTTTCAATGTTTGTTACATGTACCACACGAAACGCAGTCCCACTCTAAAGGCAGATGCATCAGGGTGTGCGTGCGCATGCGTGCGTGTGAAGTGTTCTCTTTTTCTTAGTATGGGGTGTGTGTCTCGTGCGTGTGTGTGTGTGTGTATGCTTGTGCATGCACGTGTGTCTGTGTATGTGTCTAACAGTGAACCTACAGTTGTAGCGTAACATGTCTCAAATGATCACTCACTCTCTTGCTGTTTCGTTTCTTCTCTGGTTCTGCCCCTTCATCCTCGTCAGTCACATAGCCCTCATTTGCATCCGAGTCTGCCGGCAGCTTCTTACCCTACAGACAACAAATATCAAGGGAAAAAACAGCAATCAAAATGAAGTTTTCCTCATTCATCATAACTCTTTCCTTCTGTCTGCCAAACTGGAATGAAATGAAATCAGCTGGTACTTGGTACGTTTATAGTAAAGGTCCTTTAAAGGGGCTAATTGTGCTCACAGATTGCTGTGAGTTGTTCTTGAGGTATCTAGCATCACTCCACTTAGATACCTGGACAGTGTGAGTGTCTGCAATGCTGGCACTGTGCCAACAGCAGCGTCCTTGATGACACAGCGACCACACCAGTCAGGTAACAACAGTTGCAGAATTTGAATGTCTGACCGCTTGTGCAAAGTGTAAACACTATATTGCATTAAGAGCTGTACTAATCAAGATAGAGTATTAAGAATGTACAGACATACTCTCGAGCCAAACTGTTCCAAACTATAAACTGGCTTACAAAGATGGAATCAGCCCGTTAAAAATCAAAAGACCATGACACTGGTAGTGCAAAGCGATAGTGTAAGACTGTTATCCATTAAAAACACACGTCCCCTCAACTCTCTGACCAGCTACTGTCAACTGGAAGAATGACAATACCTTGATCAAAATGCGTCCCTTGAGGGATTCTGGTGATGGTAAGCAGCTCTGTTTCTCGTCCACGGAGTTGAGGTACAGCTTGTCCCCGAAAACCTCCGCCATGCACTCAGCCATGACTTTCTGCTGTTTCACGCTACAGTGGTTCTCTATCGATAGTATCACAGGGTATCTGAAAAACACAAAAAAAACATGATTAATTTTTTTTTTTAGTACAGCACACACAGCTGTGGACAAAAGAACTAGCACATATATACAAAAGTGTTCCATTAAAAAAAAAAAAAAAGGAGTTGGCACAAGCCTTTCCCAAAAATGGATACAGGGAGCCATGGTGGCCGAATGGTAGAGCGTTGGACTTCTAATGCTCGGGTTGTGAGTTCGTATGCCGGCTTACGCCAAATACTTGTGCTGGCTTTTTCATCGTTGCCCCGTCTTTGATATCACCCATACGTGATGGAAAAGGACGTTAAACCCCTAAACACCCACCCACCACAAAATGGATACATAAACCATTACAGTGGATAAAGGGTACAGGCATAAGGACACGCATTGAGCGTGGGGTCAAGTGCAGTGTTTGTTTGAAGGAACTTGTTTTGGAAGTGTGCAAGCTTGTCACAAAAAAGTGTGATTTTCGTGGGGCAGGGGAGGGCACTTTGAGATACAATGAACCAGTTAAACATTAAACGCAGCAGCTCACTCACTCTGAAACTTCAAATGCATATTGGTTGATGGTTTCTATGGCCGAGCGGAAGGGTATCTTCGTGGTCAGCGTGTGTCCGTGATATATGACAGGATCATCATTGGAACCGTCCCAGCAATCAACTGCAAACAAACCAGATACAGCCATGTAAAGCTGCGGTCACGTTTCTCTCAAGCGACATCATTTCTGATTTTGATCATTCCGAGTGTGATTATCGCAAATGTAAATCTAAAGGCCAATATTCCAAGATATCTACGCTGACAGATTGTTGGTTTAAAAATTTTCTTCAATACAAATATGCAGATCGCTGTCAAACAATAACACAACAGAGCATGACAAGTCAAAACTTCTCTCTTAAGAGCCCGACCAACCCCTGCTCACTATATGATAAGACTGGTTGAAGAGAACCACTGCACAGCAGTAGGTGCCACTTCAAGCCACTACAGTGTATTATGCAAGACATGGGCCTTCCCCCATTAGGCCTGAGACTGCTGTGAATTGCACAATAGTGGCTTGAAGCGGCTCTTGTGATGTGAAGATGTCAATTACACTGCCATTTTATTTTTGCATGGACTTTAGATAAGACAAGGCAATTTTGAGCGTGTACGCACGCTCGCAAGCACAACTCTTCCAAATATTTGATGGAGCCTGTCATTTCGGAATGGGTGGGTTTGAACAAATTTAAAACTACACCGATCAAAGCGAGAGATGCATAGAAAGCAAAGTGAAAATCAAAACTGTGATAAAATATCACTGGTAAAATCTGAACCAAGAGGTAATAGTTATAAACTTACGTTCAACACATCGACACCCTTTCCTCAGGGCGCGGATATAGCCGTCAACATGCGAGGGTCCTTTCAACTGGTCCTCCATGAGGTACCTGAAAACATAACCAATCAAACTGTCACCAAACCTGCCTCCTGCCCATCACATGGACACAATAAAGGGGTTTATGCTACCATGAAGCTCACAGATCATTCTGAGCTGTTTACGTGGAACGTGTATCTATCATCACACCACGTACACACCTGGACAGTGAGACTAAGAGTGTCTGTAATGTTGACATTGAACCAATTGAAACGTACTCGATGACGCGGCAATCACACCACGTGCTTGAGTAGTGTGACAACAGTTGTAGAATTTGAATGTTTGACTGCTCGCTTTAAACAGAAAAAGAAACGGTAATGACTGTGAAGTGGTTACAAGTTAAGCAAATAAAAGCGACATAAAAGAGACAGAAACCACTTAACTTTCACAAAGGACGGCACGAGTCAACGTTTTGTTTGTGTCCTGAGGAAAGCCAAAACGTTGACCTGTGCCGTCCTTTGTGAAAGTTAGTGGTTTCTGTCCCTTTTATTTGCTCGCTTTAAGTATCAGAAACACTGTGTCGCATTAAGAGCTGTACTAATCATCAAGAGAAGAGTATTTTGGGCCTACAGGTGCAATCACAAGCAAAGCTGTCCGAATACTTAAGTTGGCTTAGCAAAAATGGAATTAGCCCGTTTAGCCTATGAGTAGGCCGCACTCCATGAAGACATACGTACGTATTGTGAGACGAGGCGATAAAATAATGTGTAAGCGGATGGTTCATGTTCTGACAAACAGCGAGGTGTTCTGGGTCAAAGAGGTCGCATTCTTCCGACAAGAGAAATGCCGTAAAGCCTGCAGACACAAGAAAACCCGCCAAAAATATATCGTGATTAAGTCATGCGCATGATGATTATGACATACTGGCTTACCCCAGTACATGACATGACGTGCATAACTCTTCCCACACCTAAAACAAATCAGACTGAAAGAAATGATATGCTGCGAGTGGCAGGCTGGGGGAACTGGTGAGGAACAAGACTGGGGGGACCATGGGGGCAAAACTCTACTGTAGAAAACCTTTAGCATTTGGAAGGATAGGAAATTTGGCTGAAAATTGCAAAATGACTGAAAATTACCCAGCCTGGATCAGTTGTACCTACATATTACATTAAATTGTGTACATATTTCCCCCCACAATAAAATTCATTCAATCCATACCCACCCCCCCCCCCCAAATAAAAAAAAAATAAAAAAAAATCGGACTAAAATAAATAAAATGGAACATCAAGACAATGTGCTGTTCTAATGGAGGCATTTGAAAAAGAATTCCAACCACATCTACTGAAGGAGCATTGTGATGAGTATTTAAGTGAAACATGGAGCTGGCTAGCGGTAATTCAAGGAAATCACTCAATACAGCTTGTCCTTACCATCAATGCCTAACTGACATCTCCGTCTGCCTTCTTTCGATGGTTCAAACGTGTTGATTATTTCTAAACACTTGTCTTTTGTTACCCTCTGCATCTGCAACACACAGAGAAAGACAAGATCTTTGGAGACAGAAATACAAACCTGCTTTAATTAACACAAAATAATAGCGGCACGTACATTAGCAAAGTGAAAAGAACAACAAACTAGATGTTAGATGAACAGACAGACACAAACGTCGACAAAACTGATTTTAGAAGAGCACAAATGTTGTGTAGATCACTTGTAGGTGACTTGTGTAGGTCAACAATCTATAGAATATTTGGTCGAGGGGTTAAGGTATCTGACTTCGGATCCCAAGCTGTCTGGTTCGATCTCCGGTGGGCAGGAATTTGATTGGGTTTTTTTTAATTTCAAATTGAGTCAAAATCATGTGCAGACTCGTTTACAGTGCCTGTCATGCCCTGATGTACACACGCACACACAAATATCAAGTGTGCATGCTAATAATCCCACATTCATCTTTCCAAGAAGAATAGGCTGTAGCCAGTGGCATGGTGAACAGAAATACTGTCACAGGCAACAGAGTGAATAGCACGGTAAAGGTTTGCAAATAAAGTAGCGCTTAGCAGCAGCAGGCTTTCACTGCTTCGTCCTCCAGCCATGCAGCACCATGAGTATTTCAGTAGAGATGGATATGTGTGCAGAAGAGAAGTCTACCAAACCGTACTATGTGTTGCTGCAGTTTGTTCAAGAATTCAGGTCCACACACAAAAACAAAAGAAAAAACAAAACAAAAAAACAAAACAAATGAGCACCTCTATGCACTGGATGTGTGAGGGAGGGGGAGGGGGAGGGAGTGGGGTGGAATAACTTGACATTTTGTTGTTTAGCGCTTACATAAAATGCAATCGTTGTATGTATCACTTTGGAGGGTGAGAACGGAGCTATCCCATAACCCTGATTACAGCCACTCAGGGTGTGACAGCTTCAACCTGCCAACTGTAGTCAAGTTGACTTACACATGCAACACACACCTCGGAACACACGGTTACAGACACAACAGGGTTTACTCTACAGCACAGGACAGGACAGGAACAAACATTGGGTGTAGGTACAGCACCCAGGACACAGCTACCTGCTAACCCAACCCCTTACCTGCCGCTAGTCAGCATCCCCATACCATGTCCTCCCCGGCGTCCCTACACTATTACCGGTAGCTGTCCACAGGCCAAAAGAGACTGATGCAGGTCGGTCACTGACCACCACGCATCAGTGGTCATGCGCAGTGGGATGGACTGCTACCCCCCCCCCCCCCCCCCCAGCCACCCGAAACAAGTACCGGTAACCTGTCCCGTGCGCTCTCTGTGCTCCTCACCTCACATGTCAGCATCGCCGACACACACCTAGTGTGATACACATCACGCCTGCACAAAGACGGTTGGAAGGGCGCGTGTTCAGCGTTACTTGTTCACGCCATTTGAGGAGCTTGATGTGTGGCACGTGTAAATGTCACAAGGCTTGACTGACAGGAACCTGATATGGTTCATAACGATTCCCATACTCGGCAGATTTGTCATGGCGACACTCTGACTGTCGCTCTGAGACCGACCACCAAGTGAATTTGGTAGAAACTGGGTTTATCCATATCACGGGTATGCCGGTAGCATCGTCATCTGACATTCAAGGATGCGGACAATACAAATATACATCAGAGGCGTAGGAACCACAGGGGCCCTGGGGGCCCAGGCCCCCGTTCGATTTTTGGAAGGGGGGCCCGAATATCTTTAAGCCCCCCTTACTTTTGATAAAAGGAGAGGGGGCCCACCAGTGGTGGGGCCCCACTGCTCTGCTGTCGCAGGACACAATCCTTGGCAGTCAAAACACACACACACACCCTTCACCCTTCTTCACCCCGGCCGTATGGCTCACCCGACTTAGTGGGCCCCCCTTCCTGTCAGCATCTTCCTACGCGCCTGTACATGTAGTAGCATTTATGTTCTCATGAAAACGTAAAACACACACACACACACACACACACACCACACACAATTTTGTCCATTTTCATGCTGGAAAAAAATCCACCACAATAACTGCGGTATCTGCATATATATCTGATGTTCGGTGTGGACACAAGCCCTCTACTGCAGTTACAAAATAAATTATACATGTAGTAGCATTTATGTTCTCATGAAAACGTAAAACATGTACAAACAAACGCATGCACACACACACACACACACACACACACACACACACAATTTTGTTCATTTTCATGCAGGAAAAAAATCCACCACAATAACTGCGGTATCTGCATATATATCTGATGTTCGGTGTGGACACAAGCCCCCTACTGCAATTACAAAATAAAATTAAAAAACAACAAATCGACGGACAGACTAAAATAGAAAATCCCCTCCCCTGCCCACCACGTCAAAGGCGGAATACAATTGCTAGCTGTGTGTAAGGTAACAGACCCAGACAATGCTTAACACCGTAGCAACCATGACGAATTCACGACAATGCCTGAAACCCCTAACTAAAGAAACCCATTCAATCTTGAAGCAAAAGCCCTACGACAAGCCTTCCATCTCGTGAGGGCTTTCATGCGGAAACTTCAAGATCCCCGAAGAATCCTTTCAGAAAACGCAAGCCGCGGCAAACGATGACTGGCAATGAGGAAAGCATTCATTGGAAATACAATGCTGATATCGGCGTAAATCATTTATCGCAAATCTGGCTTTTTGTAAAAGAGGAGGACGCCTCGATCGAAACTAGCATGTCAGACACAGTGCTATTGTTGGTGACAGTGACGCTGAACAATGCATACAAGGCGCGTGTGACGGGGGGAGAGACAAATATAGACGGGACGATCTTGGTGCAACCTAGCTTGTATTGACGTGGCTGGAGGATGAAATGCCAACACTAAGGTGTCAAAGACGTTCTCAATGAGGAGAAACTTTGTGGGCTTTATTGATTGGTCGTGGCGTGTGCAAGTTATAATTAGTGCCTTTGCCCAGCCTGTCGTGACTGCAGAGTTTTCAAGCACGCCACAAGTTACGACGTTTTTTCTTGTACTTGTTTTTTTTTTTTTTTTTTGGAGGGGGGGGGGGGGAGGATGTGAAGCTGGGATAGCCAAACGGTGGAGTGTTGGACTTCCAACGCTTGGGTCGCGAGTTCGAATCCTGGCTTGGGCCAAATATTTGAGGTGTTTTTTGTTGGTTTTTTTTTTTTCGTGATTATGTGTTCATGTCCAGTGTGTGAGAGCATGCATGTGATTCACGTGAACGTGAGTGTTGGGTTTCGCTTGCAGCGCTTTAAGCCAAATATCTGAGATAAAGCGCCCAGATTAATGCGATTATTATTATTATGACTACAACTGTGAAACCTTAACCTCCTTCCTCACCTCACGCTCTGTGTCTAAATGCAGATGCCGACTGACATTAATATTTTGCCCCGTTCCTGATGGCATTTCGTCATCCACCCAAAACAACGTCCAGAAATAATCCTGGAGGCTGGAAACACTGAATGCCCTACAGCCACCTTTTTTCCCCCTCTTTTTTAACTCTGATCCCCACTGTCCTCCCCCCTTTCCAGCTACCTTTACCGAGCATCTCTGCCGTCATCCGCAAAAAGACTCCAAGCACCATGGAGTTAATAGGCTCTTCGGACCTTTCCCAGTTGACTGTACACATTGCAAAGCTTCCTGCCACAATCCTGGCCAAATTTATGGAAATTGGCAGATTTTCCTCCGTTTTAGGGTGCAGTGGTCGGGGAGAGTGTGCTATGATCGTCTGACACACGCAGGTCAATCCAGCATTATCTTAACGCCTTGTGATATATGCCCACATTTGTGGATTACCTTATCGCGTTACTTCTATCTATCATCACCATTGATGTTGTCGATCGTTGTTGGTTTATGTTGATGAATGTTGCTGTTTGTTGTTGTTTGAAACAAATCTCTGCAGAACTAATAATAATAATAATACATTTAATAGTAATAATGATAATAATGACAATAACAATATAGGAGACTTACATATAGGGCACTTATACACATGTACAAAAGTGCCGTACATACTGACAAAAAACAAAACAGGTACATTTGACAACACACAGACAACATAAAGCAACCACAAAGAAACAAATGAAGAATGCTCATAGAAAACAGCTCATACACACACACACACACACACACACACACACACACACACACACACACACACACACACACACACACACACACACACACAGAGGCAACATGTAGGCAATGTACCAAACTTCAAGTTATACAGCAGATATACATGTACTAATGATCGGGTTTAAATAGACAGGTTTTAAGACAGCATTTGAAACTGGCACTGTGGTGTACAGGACAGAGAGAGTGACAAAACTGGGCTCAATAAATGCGCTTACCCCTTGCTCGGCCTCCAGAAATAACAACAGGTCGTCTGTAGACAGGTAGTCTGTGTTGCTTGCATACCTACACAAACCAGTGAACAGAGTCACAGTAACAAACAGACACGCAAATCACAGAGCAATGACAGACGACTCCACTCGCCAAACCCCGAGGCCAAAGCCCCGCCCCTTTACTCTGCCATGTACTGGCAAAACACAAAAAGATGTCATTGTATGGGGAAAAGGGGTGATTTCAAGATGAAAGACACTGGCGTTATGCACATATCATGTAAATGCAAATGTGTAAATGTGAATGTGTCAGTCATATCAAACTACATGTGCTCCCTATTTGTAGTGTGTGGCGAGAAAGTTTTCCAGACCATGCCACGTGTTGTGCTCATCACGCCTTGGGACGCGATTGGCTAATTCTGGGGACTCAGCCCTTTTGACTGACAGGAGTGGAGTCGTCTATTAAAACTGCATCACCTGGATAGGAAGTGTACCTACTACACGATGTCATTCAATGTCAGTAGAAATGCACTGTCAAACCAGACAGACAGATAGGGTGACAGATGACAGACCAGACAGATGACATGACGAGGATTATTGCTGTGTGTGCATCTGCTTTGGAATTGTTCAGCCTAAAAAGTTAAAAAATAAATGCAATTCTAAAATTCTGAAACTTACATTGCTGAGCTGGGCACGTCGTGTCTACTGCTCACCAGCACAAAAAAGTTAATCACAGAAGTACAAGTACTACTTTGATAGATGTGTACGTTGAGACTCACCGCACTAACAAGAAATAGATTTCTGGCCTCGTGGAGATCTCTTTAAATAGTGAAACAAACTCATCGCTGTTGAGTCGCCCCCTCTTCCCGTCAGCTCGTTTCATTTCTAGTTCCTGCAACACAGAAATCGTAACCCCTTGCAAAATAGTAATTACTGGGGATTGGTCTTGCCAGGCAGAAAACAAAGTACATAAAGAAAAAGAAAAACAAATTTTGTTCATCATCAGGCTGGGGAACTGCTGAAGGGAAAAAAGACTGACACCAAGGCCAGAGTGCAGCAGTAGCACACTACTGTAGGACCACGTGGGCAACGCCCCATTTCATAAAAACAAATTTTAGCTTTTTGAAAGGCATTTAGTAGCCTCTAATGGCACCCAGAAGTTATACTGCCTTGGTACTGAAATGCAAGCCTTCAAAACTGAAGTCCCATAGACTATTACATGTATCATGATACATGATCATGTGTGCAACCTTTTCCCTCTTCATTTTTTTTTTGGCTGAAACTTGGACTTCTTGGCTGAAAGGATAGGAAATTTGACTGAAAATTGCCAGATGACCGACAATTCCTCAGCCTACATCATACAAGGGAAATCTGTCAGGCTACCACATCTGACTGAATAAACATAAGATATTACTCTATCTGTAACAGTGTTAACTCTTTGACGACGAAGCACAATTTCTAACACGCGATTTCCTATAGGAAATCGCGTGTTAGAAATTGTGCTTCGTCGTCAAAGAGTTAAAGCACATGCAGGCGTAAGGACACAACTCGTGCAGTGTTTATTTGAAGTACCCTGTTTTGCCAGTGTGCTAGTATGTAGTGATTTTTGTTGTCAGGAAAAAAGCGTGACTTTCATGATTTTTGTATTATTTTGGTAGGGCAAGGTGCATGCCAGGGGAGCAAGAGGTGGCAAGCTGTTAGTCAAGCTGGGACTTTTGGTGCAGAAGAGAGGTAACGTTGACGGTTCGTCAGTAATAGTTCTACAGTCAAACCTGTGTAAGGCGGTCACTCAAGGGACTGGGCCAAACTGACCGCCTTAGACAGGTGGCTGGGTTTATCCAGGGTGGCATGTCAACAGCTAGCATGTCAGGGGATCCTCTGGGGTGACCGGGTTATACAGTGGCATGGCTTATACAGGTGACCGCCTTGGCAGGTTCGACTGTACCAAGAACAACAAAGTTCTAGTTACGGCACTGGAAACAACCGCCATTCCAGATCACACCCTTCACCCGGACAGCAAACGGGAAAGGTCACAAATGGATGGCATCACACTACCGTCTAGCACCGAACCCAAAACTTCATCTCTGAAAACCCCAAACCTGCATGATCAAATTTCATTGGATCAATACATTTCATACAAATCAGTGCGTGAAATTTGCCCCGCTAATGGCAAAGTAACAACGGTCTATCTGTGGCACGGGCTGACTGAATTACAGTGGCATTTGGGCTTGACTTCAGTGCCCTCTATCTGATCCCCAGTTCTCTCCCCCTGGGGTAGGGCTAGGGGGAGATGACGAGAGGCATCAGACCTGAAGCTTGACGAAGGACATTTATTGACATTTTACGCGGGACACTTGCGAAGAGTTCAGAGTGTGAGATGTACATAGCATAAGGCCAAGAAAAAAACTTGTTTAAAATGTCCTCGCTGATCCGTGCACGCGTGTGTGTGTGTGTGTGTGTGTGTGTGTGTGTGTGTGTGTGTGTGTGTGTGTGTGTGTGTGTGCGTGCGTGTGTGGTGACCCTACACAGAATGACATTGTGTCTGTTTTATCGATTTTGAAGCCCACTCACGTTTGGTCACGAAACCTAAAATAAACACTTTCATGTCTTTGGGGGTTTTATTGTTGCTGACATAGTGATGACAAACTGACAGTGAAAACAGTGTGTGTGTGTGTGTGTGTGTGTGTGTGTGTGTGGGAAAGGGGGGGAGGGGGGGGGAGTTTGTGTGTATGAAGTCAAGTCAAAAAGATTTTATGCCTTTCTCTGCTATCAGGTTGTGGATGAATGGATAAAGTAAAAGAGACAAGACATGCATAAATGGTGCAACAATGACGTCAAACAAAAATGTATGATGCGCGCTGACAGAAAAGAGGAAAAAATTAATACATGTGCACTGGCAGCAGCAAAACGAGCTTTTATGAAACAAAATGCAGTTGACGGATATTCCGAAGAGTGGAAAACTGCACAGAGTTTGTGTGTGTGTGTGTGTGTGTGTGTGTGTGTGTGTGTGTGTGTGTGTGTGTGAAAATGATGGGGATGGGGTTTGGAGCAGGGAGTCAGCAATACCTTGAGTTTCTGGCAGATGACGGCGGTGGTGAGTGTTCCATTGATGTTGCGCATGAGGTTGATCACCTCGTTCTCGTCCAAACATCCTTGGGGATCGGGCTCTGCGTGCTGGAACTGCTCAAGCAGCCAACTGGGTGCCGAGTTAAGGTGGTTTCATTACAGACAGTTGTCCTGCTACAACATAATCCCTTCTTCCTTGGGAGGTTCTGAAGTTGACATTTTATTTTAGCATTCTGTGAAGAAGCTGCCGTTTCTTATACCACGTTGATGCAGCAATTTCAATCCCCCCCCCCCCCCCCCCACCCCCACCCCATTTTATTTTCAGTCTTACACCCGTTGATGCAGCAATTTCAATTGATGCACCCCTCCATCCCCCCCCCCTTTTTTTAAAAATCTTACACCATGTTGATCCAGCAATTTCAAATAATCCCTGACCCCCCTTTTTCAAAAATAAATATGCAAATAATCAATAAATAAATAGGCAAATAATAGATGAATAAATAGGCAAATAATAAATATGCAAATAAAATATAAATTCATATGCAAATAATAAATGAATGAATATGGTACAAATGATACATGAATAAACAAATAACCAACCCCTAATGAAACCCCATCCAGCAAATCTGTGTCACTATGACGACCCCCCCCCCCCCCCCCCCCCCACCCCCCCCCCCCCCCCCCCCCCCCCAATCCCTGAACTCCTGACCCTTCGCGGCTGAAGTCAGAAACCACCCGGCAGCAATCACCCTAAAAATAGCCCACTAAAACCAGCCAATAAATTCCCCCCTAAATAACCTTGATGATGCCAGCAATATGGCTCCCATTAAGGACTTAAAAAAAGGGGAGGGGGTGTGCGGGGGGGGGGGGGGGGGGGGGGGGGGGGGGGGGGAGGGGAGGCTGTGTGTGAAATTACCAAACAGAAAGCTGGAGCGGGGCAGGCTGTAACCCAGCGATAATCCAGTAATAGCAAGGAACAGCCCTGCGCCCAACCTCGGGGTGCAGCCAAAACAGATGCGAGTGTTTCCGGTGCTACTCCGCTTCAAAAGCAGCACCGCCAGTGAAGTGCATTTCCAAACAGCAGCACCGAGTGTTTCCATTCTGAAGTTTGAGTGGCACTGTGTGTTTCCAGTGGACTATGGTCTGTCGCCGCGATACTGAGAATGAGGCCATGCATCAACTTGATGATGAATTTCATGACTGTGTCACTACAGTGTCAAGATGTGTGCAAGCTCACATCGTGAGGAGGTTAACATGAACTGGACACCTTCACAGCGGTGGTTCCAGTCCCTGACTGTACAGGGGGGAAAGGCCTGTTCAGTCCTGCAGTCTGTCCTGCAGGTGATCCTTTGAAAGCTGTTTCCTGTGATGCCTCCTGGAGCGGGTCACGGAGAGGAGGGTCAGTTCACGGCCGCTTTTGAAGCGCAGCAGCACTGACAACACTGGCATCCATTCTGGCTACACCCCGTGCCTAACCTCTTCAATCACCAGGGCCGTGAAGCCGTAGCTAAGTGTGGTGTGGGAGTGTGAGGGACAACATGATGGCCGCACAACGAGATGAGTTATGGTTACACTTGTGCTGTGCTGCTGTGTGAAGGTCTTGGGGGGAATCAATAGGAGACACCCATTGGGAGCTGGGGGGGAAGGGGGGGGCTGAAGGACCTGGGGGGGGGGGGGGCTATAAACACTTGCAGTCCATGAAAAATTTGGTTACTTTTCACTGAGCAGACAATTCACCAGAAACTGTCCAGAGCACCCTGGGGCACCACCGGTATACATCCACAGTAGGCATTATGACACAGATTGAGCGTGGGGTCAAGTTTGCTGTTTATTTAAAGGACCCTGTTTGTCCAGTGTGCTTAAATGTAAGCACATGAAGTTTGTTGGATGTTTTGTTGTTGTTGCTGGGGGGGGGGGGGGGGGGTTACATACACGCACCAAGAGAGAGAGAGATGTGCCAAAGATCTCAGTTGGGGGGGGGGGAGGGGGGGGAGGGAGGCTGCTGGTATGTTGACAGAAAATACAACTAAAATCAGTCTTTCTGAAAGGATACGAATCTCTGAGCCTCTGGTTATCATCCATGGTGACTGTGGCTGTAACAATAATAATCCACCATTATTTCCATGTTCTCATTTCTCATAATTCACCATTATATCTTTCGGCTACCATGTATACGCCCTAAAATACAAGAGGTGTCACTATTAAAACTTTTAAATTTTGTCCATCGGGTAAAACTATAACGTGCGCTTGTAGTTATACGTACAAGATTTGGTATTTGCATTGACGAGACAGGTGAGTCCGGTCACCCAGATGTTGGCCTCGTCAGGGGTGTTCGCAATCAGGTCGAGGCTTTCAAACTCGTCCCCGAAGATGATGGAGAACGCACACTCGTCTGGGTACATCCCCGCTATCTCCTTGTTTCGCAAAGCATCAGTTGTCTTCCCCTGCCGCACTTCTTTGATGGAGGACACAGCAACTGCGGGGCGAAAAAAAGGAAACCCAAATAATCACACAATACATACAGATGAATGATTAAATAATAATAAATAATAATATAATAAAATGTTCTTTTAAAGCACCTCTCACATAACAAGACTGACGAATGTCCTGGTAAACTATAAAAAGTATAGGACATTCATCCAGAATATTCAGAACATATCATGTTTCAACTTGCATTACACTGTCTGTCCTGATTCATGTAACCGTGGTGCTTGCTGTTTTAGGGTGTTGTGTGAATGCGCAATGAGTTGATGTATTTCAAAGAACTGCGCTGTATAAATGTGATTTATTTTCATTATCATCATTATCATTATTATTTTTATTATTATAATGATAAATAATAATAATAAATTGTTTTTATATTGCGCACAAAATCTGCCCAAGAGAGCACTCAGTGCGCGCTACACACACAACACACACACACACACACACACACACGGGCGAATGTGGGATACAGAGGAGGATATGGTAAAAATTTTAGTGGAGAAGCTTGCCGAAAACAGATAGGTTTTAAGGTGTGCCTTGAACTGTGACAGAGTAGGGAGGCTTCTAAGGGAGACGGGCAGTGAATTCCAGATCTGGGGAGCGGAGTAACTGAAGGAACGTTGGCCATAATTATCATTATTATTATCAAGGAATACTGTAAATTAAGAAAAAAAGCACCATCAGACAACAGATCAATAGAAGCAACCCAGACAAAAACATGGCTGAATTATTATGTAAATCAGACAATAACAGCAGGCTGATGATGTGTGTTTGCGGATAAAATATCCTACAGCATAGTATCTTGAGCTGAAAACACTGGAAATATTCCGCTGCGCTTGAGGTCCCAGGGGACAGTCTTGGGGTGAGAAAGCAAGACCGTCTTATTTCTACAGTATAATCACAGTCCCCAGACACCCTCTGTTTCCTACAGACTATACCACTCCCAGCATATCCTCTTATTCTTAAATTTTAAAACATTATCCCCATCCAGGAGACTATCTGAAGGTGAAAAAGTAAGATGTTTTGAATTTTTAGGATTCTGTAGCACTGCTGTTGTTTTCTGCCAATTCTGGGCCACAAAGTGACCAGCAGAAATGATTTAGGTTTATACCAGTCTTACCACAATTCATTCACATACATCTTGCTACTTCTGGGTGTGCGTGGGTGCGTGCGTGCGTGCACTGATTGCCAGCGGACGTCGCATCTGTGCCGAGGCCCCGTGGTAACCTGATTGTGTCCATACTAAAGTGTTCTCTCTTGCGCGGTATTGTGTGTAAAATAAGAGAATAAAGTCCTGTTGATGGTGTGTGTGTGTGTGTGTGTGTGTGTGTGTGTGTGTGTGTGTGTGTGTGTGTGTGTGTGTGTGCGTGCGTGCGTGCGTGCGTGCGTGCGTGCGTGTGTGTGTGTGTGTGTGCACGCGAGATGAGTTTAGCACCTGACTGCGTCCATCCCCCCACCCCCCCCCCCCCACACACAGCTAGATTGTACATGTACTGCCAGGTGTCCACAGCACTCAAAACAGCAAAACTACTGGATACACAGTGAGAACACAACATATCCCCTGTGGAAGACAGGATATGCTCCAAGACAAACAGACTCACACAGCCACCGCTGCTGCAAGCTTCCAGCATTCTGAACTGGAGAAAGGTCGCTCCCTCTCTTCTTTTCTTACTCTTCTTCTTTCTCTCTTATTTAAAGGTCTGCAATCTCAACAACAAAAAACAAACCCTGCAAACACTGGTTTGTTGTTGTTGTTGTTCTGCGCGTGTTGTGTGCTGCACAAGAGGACTAGCCACTGCGATCTTTCCCTCGCTCAATCAATTTCGCGAACGCCGTTTCTGGTTTACCACCCCAACAGTCTGGAACTCGTTGCCTGCTAGAGTGACAGCAACATATTTCAAATCATAGCTTAAAACGTATCTGTTTCAACTTGCCTTCTACCGATTCATGTAACCGTCATGCCTACTGTTTTAGGATGTGTTCTATGTGTGCGCGTGAGTGATGTGTGAATGCGCAATGCGTTGATGGATTTTTAAGAATTGCGCTGTACAAATGTGTTTCATTATCATCATGTTCCTTGAACAGATCTGTAAGCAGGGTTCAAGCAGTGGGTCTTCCGCACTGCAGACAATGAGTAATCCTCTCTCTCTCTCTCTCACACACACACACACACACACACACACACACACACACGTAAGATGTCTCGACTTGTCTCCTCCCTGGGGCAGGGCAAGAGGCTGCATGATGAAGGCGGCAGATGACCCCGTCACTCATTCCGGCCAGCAACGAATGTGTCTACACGCCTACAAGACATCTCGCACACGGGAACAACGACCACGCCGCTTGTCTCAACCATTTCGGCCCCCGCCCCATCCTACCCCCAGACCCCCTGAGAGAGCCAGGAGCGACTTCTAATCAGCCCTAATGCCTAATGGGTGATGGCATTTCTTCTTGACTCAGCCTCATCCCCATGGCCATGAAGATGAAGAGGCCACCCTGAGATTAGCTTATGGACACAGGTCCACCTAGACTTTGCACCTCCATGCTGGTCACGGATTGAGGGTGACCTTATCAACAATGGGGGGGAGGGTGTTTGGGGGTTTAAGTCCTTTTCCACCACACAGGGTGATATCAAAGACGGGGCAACGATGAAAAAGCCAGCACAAATATTTGGCACCAGCCGGGATCGAACTCACGACCCGAGCATTAGAAGTCCAACGCTCTACCATTCGACCACCCCGGCTCCCCCCTTATCAACAATGATAATAATGATAATAGTGTATTCACTAACGTGAAAGCGCTTTACCCAGTTACTTGAACTGGGGGAGACATGATAGCCGAATGGTAGAACGTTGGACTTTCAATGCTCGGGTCGTGAGTTCGAATCTCGGGTGCAGCGAAATATTTGTGCTGGCCTTTTTCTCGTTGCCCTGTCCTTGATATCACCCATATTTGGTGGAAAAGGATGTTACACTCCCACACACCCTTCTTGAGTTGTCTTAAAGCGCCGCGAACTGAACCAAACACGCACGCTAACATGAATCACACGCATTCATTCACACACTGCACATGAACACATTACAATCATGTGGTACGAAGAGTAAGCAATTTTAGAATTACATTTATCTTGAATTTTATGGACTGAACATTTCCAAAGCAGATGGAAAGGAAGCTGAGATGCAAAAATGCGCTGCTTGATGGGGGTGGTCGGTGGTCTAGTGGATAAGACTTCGCCACCAATGTGAGAGGTAACGTTCAAGTCCCTGTCAGCGCAAAGACTTTTTCCTTCTCGTACGTGGCACTGTTCATTCGGGGATCACCGAGCATTGTGGATGGCTTGTTGTCCCACAATATGTAAATGGTCTTTTGTGAACATGTGTGAATACAGTATCACGATCACACGTGGAATATTGAGTAACACGTCGTTTATGCTGCTCGTCACTGTTATTCTTCTAAATAACATTTCCATTTTATATGAAACAGTTAATGGACATATTTATGGTATTCTTTTCATTTGTTGTTGCCACCGCCACTGTTGATGTTGCTGCTGATGTAATTGGAGGAGGTGGTTCTGTGTGTGTGTGGGGGGGGGGGGGGGGGGGGGGACATGCGTGGGTGTGTTGGGGGGTGGGTGTGGTGGGGTTAACCCACTGATGCCTCCATCGGTGTGGCCAAACCTCACACTGGGTCTCTCTTGGGTGTCTCTTGAAATAAATCTCTCTACGAAGTCATGCAATCATTAAGGAAGACAGATAATCCTCAGTAAATAAATCTTGCGTGTTAGTAAAAATTGCTTCCCTTTGCTTTGGAGCCACGAAAGCCCCCCCCCCCCCCCAAAAAAAAAAAAAAAGAGGAAAACAGAAATAAATATAAAAAAAGTGTCATTGGGTTAAGGGAAAAAGTAATGATAAAACCGGTGTAAAAGTATCTGACAACTGCACTACGAGATTTTAGTGATGGTTGGTTGGCTGGTCAGTTGGTTGGTTGGTTGGGATCAGTCATCGTCTCAAGCGTCCTCCCCCTCCACATAGCAATGTGGGCAAAAAACCAGCCCAAGTTTTTTGGCTCCTATCCAGGGAGCGAAACACACTGCACGAGAACTGACGGTCCAGCAGTCCCCCCCCCCCCCCCCCCCCATCTACATATCACAAAAGTCCATTCATCAATTCATCACACGGGATCAACGCTGACCAGACCAAAGGCTTGCTACATCGAGGCTTGCCTGTACTACAAGTGTGACACTGCCCCTCGGGTCAAGCAGCATTCAGAAAGACAGCGCCCTCTTTAGGACGGGGAGACGTCAGGAGGAATCGCCAGCAGCTCTCTTCTGCAGAGGCTCAGACTAGTCGGACTGGCAATCCTGACACAGAACAGTAATGATAATGGCAAAGTTGACGTGCCATAAAACTGTGCCCCCCCCCCCCCCCCACATCCCCCCCCCCCCCCACATCCCCCCCCCCCATCACTGGGGGTTTACGTATTAGACTTGCTGATCAAGCCCAAATGCGATGTCATCCATGACTTCTGCCATTGAGGTCTGGGGATTTTGTGGTTACTGCAATGTTCCCTGTCAGTGATTCAAAATTTCAATGGTCCTTGCGACCCTCTCTCCATATTTCTCAGGGTCCTTTTGCAAATTTCGAGGGTCCATGGTCTTTTGGTATTTTAAAAAAGTCTGAAATTCAAAACCAGCTGTTGTTGTTTACAAAAGTACTCAAGTAGGAGAGATGTATGTGGATTGTAGCGTGTCAGCCAGCCATAGCGAACTGGCAAGGCGAGGAACAATCAGATTCTGTCTGTTACGCACAATGGCTCAGCGGAAATGCTGTGATGCTGCAAGTGTCCGCTGCCAGTTACAGATCGCCTTTTGTTCATCGTGTTTCCGGGAAAGTTTTGGAAAAATACTGTTTGTCACGGTGAGACGAAAAATATGCGTCCCCTGTGACGCGCCATCCAGTTTCCGGGAAAGTTTTGGAAAAATACTGTTTGTCACGGTGAGACGAAAAACATGCGTCCCCTGTGACGCGACGTTCTCAAATTTGTGCGTCAATTTAAGAGTACAAACACGCACACATGTACCTAATCGGGAACACTAAGGTTTAGGGGGATTCTGAGACTGGTCAGTCCGAAAAGAAATACAGCAAAATCGGTACCACTCACGCACCACACGCACAGGCACAAAGAGGTTGGCTGACCGATCGAAAAATGCGATGCTCTCCTGTACCGTGTCATGACTTCAGCAGCTCAAAACATCTGTGGATGACTAATTTCCATGAGGAGAAACAGCGATTGTCTGTCTCGACAAATTCTTTACCGCTGATACTGCAAGGGATAAGTGTTAAAGTATGTTGCTTTAAAAGTGTACCACGTTTAGAGCAGACGTCGCTGCGGACTGAGTACCAGCTAGACGGCGCTGATTGGTGGCTATTTTTAGAAGCTTTGTCGAGTCCCAGTCTGTTCAGGAATGGGTCATAGGCTCACAGGAAGTCGTATTTCTCTACTATTAGAATCCATAAAGTCAGGAAAACGGCGGTGATGGCCAAATGAAACATGCTTCTATCTGACAGACAGACTTACAGCTTGGAAAGCGGCAATTTTCCATCTCAGCGGCGTTCCGAACAGAGAGACTTTCACATCAAGCCGGCCTTAACAACAAATCAGCCAGATTGACAAACGCTCTTTTCTCCAGCCCAAGGGGTCTGCTATCAACTTGTTCGGATTTGCAAGAGTTATAACGATGAGGACGGCATGTCATTTTCTGATATTGCCCACTCTCAACTGCTTGTAAACATTCTGCTGTGCACACAACTTCTCTACCTCTTCGTTGCTCTCCCAGGCCAGGAGAGCAGAACGGCAGAGCGTTGGACCAAAGATTATGGTGCAATAATCTCTGGTCGGACTCTGAATGCTGGGGTCGCTAATTCGATTCCCGGCTGGGACCATAAAATTTTTAATTTGTGCTGACTTTTTCTCGTTGCCTTAATGTTTGGATATCACCTGTATGTGTGGAAAAACGACTTTAACCTTGCAAACACCCACCCCACCCTCTGAGGCGCTCCATGCCAGCCGGACAAAGGAGTGGTCTGATTGCAGCGGGTATCACACAGACCATCAAGCCAGACTGGTGTTGAAAGTTTAGAGTGAGGTGAGGGCAGTAACTGCACGAGGTTTCCATTTTGTCTGAACTCTATTCTTTTATATTGCAATTTCAACAGGGTGACGCAGCTCTCTCTCTCTCTCTCGCGTTCTTCAAAACGGCAAGTTTCAAAAATTGGTTGCAAGACCAAAACTTCCACCGTTTTCAAATAAAGTTATTTCAATTTCAATTTCTCTCTCTCTCTGCAATTATAGGTCTTGTTTAAGTAGTTGAAAGATTGTCTCCACACACCTGAGTATTCTGTCGTATGCATCTGGATTTTGCTTTCTAGCAGTTACAGGCTTTATTTCGGTAGTCGAGCGTATTACAGTATGACATGTAATTTTGCCATGTACATGTCAGACTGGTATTCTCACGCTGACTTGATATTATCTTACTTTTAGACTACTAGTTTGTTTGTTTGTTTGTTTTTGTTTTGTTTTTGTTTCTCATTGTACTGTTTTGTTTGTCTTTTGCTTGGTTTGTTTGGTTTTGGTCTTTTTGGGTTTCTTTCTTTTTTCGGGGGGGGGGGGGGGGGTCCCTCTTGTTTCTGCCTTTGTTTTACATTTTCATTTTGTAGTCTAGCAACGGCAGATTATACACTGGCACGTGTGCTACAATTTCTACCGTTGAAAAATAAAGTTTCATTGTCACTGTCATTCTCTCTCTCTCTCTCTCTCTTCAGTGTCTTTTATTACTGAGGTGAAACAGGTTTATTTCAGTACCGTTTTTTCACAATGGACAGTACTGTATTCACCAGCACTGGGCAGTCCCAGCTGACCGCTACAGGAAGACAAAGTAAACCCCTAATGATGACTGGCGTGCAGGCGGCACGTGCGCATCAGTGAGCATGTATCCACGCATTTTGTATGCGTCTTTGCTGAAAGGCTACACCAGTACCGTCACCAGGGACCGGCGCTTCACACCGTGACAGCGCATCATCAGTAGTACAGCAATTAGCTTGATGAAGAGAGCGAAGATACCATAATCAAGTAAAAAGCCAGCAGCCTTTCAGCTGATCAATGTGCTGTGTGTGTGTGTGTGTGTGTGTGTGTGCGTGTGTGTGTGCGTGTGTGTGTGCGTGTGTGTGTGTGTGTGTGTGCGTGCGTGCGTGCGTGCGTGCGCGTGCGTGCGTGCGCGCGCGCGCGTGCAACAGAGAGAGCGCGCGCGCTAGCTTGCGTTTTGTAAGCTTTTTGTTTCTGGTTTTGCCTTGCTTTGTTGTTATTGGTTTTTGTTGTTGTTGTTGTTGTTGTTGCTGCGCAGTGCTGTATGTTTTTCTCTAGTTTTGCTCTCTCTCTCTCTCTTTCTCACTCACACACACACACACACACACACACACACACACACACACACACACACACACACACACACACACATTTCTATCAGCCCTAAAACTACATTACAACCCAGAGCACGGGGGGTAAAACCAAATGGACGGGCGTTTTTCCGGTGCTGTACCGCTCCAAATACAGCACCCTCATTCACCGGTTTCCCACGCCATAGCACCGCGGTTTCAAAACGCCACAACACCGTAAAAACACGGTCTAAATTTTGAGTTGCTGGTTAGACTGAAAGGGGCTCGGCGTTTACCACCCAGAAACCGTCTTGTATACTACCACTATACTACAATCTAAAGACGTATACATGCTCATGTTTTATAATAACGGCTTTAAATGCGAGCGACCGTCATGAAAACTGTTGAAGCGGCACAGCAAACGGAAAAAAGGGCGTCCATTTTGATTACCCGCCGTGCTGAGGGAGAGTGAACTAAATCTACCGCTTCTACAAGTGGAGCAACTTGACTGCACTCTCTCCAGCGTCGCGAAGTTAATTACTTCCCCTCTCTGAAGCATTTTGCACGGTGGCGCAGAGAGACCCCCAACAATTGCCACCTAGGACTTTTTTTCTTTTTTTTTTTTTTTGGGGGGGGGGGTCCCCCGGTCACAGATAATCCAATTTAATATTTTTTTCAGAGGATGAAGGTCAGGATGTACTGATGGAGACAGACCGACGCGGCAAAGACGTGCGTTAAATGTCAACGAAACATCACTGATTTAATTACCCTTTATATCTCTCTCCTGCTCTCTCATACCCCCCCCCCCTTCCCCACCGGTCCAATACCTCAGCGTCAAGCAAACACGAACTGCACTTTATGGTTTGATTAACGGTACCGTGACATCCCCCCCCCCCTATCCATTTTGTCCCCCTCCACCCAGCTTGCCCTTCCCCTGAATGGCTTCTCAATCACTTGACTCGGCTCATGTAATACACATGAGATATCGCCACCTGATGAAAGAGCGGTGATTGAAAGAGTCCGACTCCCCGGTGTAACACCAGACGGCCGCAGTCAGCTCCACTTTGGGAGTCGGGGACCCCGGGGGGTGAAGGGGGAGGGGTTGGGAGAGAGGGAGAGAGAGAGAGAGAGGATGTTAGGGAGGGACTGCTGGCCCGTAGCCCTGGCTAACGCTTTGCCATTCTTCCTTTCCAGCCAAAAATCAATGCCTTTTTCGTGCCCGGTCATAATGGAAGTTACGCCACACGCTGATGTCACAGCGTTCACACGGGAAATCGCGTGAAATTAAGCTGGCCAGAACGGAACAGAAATGACCAGGGGAAGGATAAGGCACACGTGCACACACACCCCCTAACATTCGCCCGGTAATCAGGTGTGTGGTACTTCGTTAGAAAATTAATGACCTTTGCCACAAAGGCCACAGGAGTGTGTGTGTGTGTGTGTGTGTGTGTGTGTGTGTGTGTGTGTGTGTGTGTGTGGTCCGGGTTTGGAGGAGTTAAAGCCAGGGGTGGGGGGGCCCATTTAAGCGTGCACTTTTCCGATTACGCAAAGATGGAAGTCCGTTTAATGTTCTGATACTGTCTTTTCTCTAGCACCCCCTTCAGACCTCCTGTAGGTATACCCACAAATTAAACAAAATGAATCTTTTTCAATTGTTCACAAGACGAAGCCAGCAGAATAACAGATCCCTTTGTCTTATCAGTATTTTTCCTTCAGAGCCCTGAAACGCTTCCTGGTACATGTACGCATGTACACAATCTTGTGAGAAAGTCGGTATTCTGCTCGTAATTATAGTCCATGCATTTTTTTCACTATCACGTAATCAGCCTAGCACCGCATCAGTGCAGCGTAATTTCACTTTAAAAGGGAGGTCTACGCCAAATCTGCATTTCAAAGGCCAATTTGCATACCAGACTACCCGGATGGCCCCAAGGGTTTCAACGCTGCTGCAATTTTCTGCACCTGCTTCTGCTCTGAGGCCCCATCTGTACTTTCCGACCAGACAGACAGCCCCAATCGCCTCATCCTCCAACGCTCTCACTGGAGGACTTTCTGGGTGATATCAGAGAGACTACATACCCTCTCGGTAATGTAGTCTCTCTGGTGATATCCACGCATCTGTGGCTCTACTGGAACTTCGCTCCAGCTAGTTCGTTCACTACAAACTGTATAGACTAGAGTTTGCAGCACACCATCGGGAAAACAGGGTTGGGAATCTTCTGTCCGTGGTGCATTCAAGTTGGTACTCGTTCGTTTACTACAAACTGTATAGACTAGAGTTTGCAGCACACCATCGGGAAAACAGGGTTGGGAATCTTCTGTCCGTGGTGCATTCAAGTTGGTACTCGTTCGTTTACTACAAACTGTATAGACTAGAGTTTGCAGCACACCATCGGGAAAACAGGGTTGGGAATCTTCTGTCCGTGGTGCATTCAAGTTCGTACTCGTTCGTTTACTACAAACTGTATAGACTAGAGTTTGTAGCACACCATCGGGAAAACAGGGTTGGGAATCTTCTGTCCGTGGTGCATCCAAGTTCGTGCAGCAGGGAACAACAAAATAAAGCTGAAACGAAGAAGAACCTGAAAAGGAATACATCTTGCTGTTGAAAAGTTGTGCGAGCGGGTAGATGAGTGCTTCAAGCGTTGGTTTACGATCTTGCGGTGAAAATTTGTACCAGCCGCCATCAGTAAACAGTACAGCCCCCTTTCGTTGTTTCGGATTTCCCACACCTAAAATAAATTTCAGTCTTGGTGTGTGTGTGTGGGAAGGGGGGGGGGGGAATTTGTGCTGGCAAAGCTGGTTTCACTTTGCTTTTAACCAGTAAAGAAACACAAAAGCAACAAGAAAAGGCGCTTACTTCTGGCCTTGTGAGGTTTTTTGGAGGTGGGCTGCCACCTGATTTCGGA
The DNA here is from genome assembly GCA_018292915.2 of Batillaria attramentaria. NCBI lineage: Eukaryota > Metazoa > Mollusca > Gastropoda > Batillariidae > Batillaria > Batillaria attramentaria. The sequence goes on along the minus strand of JACVVK020000175.1, from coordinate 196,356 downwards.
CACATCGTTGTTGAGAGAGAAGAAGCGGTGGTATTGCCGGCTGTTGGACCGCACCTTGACCAACTCACTGCCATTCTGCATGTACGCCAAGCAGTCCTGGGCTGGAAACACACAGCAACAAAAACACATCAATCAATACACCCATCCATCACGTGATCGACCGGTCGACCAATTGAGTAACCACTCGATCACTCAACTCACTCAATAATAATAATAATAATAATGACCGAGTATTGTATAGGCGCTTCACCCAGTTTCTTGAATCGCCTCCAAGAGGCGCAAACTGAACCCAACACGTGACCCACACGCATTCCCTCGCACACCGGACATGAACACATTACAATCACGTGGTACGAAGGGCCATCTCAGCTATTTAAGTTTCGGAATTTAGAACTGCATTTATTTTCAAATTTCAATTAATCAATCTATCCATTGCCCAACTGGTCGATCAATCAATCAATCAATCAATCAATCAATCAATCCGACAAGCGACCGAACAATCGACCAATCAACCAAGTACATGCAATCAATCAATCAATCAATCAATCAATCAATCAATCAATCAATCAATCAATCAATCAACCAACCACAAATGTCATCACCCGTCGATGAAAATTGGCACTGATACATTCCAGACTGCCATGACATTTTGTTAATACAATACTTAGTGGCTCGGACAAATTTAGTTTGACATTCTACATGAACCACTGAGCGCTCAAGCACGTCAATGCAAGATCTTTCTCATAACAGGCCACGGAGAAGACGCAAAAGATTTCGATGACGCTAGTCGATCGCTTAGGTAACCTTTTCATCATGCGTGAGTCAAATCATGTACCAGATGCTCCGAAAATTTCATACGAAGCCACTGTTGGTTCTCAAGAAGGAAGATGTACTTTCAAGCCCTCGTCCACCACACGACTGCGCCATCTTCCCTTCCAATTATTTCAAAAAGGAAAGCAAGCCTGTGTTATTTAAAACAATATGATCTCTCTGTTTTCACAGCCCTTCTGGAAAATACGGGAGGCTTGAGGCTTCAGGGCTGCGTTCTTCCTTTTTTAAACAGCATCCATTTCTGGACAAAATGTCAGCAGGGCAGAGAGTGGAGACACGAGAAAGGCAGGCCGGATTGCTGGAGATCAATGACGGAACGTGAGGCCTCAGCGAAACACGAAACACACCTTAAGGGGCTTCCGACGAACTCCAACCATGGTCTTATCTTCCGCCCTTACTGAGTCACGCCAAAAATCACATTGTCTGTGTCTTCCATTCCATTACTGGTGACAATCGCTGACATTTGGGTTATATCTGTCTATAACTTAACACACTTGTGTTGCGTGCCACAGTGTGTAAATCCTGTTTTCATACTCCTTGTATGGCCTTCACTAAATGAAAAGACGAGACGGGAGGGGAGGGTATTTGGGAGTTTAACGTTCTTTCCAACCAGGCATGGGTGGTGGTATCAATGACGGGACAACGAGGAAAAGACCAGAACAAATATCTGGCCGCGCGACCCGAGCACTGAAAGTCCAACGCTCTACCATTCGGCTATCCCGACTCCCCTGAAAAGAAACGCAATAAGAACGATCTATATATATCAATTATATTGTATGGCACTGTTTTAGTAACTCCTGTGAGCACCTCACAGCCCAAAAGACAAAGGATGTGAAGTCCGCTACTGTCCAACGGTACAGGCGTTCCAAACGGGTGAACTGGGCCAGTGAGGGTACAAGCACTGGGCGCGGCCATTAACAAATTGTAACACTTCCCTTCTGTCGAAAAACAACCCTTCTTGGTGATACCCTCCCCCTCCCTCTCAAAAAATTAACTTCGCTGACTGATTGTGACAGTTCAGTCAGTTCACTTATCTCCAAATGGAAATGTTCCAAGGTAGCCTTCCTGTTCAAATGTTTGCTGTTGTTGTTGTTGTTGCTGTCTTTGAGGGATTCTTTGTTGTTGTTGTTGATGTTTGTTGTTGTTGTTTTTAGTTTTCTGTTGTATTTTTGTTTTGTTTTGGTTTGGTTTGGAAGAACCAAATAACCTAACAGGCTGATACACCATTATCCCGGTGCGGCTGAATGCTGGCGACCTTTGGGGGGCCACTGCCAGGTGAATGGAGCTGTAAAGAAATCAAGCGGCAGAACAGTCGAAGAGACAAGGTGTTAAACTACGGTACTGCAGGTATAGGAAGCGTCTAGTTTAACTCCTACGAGGCCTCGGACCCGAGTTAAATGAACAAGCCCACCATAACTTGTAGAGCTAAGAACCACTGGCCACCATTTGGCCAATCCCGGGTATGTTTACTACCTGTCCCCCTGTGTTCCAATCTGTCACTGAACACCTTTGTGTGCGTATCTACGTGTGAAAACTGTCTACACGGAGGAAGGCAAACAAGCCCCTGCATTGTACTGCCCTGTGTTTGACAGAAGCCTGGAACAAAGGCTCTGCGGGACGCGTGGATAGAACTGTTCACTGTTACTTTGAAGCATAATGGTAGGGTAAGGTAGACTTCTCCTCGGCGCACATATCCATCTCTTCTGAAATGTTCGTGACGCCGCAGGGCTGGAGGACGACCCAGTGAAAGCCTGCTGCCGCTAAGCGCTGTTTCATGTGCAAACCTTCACCCTGCTATTCACTCTGGTGCGTGCGACAGTCTTTCTGTTTTCCGCTAGAGGGTCAGAACTGAACAAAACCTACTGCATACTGGACACACCCCTAACACCACAGAGAGAAAGACATACTATGATGTTTCATGTTTGTGCAATGCAAGTCTAGGCCTTGCGACAGCATTCCAGTGGACCGTGAACCACGACCTCCATAAACATCTCTTGGAATTTTTCACATGGCTGGCGCCAGACAAAGTCTTATCTGTAGCTAAACATAACATGAAGCATCACTCTGATTACGGCTCTTGGTTCTCTTGTTTTGTTGTGCTGCTTGTTTGTCTTTTTTGGTTGTTGTTTATTTGTTGTTGCTGTTTTAGTGGGGTTTTTTCTTTGTTCGTTTCTGGTGGTGGTGTTTTTGAGGGGTTTTGTTTTGTTTGGATGCTGTCGTCGTCGTCGTGTGTGTGTGTGTGTGTGTGTGTGTGTGTGTGTGTGTGTTTTGCTTTTTTCGGGGGAGGGGGGGGGGTGCAGAGAGAGAGAGAGAGAGAGAGATGTGAGGTTGGTCAGCTAGGTTCAAGTAACCATAGTGACAACTTTTTTTCTTCTTCTTTACTTTTTTTTTCTCTCTCTTATTTTTCCCCAACTTATCACTGGCTATTGCGCGCCTACCTTTTCAGGACACTGATACACAAAATCCTCATGGTGACCTGAATGGATACAATGGCCGGCTGTGTGTGCATTTCAACCCTTCCGACAGGATAATGGACTCTTCAGCCCACAATCAGCACCACTTCCGTCCCAATCCTGTGTTCTGGATAACCTCTCATAACACTCACGTTCACAGAAACACAACCACGACGGATCAATGCTAGCCACCGTACCATTAACGAGGCAAAATCAATCCAAACTTGCTCTGATTTTTAAGACAGATTTTTCAGCTCAATTCAGGGCTTAAAACTCTTACCAGTTCAGCCATTCTGGACAAAAATGCTCCCAAATACTCACTCAACATTCTAGGTTCACGTTTTGGCATTTTTTACTCAAGCTAACGGCTTTGCTGGTCTCTCACGAGTTTTTTTTTTTCGATGCAACAATATGCTTCAAGAATTATACAGCAATTCTTTGGCAGGGGCTGGGGATGAGCCATCCGACATCTGAGTGGGATATCAAGGGGAGTGAACTGGTAGGAGTTAAAAATAATTAATGGTCCATGATCCGGAAGGAGGAAAAGTGTGTATCAGTTACTGATGAAGTGGTGAAGCCACGAGTGCCAGTCTGCAAAGCAGACGTAATGCTAGAGGTGTCCGGGGGATGACCACGCACAATTTTCTTACAAATTATACTAAAATCTGTGCAATTTGGTGCATTTTGGCACTGAAGAGGGAACACTTTTCTGGGAATAAGTTTTTTAGCGTGAAACTAAAGTCTGCAGTTTGGTGCTTTTGGTACGATTTTAAGCTTTTCAGGGGAGGAAACACACTTTTGGGGGGAGGATGGAACATTTTTAACAAAAGGTGGAAAGCCGCCAAATGGTGGAAGATTTTCAGTCCTGGCTCGTACATCGTTCTGACCTGTTCTGGTGGTGTCTATCATCACATCACTAAGGCACGTGTATACACAAATATTATATATATGTACATGCACAGAAAAGCATGCGTTCAGCTGACAGATCGAAGCTCAAACGCAGTAGCCAGTGACAGTGTTGCATATGACACTCGACCTTGTAGCTCCGGACGGCTACGTTTTCCCTGTTTACACGGCCATCAAACGTCAGCGTGTTGCATCTGGAGCTGTACTTATCTCTTACATATACTATTTCGAGCGCAACTGTTCCAAAACAGGTCTTCCTGTATAAAAACCTAGTAACTGTAATGGTAGCAATAGCGCTGAACAGGAAGGCTACTCTGGACCAGACGACGACTCCAGAATTCAGCAAATTGCGGCCCGCGCCATAATAAGCACACGTGGCATGGTCTGGCAAACTTTCTTGCCAGACACTACAAAGAAGGACGCACATGTAGTTAGATATGACAGTTGACAGAAACGTGTAAAGAAAGCAGTACGTTCACTGACGTCATTTGAGGAAAAAAGACCATTACGTAAACCGCTCTCATCTTGAAATCACCCCTTTTCCCATTCAATGACGTCATGGACGTACTGTGTTTTGCCAATACACGGCAGAGTAAAGGGGCGTGGATTTGGCCTCGGGGCTTGCCGAGTGGAGTCGTCTATTCCAGTAGGACATACGGAGACATGAACCGACTGAACTGTCACAATCACTCAACAAATTTGAGAAATGGTGGCAATACTCGACTAATTACATACTCCAGTCAGGCCGAGATCACATCCACATCACGTCATCCAATGTACGAGACATACACTTTACACGATTACGCTGATGTCATCATGTAGAAGAAATTTTTATCGACTACATGGTGTGGTTGTATCACTTTCATATCCGCGTCGCACACGGTCACTGACCGAGCCACTGTTCGAAATGTCCGATTACTTTCTTACCAAAGCGGACACTGTGTTATATATGTTCCGTCATTTCTGTGCCACAGCGGACAAAATGTCCTACACTTTTATGGTCAGCCAGGACATCTGTCCTATTACAGTTCTCCCGGACAGAAAGCCCCGGCATGTATGCTTTCAGTGTCTGACATGTCCAACATGATTTTGTGAATGACATAACATATAAAAATAGATCATCATCACCCCCCCCCCCCACCACCGCCACCACCCAAAAAAAATAAAAAAATAAATAAAATAAAAACCCTGACAAAGAGTAACAACAACAAACAGACAGACAAAATAAATTAAAAGAAATTAAAAATACATTAAAAAAATAAAAACCCTAGCAAAGAGTAGCAACAACAACCAAACAAACAATAAATAAACATTAAAAACCCCTCAAAACGATAACAAATCCTGAATAGCCACCAACACCAAACCCTTAAACAGTATCTTCAAATACGGGTTGTATGTACCGACTGTCATTCTGAAAAACAACCTGGGGGGGCCGCTAAACAACCTATATAATGTACCTCAAACACAAATGCAGGAAATGAATTACAAACGTAGGATATGAATTACAAATGAAGGAAATCAGGTCACACAGAAGGAAATAAATGAACAACCACCCATACTGATACATAATTCAAACCCACCCGCCCCCACCCCTTGCCACTATTCATGCATTTGATTGATTTGTCTGGGAAGGAAGAATTTGAGAACCAACAGCCAGACCTTGGTGCAAGCATACCGCACAATCTAGCTTCCACTTCCAGCAACACGTGACATGTACTGGTAAGTGGTCGACGTGTTAACTTCTAGCACCGCTGTTGTTTGCATTGCCATGTTAAAGGCCCATATTCCAAAATATCTAGGCATCACAAATAGGAAAACGATTCTTATTTTGGAACAGGTGTGTTTGTGAGTGTGTCTGTATGCTTGAGACACGTCCACCTAAAGACTTCTTGAACTGACATCTGCTGGCTGTGTGAACGAGAACTGCAACTGCAAGAAGCAATTCTGGTAAACTGTGTGACAAGGCAGTGGCAGCAGCTGTGCGTTTAGACTGTTGTCTGTCACCCTGTGTGACGCTTTAAACGGCCTAATTCTATCTTTGCTAGGCCAACTTATGTTTTCGTACAGTTTCGCTCGAGAGTGTGATGATAAGTACAGCTCTTAATGCGACACAACGTTGTTTACACTTTGCGTGAGTGGTCGAACATTCAAATTCTACGACTGTTGTTACGTGACTGAAGCGCTCAGTGTGTGGTCGCCGCGTCATGGAGAGCGCTTCTGCTGGCTCAGTGTCTAAGTGAACCACCTGTGAGCATGGTAGCGTTAGCCCCTTTAACTGTGCCTATGTCATAAACATAACCAATTCAGATTTATCGAGACTACTACAGAAGGTGAAAGCTGGCACGAGAAGGCTTCTCTGGATCTACTGCGTAGAGCACTCAGGGGTGAGAGGAGTGAGTGAGTTTTGAGGCTTAACGCCGCGCAAGCCACAAAGTCTAATTCGCGGCTAAGTGTGTCTGCGCTACGTGAAAAAGGCACCCTCGCCAGCTGGGCAAGCGTTATGGATGGCCTGCGCCCAGGAAAATCAGAAGTGGTGAGGAGTCTGAGATACGAGCAAAAGCCCGGTCACTATCCCAAAGACAGCTTGAAGCTGAAAATGTCCGACAATGATCCTTTAACTGTAAGCGTGGTTCTTCTAAGCGACCAAACAGACAGCAATGATGGGGCTGCTACAGCGCTCAACGCCGAAAACAGCCAACATTCTGATGATAATTCTACACAGGTCTGTAATCAGCGTCACTCATACAGCCGTTTGGAAGTCACAACCCCACCTCCTCTGGGCCCAAAATAACCGGTACTTGTACTATGCATTTATCTTCCTTCAAGCCCTCCAGGCAAAGATACGGTTTGCAAGTACGAGTAACTTTGTTGCACTCACTGTAACTGTGAACTGCCGCAGGCAAACTTTGCGCACACCTGCCATGGGTTAACCCCAGTCAAGCTGAGAACGGACCATTCCGGACTGCCTCTACGGCTTTTTCAGCATAAGGCGAACGACTTCTGCAAGACCAGGGTTAAAATAACTGCATGTGCTTTGGTTGAAGGGGGAATGCCAATTACAAAGCTTTATGGTGGTTTCCGGAAAGAGGTGATGACCCATTCGGCTATGGGAACCGTTTTCTGAACTCCGGCGTCTAGAATTAGAGAAATGCGGCTTCCTTCGAATGCGCAATGCTTTTCTTGTATGACCACTACCGTATGACTATAAACAGACCTGCCCAGTTAGTCGCTTTGCTTTATAGTAGCCTTGCGGCAATACGGTGTAACAGGCTTCATGCTGGTCTGTTGTGTTATATCTTGATACAAGTCACTATTCCGAAGCGTAGAGATCAGCGCATTCGATTTTAGGGTGTAAGGAAGGAAGACTGGTCACGCCCAGTTTCGAACGCTTAGAACAGAGCCGTACTCGACAGACTACTCCGCTCGCATGGTCTGAGATGGGTCACGCCCCACGGCCAAAAGCTGCATTCAGTTACACGCTAATCGGATGTTGAGATGCAGACGCTACTATAGTCAGGTTCACTGTGTGAGCTGGAAGCTGGGTATATATATGCATTGTCTAAATAAATGTGAGGTGCGCTACACACACACACACACACACACACACACACACACACACACACAGAGGCACGCACGCGCACACACACACACACACACACACACACACAGGCACACACACACACACACACAGAGGCGCAAACACACACACACACACACACACACACACACACACACACACACACACACACACACACACACAGGCCCAAGGACACACACTGAGCGTGGGGTCAAGTTGTGGTGTTTGTTTGAAGTACCTTGTTTGGCGAGTGTGATAGCTTGTAGTGATTTTTGTTGTCATGATACAGCGTGATGTTCGTGATTTTCGTATTTGGTAGGGCAAGGTACATGCCACGGGGTCGCAAGAGGAGGTAATCCGCTAGCGAAGCTGAGACTTTTTGCGCGGAGAGAGGCAAAGGTGACGTGAGTGGATTTGAGTCAAGTGGCTTTCTGGCCTAAACAGAAAGTAGACTTAGCATTACTCCAGTGAGGCCTGAGCGGGAAAGGAGACATTCATTTTCTTTTAACTCCGATCAAGTACGTACCCCTGAATTGTCTGTGCATGGTAATTTTTGAAATAAGCATTTTAGGGGTGACTATGATGCCTAAAGCTAATAGGGAATATATATAGGCAGTTCCAGGCTTCGTGCATTTGTATTCTCTGGCCACACACTTGCGCGCTCACAAAGAATCGACAAATCACCTCTGAGGGAAAAAAAAAAACAAAAAAACAGAGCAGTATGGTGGACGGGGGGGGGGGGGGGGGGTGATAAAAGTCTAAACTAGGCCTCCACATTTACACTCTAAACCTCTCTTTCAAACAGCCTTTTCAGTCTCACCTACATGGGTGGAGCAGAGACCTACTCAACTCGGAAGAGTATCGCACTACGAGCATCCATCTCCAGCTCTCGCTTCTCATAACCTCTCAGTGCCACTTGAAAATCAAATAACAGCGGGTTGGGCAGAAATGGTCGTGGCTGATCTACAGTACACAATGGAGCCATTACTGGCCCATTCTCACGATGCTCTCGTGGCAGGCGCGTCGATTCCCAGCCCACTCCGGCTACAGTCACCGGCACATCACCGCCTCTCCAGCGCAGTTTCATTGTACACGTGAGACCCGCCCACTTGGCCCACTGTTCTCGCATTTCGAGCAAAGCTGTTTGAGTTCGACTTCTTCACTTCACGCCTTAAAAATGGTCCATGATCCCATAGGAGGAAAAGTGTGTAACATAACCTGCATTAATTGTAAGTATAAAGTGGCAAAGCCGCGAATGCGAGTCAAAACACTTCATGAAAATGCACATAAATGGTATTTCAGCCGGTTATAACCTGCCATGCCCTGCCCTGACCCAGATACAGGCCTGTGATGTTGTGACCTGATGCATCATTTTCAAGAACACAAACTTAATGCTTCTGGCAAACCCACTTCTTGAACGCCCCTTGTATGTTATACACATGTACATGTATGTATTGTCACTCAGACAGAGAGAGAGAGAACGATAACGATAACAATAACGATCCTTTATTTTACAACGGAAGAAGTCATTGGCATACGAAGACCATTTTCAAACTTGCCGTTGCTACACTACCGTAAAAGAAAGAGAGAGAGAGAGAGAGAGAGACACACACACACACACACACACACACACACACACACACATGTTAAGACTACCGGAAATCTTACAATGAAGGAAGGGCAGAACTGTTGTGCACTTGAAAACTATGCCCGCTGTTCTCAGCCGCTTCCATTCATACGACAGAAGAGCTGGGAGTGGAATTAAAAGATTTATACATCCTTTGGCTTCGAACAGGGGGCGCTGAGATAGGGCTTACAAGACCCAGCACTCTGGCTTCAAACCCACAAGCCGGATTCCCATGTCAAACGCAAAGAACGGGGGAGAAAAAATCATGTGGAGAATGGGTGAAAAACTAGAGATGGAAAAGCCAATTACACCTTCTTCTTCCTCTCCGTGTGCGTGTGTGTGTGTGTGTGTGTGTGTGTGTGTGTGTGTGTGTGTGTGAGTGTGAGGGGCAAAGTTCACTTTCAATGCTTGGCATCCATGGAGACACAAGAAGGACGAATTTTCTAGTAATAGAAAGGCTCTATGTTCGTAATGAGTTTTGAGGGGGAAACAAACAACAAAAAAAAAAAAACAAAAAAACTTCAACTTACAAAGCTCCAATGCTGCTTGCCAAATGGATAGATTCCCTTTTGTCCATTGGAAGTGGAACCATTTTCGTGACTTTGGGGCTTCTAATAATATAGTAGAGAAATAAGACTTTTTTCCCTAACGTTTCCATACCTGTACTTCACGTCGATACAAGCAAGTTGCTGAAAAATCGCCATCGATCAGCGCTGTCTAGCTGGTGTTCAGTTCGAAACCAAATAACGTCGTCTGCTCAGTATGTCGTACATGTATACGTAGACCAACATGTCATACGCCAACCCGAGTCACCACAATGGTTTCACATGCTATACTGTGTCCCAAGCGGCCAATTCTGATGCGATGATCAAGCGCACTTGATGAAAAGCTGTCCACGTCGAGCGCTGTTGTATGCCTGACAAAAGTATTGAGACTTCTGTTGGGTTGGCTAGTTGGCTGGGTGTGTGTGTGTGTGTGTGTGTGTGTGTGTGTGTGTGTGTGTGTGTGTGTGTGTGTGTGTGTGTGTGTGTGTGTGTGTGTGAGTTTAACGTCCTTTTCCACTGGGTGATATCAAAGACGGGGCAACGAGAAAAAAGGCCAGCACAAATAGTTGGCCCCAGCCGGCGGGATTCGAACTCACGACCCGAGCATTGAGAGTCCAACGCTTTACCATTCGGCCATCCCGGCTAGTTGGCTGGATGCATGATTGGTATTCCACATTTTTCTCAGGGACAGCTATCCTAGCCAGCCAGTGCAACTGAACACTGTCCAATCAGGCGCTATATTTAAGTTTTTCTTGGCTGTCATGTCCTCTTTACATGCATACTAATGTACAAGGGAATTCATACTTTTGTGCAAACTTGCAAACACGGCAACCAATATCAGAACAATACTACGTGCACTATAATAATAATAATAATAATAAACAAGGTCATTGACTACAGGTATGTCTGTACAGTTCTTACTTATGTCTGTCATCATGCACAGTCTAAAGCCTCTGGTATTTGTAGATTCTGAGTAAAATGCCGATGTTAATGTTCCATACAGACACGTTTAGTGACATTCAAAATAGTATGTTTTGAAAGGTCCTACGGCTGTCAATCAGAATGCGAAGTTTGGTGCCTCTGCTATTTGTAGATTCTGAGTAAATGACAATGTTAAGGTTTACTGCGGGTGCGCGCGCGCGCGCGCGCACACACACACACACACACACACACACACACACACACACACACACACACACACACACACACACAGAGTTATTACACGGACTCACTTTGTTACACAAGTGAGCCCCCCCCCCCCCCCCAAATCATTTGTCTTTTGTTTGTTTGGGGTTTTTTTGGACCAAAAAACCAAATGCAGGCTATCTAGAAAAGTCAAAACATGCAGCAGCCGATCTCGTCACGTTATGGCCATTTTGGACAGTTGTAAGCTGGATCAGGTGTAAGCCCGTGAAGTGAGCCGCCTATTTTAGACACGTCACGCAACACAGTAAGACCCAGTCAGTTATTTATGGTGATCACCAACGCAACTACCACATCAGGAGAAAATGGTGATAAAACAACAAATCTAGAGCACTTTACTGTCAGAAAAGGTCAGGGGTGTAGGAAGTGGACCTAACCAAGATTAGACAACTCTGAGGATAAATACATTCTTTTACGGTTTCCCCTTCCTTCATTCCGCCTCCAGGAAAGGCAGGCAAAAAAAAAAAAAAAAAAAAGTTTTCTAATTATGACAGGCTGCACCGTGTTGGCTTCCGAGACACGCCCTTAAGCCAAGTTCCTACCCTGGCATCCAGAATCAATGACCAAAGCGTTTCAGCCAACAGTGCACGCCAACTCGCAGAGTGTGGAATGAAAACTAGCTGTCTTGTTCTCACAGCCCTAGAAACTGCATGCTGACTTTGGAAAAACACCAACTTGAACATGCCCGGTTTGTGTTTAGTTTTTGCTGCTGTTGTTTTGTTGCGTTTGTTTTTAGTCTGCTTGTTTGTTTGTTGCTGCTGTTATTCTGATCGTTTGTTTGTTTTTTTTCAAATTGTTTTGTAGTTTTATTTATTTGTTTGTTTCCTTATTTTCTTCTGGGGGGGGGGGGGAGGAGGGGGAGGGGCTTCTGGTAGGGTGGTTGTTTAGTATTTCTTTCCAGTGTAGCCCACGCTGTGTGTGTACTGCTAAAGTGATTGATCACTGTGACTTAACTGTAACAACATGAACGCCGAACAGACGCTCGGGCATAACATGGGAAAACAACGGACCAGAGCCAATGTTCCATTTGTAACAAGTTTAATTACAATACCTCGATGCATTCATGTCGCAGGCTACCTATAAACCGTACAATGAATATTAACCGAGTGTCAGAACTGTAACTGTTTTGTCCGTCAAGACAACAAGCTAATCTCAAAAGGTCTTCTAGCTGTACATGCTGAAACCCATCAATAGACGATTCCACTCGCCAAGCCCCGAGGCCAAAGCCCCGCCCCTTTACTCTGCCGTGTATTGGCAAAACACGGAAAAAGGGTGATTTCAAGATGAACTGCTTTCTTTCCACGTTTCAGTCATATCAAACTAAATGTGCTCCCCCATTTGTAGTGTCCGGCAAGAAAGTTTGCCATACCATGCCACCCCCCCCCCCCCCCCACACACACACACACAAAAGAAATCTTTGGTGGAAAAAAAATCTTCAAGGTACATGTAGTTAATTCTTTTGCTAAGTAAAATACTAAACCTTAATTCATGTGGTAGATAACAGAAGAGAATGTTAAACAGTCTAGCATCACATGACACGCTTGGGGAGGGGGGAAGGGGAGGGGGGGGGCGGGTGTCTTGGAATCTGCGAGATGGTAAGGGCTACACTTTCCACTGCTTGCGTGTCCCGACACTTTCTGGGGTTCTTCAGATCAATACTTCCCGAGACACAGATGTACGTCTCTCATATTCCCCAGATTTTTCCTCTTTTCAATCTCATAAAATCTGACCGCGTCCCTTCAATTATATAATGCGCTGCACTAGGTGAGCTAACAATCATGTCTTCAATCCTCAATATATATCACCCCCCCCCCCACCCACCCCTACCCCCTCCCAAGGCCTATCGACGTAAGTTATCAAGCATGAAACACCAACAGATTTATGGCCCCAAGAACTCTGATGAAAGAACACTCTTTCCGCTCTATCTTCGTTACGGCTGAAGCACGCATGCATTGGGCCAAAGGGGGGAAAAAAAAAAAAAACCTTTCCGTGATCGATTCGTCATAAGGCCTTTGCTGTGTAAATGTCAGTGAACCGTCTGTGGGATTTCAGCGTCACACTGTCACAGTGATGGACGCCCTCTCGCCCTGGCGTGAAGCAGGTGACAAGATAAACGTTTTGCTTGCACTGTGAACACAGTGATTCTCTTGTCATGGGTGACGATCTAATCAGTAGTCCCTCGCCATGCATACACGTGTGTTGTTAAATCCGCGCTGAAGTTGCACGAGTTTGTGTTTGTCTTATTCTGTTTGACAGTGTTGTATGGAAGTTTGTGTAGGTGTATCGTGTTTTCCTTTCGGTTGTTCTAACCGTTGGCCTTAGAGGGCCGAATCTATCGTCAAGCAATCAGGAATCAATGACGGTTTGGTGCAATGCTTGTTAAACGCAAACTCTCCATGCAAACAACTGTCGAAGCGGAGGAAGCCATGGAGAGCAGGAGAGAGACTGGTACACGAACACAGAGACAAAGACAGACAGACAATAACACACAGAGAGAGAGAGAGAGAGAGAGAAAGAGAGAGACAGACAGACAGACAGACAGACACATACACACACACACACACAGATAGACAGACAGACAGAACGATTTTTCCCCGAACAGATACGATTTGGTCATACATGTACACTGATCACTTTCAATCTGACGTTTCGACAAAAAATAGACAAACAGACTGGCCACAGACAGAGACACACCCAGACAAGCGCGCACGCACAGAGAGAGAGAGAGAGAGAGAGAGAATCTGCGGACTTCAAACGTTCTCAGATCACGACAAAATCTAAAAACTGCATACACGGACCTCCTATTAAAGGTCGAAGATCGTATGAGGTAAACAATATCCGGATGCACGCACGCGCAGAATCAGTGTAAGCCTCACGGTGCAAATCACGGACTAAGATAAGCGGACTAGAATCGTCCTTGAATATTTCTAATCAATGAAACGAAAATACCTAACACCACGCTTGAGCGCTCTCCTTGATTTGATCATAACACCCTCCGTGACCCAATTGTATGTTCGATTTTGGCGCTCTCGACAATTTCCATTGCGAAACAACCTGATCAATAGAAAAAGAAAAAAAAAGGTAAAAAAATCATCAATCCCAGTTATTGCTAACGTTCTGCAGAGTGTTCACGGCACTGTATCGCATTACGAACTTTACCAATCACGAAGCTGGAAATGTTCAGCCCAGAAAAATTGAAAATACAGTAAACGCAATTCTAAACTGAATTAATTCTGAAACTTAGAGAGGTGTGCTGACTCTTCGCACCACGTGATGTTCAGTGTGTGAGAGAATGCGTGTTATTCGCGAGAGCGTGCGTGTTGGGTTCAGCTCGCGGCGCTTTGGGCCAATTCAAGAAATTGGAGAAAAGCGTCCACACAATACACAGTTATTATTATTATTATTAAGTTCGAGTATTTCGGGGGTGCCGGGATTGTAGAGCGTTGGACTTCTAATGCTTGGGTCGTGAGTTCGATCCCGGCTGGGGCCAAATATTTGTGCTGGCTTTTTCATCGTTGCCCCGTCTATGATGTCACCCTATGTGGTGGAAAAGGACGTTAAACCCACCCCCTCGAGTATTTCGAGCGTACAGGCTCAATCTGGCGCGAAGCGATTCCAGAAAGTTCACATGGGAATTCATCTAGTAAATTCAATTAACGCATTTAACTATTCCATAAGCCATAAAATATTCACAAACTCAACACATAATATGCGACAACTCTGCAACACAACGCCACACGTCAGGTTGGAATTTTGATGCCTGACAAAGATGAACCCGACGAAGAGATTACGGATAATGAAAGCACGCGACGTGTCTGTGTGAGCAGGAGCGGGGGCGGTCTCTTGCGCAAAACAACCTCGATCTACTTCACTCCACATTCCTGATTGTGTAACATCATTATCGACTACTGACTGTCTGGCTCCTGGGGTCGGGAGGGTGAGAGTGGGGAGGGTTGGGGTGCTGGTTGTGATGGGGATGGCGTGGAAGGTGTTGTAAATACCAGCTATACCGCTGTGACAGAGCACCCTGGGTGATCAATTGTATCATTTCCTGTGCAATGTTTGGTACGCAAGTTCCCCTGTCGGGTCAACGACCGCCTCTTAACTGAAATGACTGTATATCACGAAAGCAGTAGGAAAAACACCCCCCCCCCCCCCCACACACACACCCAGGAAATGCTTTACATATTTGGTGTGTTGTGTTTCAGAATGGCAGCGTTCGAATTTGGCACACACACACACACACACACACACACACACACACACACACACACACACACATACCCCAGGAAATGCTTTACATATTTGGCGTGTTGTGTTTCAGAATGGCAGCGTTCGAATTTGATGCACACACACACACACACACACACACACACAGACACACGCACGCACGCACGCACACACACACACACACATACACACACACACACCGTTTGATCAAGCCTGTTTTCTACTCAGGGCTTGAAATGGTCCATGATCCAGGATGAAAAGTATGCAGCATGTAGTGACGAAGTGACAAAGGCGATGCTAGGAATGTCCGGGAGGGGGGGGGGGGGAGCTAACGCTCCCCCAGATTTTTGTGTTTTTTTTAATCAGACTACCATGTGAACAATCTGGTGCATTTTGGTATGAGTTTACGTGCTCCAGAGGAGAAAAAACTTTCGTGGGATGAAAACTTTGAGAATTAGACTAAAATCTGTGCAAATGTGGAGCGTTTTGATGTGATTCAGAGGAAGAAACACACTTTTGGGGGAGGAGGCAACTTTTTAGCCACAGATGGAAATCTGCCAGAAGGTGGAACATTTTAAACCCCGTATACTCTTTCTTATCCCACTGCTGGGCAATCCGGAGTCGAGGTAATGTCAAACATTTCATGAAATGAGTTTAAAATACATGTACCATATTGCACTGTGCACGGTTAAGGTTCGACTGATAATGACAACCTGATGACAACGACGTGGCTGTCGACTACATTATCTGTTGGACGTTCCCAAAGTGTCCATACAATTAACGAGGCCTCTTCTTTTAAGACCACATTCCCAAAATGTCCATACAATTAACGAGGCCTTCTTTTAAGACCACATTCCTCTGACGAAATATAAAAAAGGCAAAAGCTCTTTACATTCATTTCTTAACAAGGACATTCATTTTGGAGTGAGCCCCTTCCCCCCCCCCCCTACTTTCCCTGCCCAAAAATGAAATGAGTTGAAATTAAATGACACGAAATGAGCTGCAGGCGCAGGAAAGCTGATTCACTTACTGGAAGCAGGGTCCTAAAAAAAACGGGTCACCTCAAATGTCCTCACCATAACAGGAAAAAAATGTAACTTCCCTATCGATTACTGAATTCCCATCCATTTTGCAATCTTCATGTCGACAGCGGTGTAACCTACCATCATATATCCCCTGCCCTGATTAACAGAGACAGCCTGAGAATTGAGTCATTGAAAAGAGATTATCCGGAAGTGCTGTATCCGCTACTAGGCGGAAATGCGTTTCATATCTCTTCCGTCCGCTTTTATCTCTCCGAACGACAGCCTGGAAGTGTGCAACTTTTTCCCGATCGCCAAGTCTTTGGTAATTACCCTCACACGGCACTGTGGCGAAAGCGCTTTCAATGCCCGACCGTTTTCAGACTGAAATATGCTTGCAGATCGTTCCCAGCTGTTTGGATGGTGTCTAGCATCACACCACTTAGACACCTGCATAGTGACAGCATCTCAGATCGTTCCCAGCTGTTCTGATGGTGTCTTGCATCACACCACTTACACGCCTGCACAGTGACAGCATCTCAAAGACTGGCGCTGAGCCAACAAAAGCGTATACAGTGACGCGGCTGAAACACCGGGACCGAGCGAGAGACTTGTGGCACTGTCGACTGCTTTGTAGAAGAATTTGAATGTACATATAACTTCGAGCTGCTCGCGCAGAATGTAGACAGCATCGTACCGCGGCTTTACTTATCACTAAGATAAAGTACTTCGACCGTGTTCACTGTGATTCGAAAACGAAAGAGTCCTTTGGATTCTCTCTTCATTATGCTTCGGCCAGACGAAAAAAACGTGAGTCCCCTGTGACGCGCTGTTCCCAGTTTTGTGCGTACAACTACGCACACCTGTGCGTAATCAGAAACACTGTTTTGAGCGTCCTAAACATAAGCTGGCTTCTTTGAGGACTAGTGAACATGAAAACAGCTCATGTAATTGTAAGTCATCGAACAGCCAGCCAGTATGAATTCCAGGCCAAACAACGGTGTAATTCCGCGCCGTATGAATAATCTATTTACAACATTAACCACAGAAAAGTCAGCTCCACAGCTCTCCTCCCCCCATCAGACTAGCTGGCGTCCATGATTGATTCGGGCCGCGCCGGCACGCATGTATGGAAACATAACAATCCTAATCACGGTCCTGCACGGACGCCCCGGAACAGCTCGGACAGCATGCCATTCCCGCTGATGAAAAATCTCTGGGTAACGATCTCCTCCCAGGGCACTCTCTCTCTCTCTCTCTCTCTTTCTCTCTCTCTCCCTCTCTCACAGCAGCATAATCAATCCGTGTACTATCCTGGATAATGCGCCGCATCCACGACCGAAATCCCTCCCCCCCCACCCCCACCCTTCCTCCCTCCCCTCTTTATCTCTTCTAGTGCTGAAGGACGCAGATTGTGAAGTTCCAATCTCCACACTGTGAATGGAAATGGTAAGGTCGCACGCTGGCCGAACGGCTTTTCTATTCACACGCTAGGAGCCTGCAGTGAGCGGACTGCGCCGTCGACCTGCCGTTGGACAATACACAAAGAGCGATAACGTGTGAACAGAAACGCCGTTCGGCCAGCGAGCGAAGGCTCCGCAGGCTCTGCCGTAGCCCTTACCACTTGCAAAATAGAACCGTGTTCTATTCACTGGCGAGCCGACGGCGGGGTCCGTCAGTGCCCTTGGCGAGTCGATTTAATTGACTGAGAGTGCATTTTACCGCTGGTTGGCGAGAAATATCGCCATGTCTGACATATCTTTAAGGGACGTATCGCCGACTGTTAAGCAGAGAAGAGAAAGTCATCACTTGGAGAAGTTGACAAATTGCATTGTCAGCGTTCCGTACACTTTCCGTGAAACATGGGGCTGAGGCTGGGGGGTGTATGGCAGGAGAGAGACAGACACAGGCGAGAGAGAGAGAGAGAGAGAGAGAGAGAGAGGAGGGGGCTTTGGCGACTTCTATGAGGTTCTCTCTTTCCCTCTGTGACAAAGTCTGCATGAGAACAGTCGGCCATTAAACCATACACGCCATTTCTCCGTTCCGAGACTCTGCAAGCTGGAGTGGATCACAAAGAATCCATAAAACCGAACGCCTCTCCGCTCCTTAACACCCTAGGATTTCGAATACGTCACATTAACCCGCCAGCGGCAGCATGGGATCATACTTGCTGCTTGCCGTTGTCAGCTACGTTTTGTTTATGTGTGTTGCTTGCTGTGAAAAATCTCCAACTCATAGACAGACGAACCTCAAAAAATGATACAATAACTTTTGATGTCTCTTTTCCAGCGGATCTGGCCAACTGAATCCGACATCTCACGGGCAAGTAAGTTACATCCTATCTTCTCCTAAAAACACATCAAAAGCGGTTGAATGAGATAAAAAGATCTCCAAAAACACACGATATCCCGTCGAATATTGCGCTGATTTTTGTGTTCATCTTCCATAAGTGCATTGTATCA